>WBMY01008815.1:1364413-1431379 GCA_013397315.1 Donacobius atricapilla
CAGCAGCGGCGGCTGCGCAGGCGGGGGCGGGCGGGGCCCACGAGGGGCGGCGGGAGGCGAAAACGCGGCGTGATTGACTGGTTCGGCTGCCTGGGCGTACGTGTAAAATATTCTTCGTCTTTCGGTCACGACCCGGCTGCGTCCGTGTTCCCAGCCGTGGTGGCTGCTAAGCGCAACCCGGCCCAGCACGGGAGGCCTAAGGGAGATATCCCAGGGGCGAGCCCCTCACTTGAGGGAATGAAGTTCCATCCTTGTGAGCCATAAAAACTCTTCTCTACGCTTCGCGCACATTACAGCGCAAGATCGGACAGCAGTGATACACAAAATGCCCAGTTTTCCCACCTGTCATATTTGTTCTAACCATTTATGCGAAAAGAAGTTGCTGAAACCAGTCACTGTTCTCACCACAGCGTACCAGAGGTTTGCCTGAATGCCTTGTGTCCGTCTCAAGTCAGAGGCATTCCCGGGTGCTGGCTCCGTGCTGTTGGCTTGTTAGAAGGGCGCACGCCACCAGCACTGAGGCCAGAGAGCAACTCCTGTGCAGGTCAATGCACCGGTGCAGCCAAAGCCTAACTCAGAAAATCAAGGTGATTTCCAGTAAGTGTAAATTTACCACGCGAGGTTACATGAAAAACAAACAAACAAACAAACAAACAAACAACAAAACCACACCAACAAACCAAAAGCAAAACCAAAAAACTTGGAGATCTCCATGTCAGAAGTGGTGGCAAACTACTATCTTAGAAGATGTGGTCATAGGAAGAGGCAAGCCTGGAACCTTCTGTTCCAGGATAGCAAATTCTCAGCATAGCACAATGTTTGTGGCCATTACTTTGGTGAAGTTGTAGGTGCTTAGAGTCTAATGAACAAGAAAGGTTTACTGCAAGTTTTCCAAGTGAGGTTCCACTTAATCACTCCTCTCCAAATCACAAGTAGTCTCTCCTTTTCCTGGCTATCCATTTTCTCCAAATGTTTCAGAATATTTTTATCTTTGAGAGCCTACTGATTGCAAAGTCACTGAATTTTCGTATTATAATTGAGACTGTACTGTGACTCTATATGCAATATAGTCTGAAAAAACAGGTGGAACTGAATTCTTTTAAACCCTGTAGCTAACGCGGTTTCCATGTGCCTTACCACTCTGAGTGTGTTGTGTTACACATAAATTACAGAATCTAGTAAAAGCAAGAAAACAGTTCAAATTATACATTTTACTCAAATGTAAAGTAAAACTTAGTACTTTGTATCACATACACAGAAACATGTTTCACAGGAGGAATTATTACAATGTGCTTTAGTGAATAGGATGCTTACAGTTGAAATCTCTTACATGCAATAATATGTTTTGGTTTTCTATTTGCTCTCTAGTAATTTTTTCATTTCCACTTATAACATGCAGTCTGATTAATTGTGGGAATTTCTTTTATCAGGCTTGAAGCATTGCCAAGCAGGAGATCCCTTCTTATTATAGTTTTACTCTCCCCTTCCTGGCATCTGTAACAAAATGAAGAGTTAATGGTCTGCGCAACAACTAGTAATCAAAACAGAATCAAATATACTAATGTGCTGTGCTGTTTCTTCATTATTGCCTGAATTCTGCTCTGCCTTTAGTTTTACCACAGTGGAGTGCCAAATCTAAAATCTTATTACACCAATCTAAACAACAGCATTTAAATTTGAACTGTTCCACTGTAGATTTTCTTATCAGACAAAAAGGGAGGTCGGGCTTGGGGAGCTTCTGAGTGGAACATGATGGCAACAGAACAAAACAAACACAGAAGCCAGAAAGGTAGATATGGAGATAAGAGAGAGAAAATGAGCAAGCATTTTGTAATTTTCAGGTGTCAAGAACCATACCATTCACAACTTCATACCATAGTTGTTAAGTGTCTTCATGCTAGCACCCTAAATTTGTGCTTTCCAACTCTATAATTCCAACACATACCCCTGCATCATCCAAGACCATGTCCTGTTCTGTTTTCTCCACTTTCCAAGCTTATCCGAACCACTTCCTGCCTTCTTCCCAAGCCAGCCCTGCTCACAGGCCCCCAGCCTGCCAGCTGCAGGCACCTCTAGGGTCCCAAAGACCTTTCAGCCTAAGTTTGCTTCACCAGCCTCAGCACTCAGAACATACCAAAGCTACCAATCTCTCATGTACTCTGCACTCCTATTTATACGGTATCCTGTATTCCCTGACCTCTCCAGGTCCCCTCCAGACTCGGCATATGGTTTAGATCAAAGGCTGAAATAGCTTTTTTTTTTTTTNTTTTTTTTTTTTTTTTTTTTTTTTTTTTGAGAGGACATCTTGTAGATGCTTTCTTTATTTCTGTCATACAAGATATTCTCCCTCAATCAGATAGACTAATCTTAAAAATGCAAGACTAAGAGGAATTGTCTGAAGCAACAAAAGAAGTCCACCACAATTGCAGACAGACCTTAAATAAATGGCCAGTCTGAACATGCCCCCTTCACAGGCCACTTCTATCTATAGGCCACAAAACACTTCTCAGCTCTTTGTAACTCCAGATGTAGAGCTTACTTCACACTCTGCTCCCTTAACCAGGGTTTCTCTGTGTCATTTAATGCTATTACTGAGCCAATGAGAGGCAGGACAAGGATGAGAAACATACTATTGCTGATTTTTTTTCTGATCATTGTAACAGTACCTTTGCTGATGGTGTGGGTTTCCAGCACATGATAAGAAGTTGACCAAATTCAGGCTGATTTTACGATTTAAATGCTTTACAATAG
Source organism: Donacobius atricapilla (assembly GCA_013397315.1). NCBI lineage: Eukaryota > Metazoa > Chordata > Aves > Passeriformes > Mimidae > Donacobius > Donacobius atricapilla. The sequence goes on from WBMY01008815.1 coordinate 1,367,165, forward strand.
TAGTTTATTGGTTTTCAGCAGGACCCATAATTCTACACCAATTTAATAATACAAGAGGAGTGAGGTTCCTTCCTCAGACTCGTAGTTAAAAAACCAGTGCCTTTAGTTACCTAATATTCTTTTGGACAAACGTATACGTGTTCTTATGTAAATGCTTTCCCCTGTGATCACACAAACAAGCAATCCCATACTATCTAAAAAAAAATCTGTATGATCATTCTAGTGATTTTTTAGCTTAGAAAAGGATTATGGACAAAATTAAAGTATAAACTACAGAAAATTATATGTCTTGGAAATCCCCACTTATAGTTTTGGAAGGCTGTGTTATGCTGTTGCCATAAAGCCACCGCTAAGGTGCTGAGGCACCACAGATTATTAGAATCCAGATCAAGTCTACGTCTTTAAAAAGTTTATTTTCAATGATGGTTTTAGATCACAAAACATACATTTGTTCTTATGAAAGTCCCATACTACCACCTGCACATTTATACAAGTAGTTCTGCACAGTTCATAAGGAAGAAGGCTCAGCTAACCCTGCACCATGTCTTTTTTTCCTTTTTTCCCACAGGAGTCTGTGAGAGTGTGTTTGCGCAGTGTAAGTTCTCCAGGGGGACCAGGTACGCAACACAGCCTTTTCTTCCCTCTCCCATTGCATGCAGGAGAAGGAAATGGGAAATTTCTGAAAGTTATGCAGAAAATTCCCCACCACAACTCTCCCATACAATCATGTAATTAAAAGCCCAGATGTGCTCCACGCAATATACCTTACCAGTTGTTACGGTTACGTACTTTTGTGTTATCTTCTAGATTTCCTCAGGGCTCTTGTGCAAAAAACCAGCAGCACACATAGTTTTTATGACTCTCACTATGAGACAGCATTTCCCCTCTCTGCCAGGGGAAAAGGAAAAAGAAATTTACAGGAGGTGAAAAAGGGAAAGAAGAAAATTGCCTAATTTTTGTCAGTTTGCCCTGATGTCCTTTGAACCCTCTTGCTAAGAGAGATAGAGGCAGAAGTGTTCTAACTGAAAGAGATCGTTGATATGCAGCCAGGAAAGCTGGCCACAACAATTTCCACAAGGTGGTTGTGCTGTTATCTCCTGATCCTCCAGTGCTTCATTTGCCTCCCTACCCCCATAAACAATTCTTCCAGCTCTTTCACATCACAGTGCAAACATGTATTAATCATCATCCTTTTAAAATGAGATTCAGCTTGTCCCCCCAGCTAGTCTCTTCAGCCATCACCTTCTGTCCTTCCTCCCTTTCATTTCTGAGCTTACTACCCACATACAGTGGGCCTGAACTTTGTCCTCTGTGGCATCCCAGTCTGATTTGTACATCCCAATTTGACTATCCTGTCTAACGTTATTACAGTATATCAGCTATGACTGCTCACAAGCTACATATTGAGTTACTAGCTCCACATTTCTATCCCCAAACTTCTTTATGAAAGATGAATAAACCTTTTATATTGCAAAGGCTATCTGCAGAATTTCCTCAAAACAGGCACATTCCCATCTACTCACATACTTAAAAATTACTATCTGATCTGCTGGTATATCACATCCACATTCCCTTTCCTGGCTTTAAAAAAGCAATCTTACCCTAATTAGATCTTGCTGTTGTGAAGATCTGTTTCTTAACCTGCTGTTTTGACCTTGCCACCTCTCCCTTTTATCCCTCTGCTGCTTCCCTCTTCTGTGCTACATCAAACACATGCTGTTTCTTTTCCCTTTCCATTTCCAGACCCATTAGTCTATCCTTCCTCATCCTCTTATCCAATATCAAGACACTGACTTCATAATGACCTACCCATGCTGCCAGTCTGAGTTGTACATACATTACTCTTTCAAGTAAGACTTAATGATTACTTTGTGCTAACTCCCACCTCATTTTCCTCTATGATACCCCAAACAGCCCTTTGTTGTCATGGTGACACAAATTTTAGGCAGCACATGTTCTATGACCTGTGATCCATGGCCCTCTATGTGGACTGATAAACTGATCTGCTCTCTGTGTGTATCTTGTAATCTGTTGGTGTTGCATATTTTCCCTGGTGACAATTAGTACATTACTATTGTTAGAGAGTAAGGATAATTGTGATAAATAAATAAATGAACAAACCCAGAAACCGTCAATGTGTCAAGCTGCAGGGAAGGAGCCTAACGTTTGCAACTGAACTTTTGAGGATAGCAATAAAAAGGCAAATGTAAAGGTGTCTCTCAGAGAGAAGTGCTATGGGAACTCTTTGTTGCCTTTCATACACACATACTGCCCCACATACTTTCAGAGTTGTTCAGACATTGAAAACTCATGAAGAGTTAGTTCAGATCCAGCAGTAGCTCCAGGTTTTTCAATCAGACCCATGTCTGAAGCACTCACAGACACAGGAATGAAGCCTTCATGATCTCTGCAGAACAGAAGATGGTGCTGTTGTCACTGACATGTGCCTCAGGTTTTTTTCTGGTGAAAAGGAAGCAAGCGATAGCAAAGAAGAGGAGAGGAGATAAACTAAAAGGAAAGGCACAGGAAGAAAAGTAACTGCCATTTTTTTGATTTTTTTCCACTGGAGAAATTTAGAAACTCAAAGGGACAAATGATAAATGCACAGAAAACCAAAAGGACAGTCTAAAAGAGCAATTAGGAGGAGCAGGGAGGGCAGCACAGATTGATCATTTACTGGATACATTCTTCCTCATTTCTCTGAAGATACTGTAAACTGGGCTTAGGAAGGTGCTGAATACCATCAGTTCCCAATGAATCCATAAGGAGCTATTATTTATTGTCAGCACCTGGGATCATCAGGGTCAACGTGTCTCAAGCCAAGTGTTTGAAAACCAAGACATCAAAAAACAGTGAGAATTTTTTAAAAATAACATTAAGTAATGGAGTGGAGAAGAAGAAAGAGCAAAATCAGGCAGTGAGGAGCTGTGACTGCAACACGGACCCACTCGCACTGAATCAGGGACTGCACGCTTCCAGCGTTATCAGGGCTGTGCTACATGGCTTCCTTTCTTTATCTGCGTGGGGAAAAAAGAACACAGGAAAGAAAAAGCAAGGTATCTTAAGGACACTGCTGTTAGTATTGTGCTGTGAGATTGTGCACATCTGTGTAAGAGATTCCAGCATGAAATTCTGCTTTGACTGAGCAGGACAGCTACATTCACCAGAAACACTACATTATTCCTGGGCTTTTTAGGAAGTTTAAAAATAGAGCTAGAGTTCTACTCTTGTAATGCTGTAAACATCCTGTGTTCAGAAGCAGCATTTAAGGGCAGCTGATGAAAAGCAGTTGTGTCCAATTAAACATTGCTAATGATGGGAAGTTACAAATCTACTATGTGGTTTGTCACTGTAAGCTACAGAGTGAAAGTTAAGCTGGTAAATCTCTCCAGTTAGACTGAGTGCAGTGGAATGGTCAGGAAAAGATGAATTAGGAAAAAGAATTAAAAATAATCCTTTGCCATCTGTCTTTATTTTGCAAACCGACTTGACAGGATACTACTGAAATCTGTAGACATTTTTTATCTGCTTCATGTAGCTGAAGAGAAGTTGCTGTACAGACTTGAATTAAAATTCTTCTTAATAACAGTCAGCCATCCCGCTTATTGTCTTTGTTTGCTTTCCTTTTTTAAAAAAAACAAACACTTAGGATTTTCACTTCAGCTTAGGCTGCATCATTAATTTTTGACCTTCCTCCCCTTCACTAGGACTCAGAGTTGGGTGTTAAAGGCTAAACAGCTTTCACCATTGGTTTTACAGGGAAGCAAAAGGACTGTTGAAATGTATGTACTCCATTCTTCTCCAGCTTTCAGCCTGAAAAGCATATGTAGATCTGGAAGAAATGTGACAATCGAGAGAATGTCCATATGGTATCACAGTTTCTCCATAACAGTTTTCATCTATAGGTCTTCATCTAGAAAACCATGTAAACATGAGCTTAACTCTAAGCACATGACAGAGTATTTTGCTGCCTCTGGATTTTAGTGTACAGGGGATTCTACTGATAATGAACCAGATAAGAGGATCTACTACAGTGGGGAAAATATGCTGCAGCTTCTGCATAAAAATTTACCAGTGGCAACCCTGGGAGCCTTTAGTCTTTTTTAAGCCCTGGTGTTATTACTGGGAATAACGCTACAGGAAGCAGGATTAAAAAAAAACCCAAATATAACCAAAGCACAACACAAGAACTAATCTGGTATTTACTTACTTCCTTGGGAAAACAGCAAAATGCCACTTTTTTTTAAATTTTTACTTTTTTTTTTCTTGTTTTCTTTTTTTTTTTTTAGCAGTGAGAAAGGGAGGACAGAGGCAAGGAGGAAGCTTTCACTTTATTTCCAACTTACATATTTTTCTTGGCAAATGTGAGGGTTTGCATGTCAGTGTCCTTTCAAAATGCACAATATGAAGAGCTCTGTCGCTCTTTGGCTTCAGAAAATAGAGCACTGATGATTAGCTTTTCACAGATGAGCTAAAGTTAATTTGTCCTTTCTGGAAGTGTAGAGATAGGTACAAAGAAGTTGTCTTTGGTTTTCAGATTAGTGGAGGAATTTGTCAGGCACTGGTTGACACTGAGGCTATTTCCTCAGTGGGAATTCAGATTACGAAAGGCCCATACCAATGCTGCCTTCCATCTCTCACAGTCTTTCACATCAATGGGGAGCAAGGGAAAACAGCTTTAAAATATTCTCCTTCATCTTCCATAGTACTTTAGATTACACTACTTTTACTAACCTCACAAGGAAAAAAGTGCGAATCTGTTGTGCTAAGATGTAATTTTCACATTTTGGCTTGTGCATCTCACTTCAAAGAACTTCTTACAAGTTTATTTTGAGTTTCCCATGCTAAAAATAAAGACACAGAACAAATCAGTTCAGTTTAGCTGAGAACAGCAGTTTTGGAGAGAACAGCAGTTTTGGAAGTATTAGGCAAGAAGAAGCTCTAGTGTTTTCAAAACAGCTTCTAATGCTATTGTCTTTAATTGGGATAGCTAATCCTCCCTGTTTTCTCATATTCCCAATGTTTCTCTCTAAGTGGAAGCCTGCCAGTTATTCTGCAAAACTCCTGACTCATTCCAACATCATTTAGGGCCTTCCTAATTGATTGCAGGATATCTTCAAAGTCAGAAGAGGGCTCTTGTTTGATGCTGTAAAAGGTTTGCCAAAAGGTTACAATCTCTTCTGTTTCTGTACTGTACATTAAAGATAATAGAATCAAAGGAAAAACCTCCAGATCAGCTAATTTTTAGAAATACCTCACTTTTACAATTTTATTAAAAAGACAGTGAGTGTTACTTAAAATATTTTTCAATTATTAATTAGTTAATTTACCTGGGTCTTGGAGTTTTATGTTGGGTTCTTTTCCTGCTGCCCATATATGAACAGCAAAAAGAAGCACTTGTCATATTGCCACATTTCTTTTTTCCCCTCACCTCTTAAATCTCAATCTTGTAAAAAATGATAATAGTAGTCTTTTACACATTTTTGAGGTCTTCCATTAAAGTCTATTTGAATCATTTTATAGACAATAATGTATGAAGCCTCAAAGCACACTGCTGAGGTACTTATTACCACATTTTTACACTCAGAAGAATGTACCACAGTAATCACACAACTTCAAGACCACAGTAACTAATTGTCAAGTTTTGGGTGAAAAGAAATACTTCAATGGAGCCCAGTATTCAGAAGCTGAAACATTTTCTAAAAGTGTGGCTTTCCTCTAGTATCTGCCCAAAAATGAAGGCATCCAAAATAACTCTCCATCTTCAAGGATCTCAACATTAAGATGTTTTTTTCAACCTCCGCCTCCTGTCACTGCATTTAATTAGTTCTTTTTTTTTTATCGTCTTGCATAATTCTGAAAATTTCCACTGTAGAGGCATAACACTATATTGTAAAAACTTGACTTTCTTCAGGGAAAAAAAAAAAAAAAAAAAAAGAAAGTAATTTTCCAGAAGCATTTGTTTGGAGCCTAGACCCTCTCTTCCAGTTTTCACTGAAATGATTAAATATATATCAATGCTGAGTAAAGCCATTTCTTGGGAGGTTTTGCAATCTTTTCCATGGGAAACTGATTTTATAATACATGCTCATTCTGTAGTTACATTTGTGAGCCCACTTTAGGGATCTTTGACCATCTGTGCTTTTAAATAAATGGTGTTTTCAGATTACGGTGCAGTTTTCCTCACACAAGCTCCCAGGTTGTGGTTAGCTCTGCATGGAAGTTCTCAGACAAACTTTCATAATACCTGTTCTAGATTTATCCAAAATGCAAATTTCTGCTTTCTCTTTCACATGAGATCCTCTCACATACCCAGAAAGGCATATAGTTTTTGACAGTAAGTGTATAAATGCTGGCTAGTTCCATATTCTGAACTGTAAGGCATTCTAAAATGTGCTGCAACTAAGAAAAACAAGTCTAAAAATAACTCAGAGGTGTGTGTATGTTTGACTTTGTGTGTGGAAGGGGAATACTGCATTTCTTATCTCTTGATTGATCTATGTAAATATACCCAGGTTATATTATGGAAATACTTTCTCCACCTAAATGGTACTGAGGCAGATTCATCCCGGACTCTTAAAAGAAGAAACAGTTGTGTAGATTCTATTTTGTGAATCACTGTTAATAAATAACTTGTTGCAGGAGATACTTGGTTAGTCATTGCTTATGGTATGAAGTCCAAGCCAAATTCCTGTTCATCCTGCTAAGATCTGTAATACAGAATTAAAGCAGAGTCTGTTCGGTACTGGACACAACTTAAAATCAAAATGTCAGCAAAATGTTCTTTCACTTTAGAAATAAAATTAACCCAAAATGTTGGGGTTTTTAAAAAAATCTTTACAAAATCAGAGCAAACCTTTCCTTTATCTTAAAAAAAACCCCTAATCTGGCCATAAATCTGGTAGATACATTTCAGTAAGGATTAGCAATACTGCTTCATTCAGGGCCTTATAGGTGACAAAATAAACATGAGAGATAAAGGATAGGGGGAAGATTAAATAAGTAATCTTGTTAGAAAAGAACCTGACTTTCAATTCCTGCAATAGCAAAGGAAGCCCGGCAGATGGTGGAAGGAGACCATAGTGCCAAAGGAGAGCTCTTTGCATTGTACTCGTGATAGACATTAGTCCTTAAAGGAAGTTACTAACTTATTTTTCAGAATGCCATCTAACTGTTTAAAACAAAAATAGGACCACAATTGTTTTGGTTATGCATTTTGTGTCAAAAATCTCATGATTTTGACCAACATGGCAAATGTATTCTTTTTCACCATGGAGCTGAGGCTTTGTTTTAAAGGCAATTGACATCAATGACAGTAAAAAAATCACTTAATCAATAAAAATGCTGCTGCCTGCCTTTATTTTGTGCTGCAGAGGTATTGTATTTGTCATTTGTTCGTTTGTTTGTTTGTTTGGGGGTTTTGTGGGTTTGGGTTTTTTTTTGTTTTGTTTGGTGAGGGAGTTTTTATTTTGCCAGGATTTTGATTTATTATTCAGGTGCTGCTGAAGATCATATCTGCATTACCCAAAGCCATAACAAGAAGAAAAAGACATTATACTTTTTAGACCATATTTGCAGTCTGAGTGACAAGACCCTGCAGAGCTCCCTATCTGCAGCAGCTTCCTGTCATGAGTGCCAGTGAAGACCTGGAATTCAGCAATATGTCTGCTCTAATCCTAAGAAATGTACAATTGCAGGCTGACATCTTGTTTTATCTGGTTCATTCTTTAAATATTCTCTCTTTCTCTCTCTCTCTCTCTCTAACTTCTATGTCTGGCTTATGTCATATCAAGATAGACATTAAACACCTGAGAGATGATCCAGATCAAAGGCACCCCGAATTTCCCCTGTAAAGGATCAACTATTATATAAAAACTATCAGTGTTTCTGCAATTTTGGTGACATTTTCAGTACTTAGAATGGGCTTCAGAAATGTGAGGACAGAAATGCTAGCAATAGGGAACCCCTTTTTAGGAGTCCTAGTGCAGAAGCACTGGATGACAGGCGGTAGCTCTGTCATCAGTGACAGCACGACACACCTCTTCCTACTCATCATTTTGGCACCTAAATCCCACAAGCACCCCAAGCATTTATTGGCCTTAGCAGAAGACCCATAAAAATACATTCCCCAAATAGTTTTCAAACAAGCAGGTTTGTTTTATTACAGCAGGTAGAAAGTAAAACTGTTTATATCCTTTTTTGACTAGTAGGCATCCTATGGTTTTTTGGGGGGCACAGGGGAGCAGGCAGGTATCTCTTGCTGCGTGATGCTAAGTGGACTTATTTTTTGGGGTACTTTTTGGAGACTTGGTGGCCAGGTGCTTAAGTGCTCAAGCTTGAAAATGTTGCTGTAGGCACACTGTCTTTTACGGTCTTCAGAATGAACAGCAGTTGCTTATTCCTGCCCTCAGTACAGTTCCCTAAAATGGTGTGTTTATAAGGTGCACTGCCAGGGCCACCAGAAATGTCATTCCTCCTGCAGTCCTCAGCAGGCAGAGAAGCCTGGCTGCCCAGGGTTGTGCTCCCCTAGGGACTGGGACTCTCCTTCTCCCTGCCTCCCCTCTGCCTCTCACCCCGACTGCAGCTGCCTGCTACCTGCAGCTCAGCTTTTCCATGCTGCAGGTTTATCCCTCCCCCTGTGCCTCCTGCACTTCTCATTCACTGCTGGCTAAGGTGACATTACCCTCTGCCAGAATATCCAAGTCCCAAATGGGTGCTTCAGTTTTGCAGCTTCAGTCACCTTTGAGACCACAGCATAACCTGTGAGAACCTTTACATGTACATTCTTAATATGTCTCATTTTATAGCTAATGTACTGGACTGTGGAGTTTTGTATGTATTGGTTTTTTTGGTTTTTTTTTTCTCTTCACTTCTTGTCAGAGCAAGGCTATTTTCCTCTGTGTCTGAAGAGGCTGTTCTTTCATGCCCTGTGTGTATTACCTGGAAGCAGCCTTCATGTTGGAGTTGGTGTATTGTTCACTTGTGAGCACAGATGACTGCATTCTGCTTGAGCTCTTCAGCAAGGTATTTCTGGGGTATCACATTTATCCCCACAATCACTACTCTTTTACTTTGATCTGTGCCCTCTCAATCAAGTCCGCAGAGTGCATAATTCACTGTTACCTCTGTGTCTTCTGTGCACAGCAGCTTAATATACTTGAGATTTCAGGGAAATACATATTTACAAATGCTATATTACATGAGCAAGGACTTACATGTTCAATAAAATAGTTTGCATCCTAGAACATGGTATGTCCAGCAGAAATAGTCTGATAAAAATACTTTGTCCTGCTGGTAGTTCTGTGAGGTCTTTATTTCACCAGTCATGGGAGGCTTTGACTTTCATGTGTTTCTTCTGATTGCTTTCATTGCTGTTAGTCACATTCATGATGCCACTGCTCACGGTATCAGACGATGGAAGGAGATTGAGCTGGGTTTTCTCTGAGATTGCTTCTCCATTCAAGAACAGAGGTGTTACATATTTTCTTCGTGTTCTTTGGCACTAATAGAATTTCAGGCATTTTACGTGCTAATTTGACTTTGCCATTTGGTGACAATGCTGTGGTGGTAACTGAAGGGAGTCCATTTGAGAATGGATTGCGAGCAAACACGCGTTCCCACTGTGTAGGATATTCTGCCTATTAAAGTACTTCATTGCTTTAAACTCACCCACTTGACTAGATGTCTGAGTAGCAGCCCAAATAGCCAGATTGCGGTTGGGAGGCAAATTTGTGTTCTCCCTATAGATGGTGGAAAGAGCAGTGTGCTTCCACTTTTCATTGCTGGTTGCCCTAAACACGGCACAACAGATCACCAGATGTTGGTTAGCCTCTGTCATATTTGGCCAGGACTGAGCATTTCTGGCTTCCTCTGCACAGATTGCAGATCCAGAGGAGAGCTGGACAATTCCCAAAGAAAATGTCCGTTCCCTGCCATCTGGGTGTTGTGATTACCTTCAATCTGTTTTAGTAGATCCAGTAATCTTGAAAATGGAGACATTTCCCCCTGCTTTATGGCCTTTCCAATAGAAAAGAAATGTTTCTGTTTGGAGGTATCTCCCTGTTCTGCTGGAGATATTAAAATTAAGCTGTAAGTTAGCAAGAGGAGCATGTCTTTTCCTAAGGTGTAGAACTGCTCACTAGCAATATGTTATGTATCTGCATCTTTATTAGAAGTAAGATAATTAGGTGTCTGTTTTTTCTCATGGGTGATTGGTATACTCTCTGATGATACCAGTTGTCCATATTGCAAATCTGTTCAGGAGCTGTATCAATGACATGCCCATATGTGAAAGCTGTGGGAGAAAAGTTGTCAGATAGGTTGCAAATCCCAGCAGACTCTGGATGGAGTGCATGCATCTGAGAGCAGGAAGCTTCTGTACGCTCTAAATTGCTGAGGTTGGTCCCGGCTCTTGGGAGATCAACACGTCTCATACAGGATACTGTAAACAGTCCCCACCCAGGATGGTTTTATTCAGCACCAGGTCTGTTCCCTGACTCTGACTGACAGATGAAGGTGGCATCATGGTGTGTGTCAGCTTCTGCCACATGATCTCTGCGTCCAGCCCCAGAACACAGCAGCCATTTCACTGATCCCTCAGAGTCCTCTTAATACATCTTGCTGACAGCACTGACGCTCTACTACTTCACATCTGATCCCAGCAGTCCTCACAACCATTTGCATATGCTCTTCTCCTGAGTGTGGAGAGGTAGTTTCTTTCTTTTTCCAAAAGTTTTTGTCAATATCCTATGTACCGTTAATGTCTTTGCTCTCACCAGCATGGATATTCCCTCATTTGTAGGAATTCAGTTGAACAGTCTTTTCCTGCTTGTTGAAGGTACTTCAGGTTTCCGAAAAGGGTATGTTGTCTGGTGTCTCAGCATCTGTGCTGCTTGCGTGACTTGTTACTTAACATTACTTAAAAATGTCTCCCTTTTCCATTACCTCTACTGCTCCAATTATTTTTTCTTTTTATTCTGTAGTCACTCCTGGAGGCACAAATTGAAAAGATAGAAATAGATTAAGGCAATTGTATGCCTGGAAGACATCCTCCCCCTCGAACTCTTCTTGATATGCCTCCCAACAGCTTTGTTGCAAGGATGCTAGTGAATATTGCCAGCTCGGCATATGCAATTATTTTTTTTTAATTTGTTCTGCCTCCATTGCCTGCATGAATTATTTGCTTCAAACTTAAAGCCCCTGTGTGGTGACAATTTACTGGATGCAGCCAGAAGTAGAGGATTTTTTGTTGCCAGCATTACTGATTCAACCTGCAATTTACTTTGCCTAATGGCATGAGGTCATTGCGTTGCTTTAATTCAGCTTTGCATGGTTACAATTCCTTTCCCTCCTTGGCATAGCTGCAAGAAAGCCTTGCATCCTAACACATGTAGTAATGTCCTACTGTCTCCGTAGCATTCATTTTTCTAACTAAGTGCTGCTGCTCTCTCTTGGCACATAGCTCAGAGTTTTGTTTTTGCCCTTTTGCACCATATTAATGTCATTGCTGTGCATTCTATCATGTGCACATTTTTCTCACAGCACAAAAGGTCTTCCCTAATGTCTTCTGTTTCATATTTATGCATTTGCTTTTGATATTATTTTATGCTTCTCAGTTCTACCTTCTGAACTAACTGTGTTTACCCCACCTACACTCTGCTTTGCAGCAGCTTTAGACACTCCTATAGTATACTATCAGTGAGGACAGCTTTTCTTTCAGCAGTCTCATTGCACTTCTTTCCCCACTTATGAATCTAACAGTAATTATTTCAGGTTTAAGATTGCACACTCATATGAGTCAGCCATTTTCTGCACAGTCTGGCAGCATACCAATTTATTGTTTCTCCAGCTTCTTGATTATACAACTGTGGGGAAGATACTTTCCCTATGTGTCATTTTTCCAGGACTGGAAATGCTTCTGAGACATTTCTAGGATTTTGCGCGGAGTTCTTCCAGTCTGCAGTTGGCAAACATCCAGATACTGCGGAAATGCATGGGAGTTATAGCCCAGTACAGCTAACAGCAGGAATGGGTTTCTTTTGGCTTCCTGTTTACCCAGCCCTACAGCAATGGGTTACATACCCCATGTCACCCAAGGAAGGGCTTGCAGAGCTACTCACAATACTTCCACTTTTATTTTCTGCAGCTTTGGGGCAAGAGCCTGCTGTGAACCCATGATGTCTTCTCTGTACTTCTGAGTTTTGGGGAAGTGTAGTGTTGTCTCTTTTTTTCCAGTCTTCACAGCTGCTATGACACGTGGCTGCCTAATCTCTTTTGCCACAATATCCAGTGTCTACTCTGGCACTGAATATGAACCTGAGGGAGAACCAGGGAGCTAGTGCTGGTTGATGGTTCTTATCTTCTCCCCTTCACCTCCTGCTCTGGGAGTGCTTTGATAGCAAGGAGCTCTCCAGCTTTCCAGCTGAGCTACCTTCTCTTCTGGAGCTCACACAGCTGGTCGCAAAAGGAAATTGCCAGGTCTTCCTTTGTTGTGCCAGGACAGAGTCTAAGTAGTCAGCTAGGGAAGGACTGCTGTAATGGAGACTGTGGATTTTGTACAGGAGTCAAAGCAAGACACAGCTGTGCAGCCTGAAAGATGATCAGAAGGTAAAATGACAAAGGCTGGATTTCTAAAGATATTATACTGCCAATTAAAAGTCTGAAATCTTCCTGGCTTGGCCTGCCCCAGAAATCCAGATCAAGTCATTCACTGAGCTGTTCCCACAAAAGGAACTGGAAATTCAATAGGTCACACTGTCAGCTAGAATAAGTCCACTGACTCCAGGGGAAATACTCCACTTTCTGTCATCAGAGAACCTGGCCCCATGACCACAAGTTTCAGATTTTCCTCATGGCTGTTTCCTTGGGACTTACATCATCACCTCACATAACAAGAAGAGTTCAAGGTCACAGTGAAGAAGGATTTTTAAAGAAGCAAAACAAGAGACCCAAAAAAAGCTAAAGTTTATGCTGTGCCTCCACAATACCACCTGGTTTAGTAGACCTGTGGGTCAGTATCTTCCTCAGGTTCCATGTGATTGGTGCCATATCCCAGTGCTGAGTCCTTCGACTCAGGACCAGAAATGGTGGAGATCAAGAACCCACAGAACAGCTGTGCTATGACTTTTCTTCTTGCCAGTCTCATCCCGTCTGTGATACAATACTTGTGTCATTAGGGTATGGATAAGGAATGCCTTAAAAGTGTTAGCTTCCCTTACTCTTTTCTCCTAACCTGCTGTTCATCAATACAGAAAGGAATTTCTTTTATCTCAGTCTGACAGTAAGAACCCAAATCATAAAATAACACGTAGGATTTCTAGGATGAGCACTGCCAATGAAAACAAGTTTTAAAAGTTCTGCCTGAAATTTCCAAAGCATGACATTCACCCCCAGGCAGGAAGCCTGCAGACAGTTCTGTGTATCAATTAAGAGGTGCTAAGTCACTTCTTCAGCCTCATGTGGGCTGCTCCATCAGTGAGAGTCAGCTAAAAATCAGTTAGGAAGAAGAAGATCAGTGCTGCTATGAAGAAGAATGATGATTACCTAACACACCTTTTCTTGCAAAGGCATGAGTTCAGTAATTTACTGGCTCTTTCCCATTCTGACTACCGTGATCTTATATGCTGTATATCACATTGACAGAATAAGAGCTTTGGTGTTATCCCTTCCCATCCTCTGCTGTCACCCCAAGCCTTATATGTGAGACTGAAAATCTAAATTCTTTGTTTCAAAATTGTCAGAACAGCAGGGGTAAAAACTTTAAAATGAAATACTAATTATTAATGTGAATGCTTTTCACATCCATCTTCTACTAACTATCTCAATGGAATGATTCAGCTGAACATTGCTCAATGAGAAGATCCATTTCTCATACTTCTTTAATTTTTTATCCATTTGTAAAGTTTCCCAAGACCTAGCCAGCAATGAGACAGCAAAGAAATTGCCCAAGGCATCCTCTTAAAGAAGCAGTATGGGCTGGGTTTTGTTCTGCCACAGATTAGCCTAAATTGGTAGTTATTCCATGATGTCAGTGAAACTGAACTGCCGAAATGCAGAGGCGAATCTGGCCCCATGATCTATTTCCATGATGAAATTGCTAGTGTAAATAAATGACTGCTGCTGTTCAGTGCTTTCCCCCCCACTCCCCAAAGTGCTCTAATGAATAATGAGTTTTATGAATAAACTTTAATGAATGACTGAATACATTTTAACGGCCCAACTAATAAGATCATAAGTTAGAAACTTTCCTTCACACCTTCCTCTGCTGCCTTCCTTTGCTTCCCTGAACCAGAGAATTGCCCTTTCAAACTACCTGTCAATCACACATACAACTACCACATCCCAAAATGTATTATCGAACAGCAAAAGTGGACAGTTTTTAATTCCAGGAAAGACATTCCACATTTGTTTTAAGCATCTAACTCAGGTTTCAAAATGCAAGTGCTGAAACAGAACAAACCTCTAAGCATTAATTCCTTCCTTCCCTCCACCCCCCAAGATTAAAATCCATTCATTTCAATCAAGTCATTCAGAGGAAGGCTGTAAAATGAATTACATAATTAGACACTTAATATACTGCATATGGAATTTTAATTTCAGACGAAAATCAGAGAGGCTTTTCTAAAGCTCTTCATTTAAAAAAAATAGTGGTATTTGAAGACAGCTAATGCTTTTCAGTTTAGTGCTACTTTTTTGTCTGAGTTCCCTAATCCTCTCAGCATTACTGAATAAACCTTCTTGAGTTCCATCAGAAGGGGCAAATATACCCTTGCAGAGGGAAGAAGTCAGGAAGATAGTGAGACTAAGGACCTAGTTTTGCCAGGTTACAATGCAATCACAAAGAATGAAGTGACTGCTTTCTCTGACTGAATCCTATGGGAACCAGTTTGGGGACAATTTTCTGAAATGTCTTCAAAGAGGCTGAAGCAGAAAAGTCAAAAACGAAGCCTCCGCCAAATGGGTCTGTACTTCTGAAAACACTCATTCAGACACCTGAAGTCATATGAATAATATATATCTGATCCAGAAACAGTTTTAACCAAACACCTGCTGACCAACACAGTGGGATTTTATGGCTGCAGCCTAAATATTAATCAAAATTAAAACAAACAAACAAACAAACAACCACCCCACAGGAGAACTAGAAGGCAATTGGACAGTTTGCTATCTGATGAACTTCCCTGTCTCTGTAACCAGTCCATCCTGTTCAATCCTGTTGGCTACTCATTTCTGTCTCGCTTGTATTGACATATTCTGCAGGCTGTTAGCCACGTTACTGAGTCAGGCAACACCAGAAGATGACCCATTAGCCTATTAGATTAAACTAGAAACACTGAACAGGAGATAATAGTCAAAGGGGAGGGAATGGGAACAAGTCAACATTACTCAAGGGTTAGAAAGATGTTCCAAAATGTAATCTGTGTTCATTACCTTGAGTAAATATACAGTCAACCTCCATTTGCACAAGCCTTAATCACATGAAGTAATAATTTCAGGAGAAAAAAACCACATTCCACTGGTATGGAATTTGTGCCATGAAATACTCTTTCCCACATGTGCTCCTCCCAGACTTTGGGAGCAATTTCATTTACCTGCATTACTTTCACTGCTCACTGATGACTTTCAGATCCATCTGCCCATACCACAGGGAATGCAGCAAGAAGTACAATGGTTCTGCTGTGGAAAAAAAAAAGTCCCAAGAAAACTTTGGAGACAGAAGAAAAGGTTAAAAAAATCGTGATTAAAGTATTGAAATCCTCTGGCATTGATCTACATCCCAGATTACCTCAATTGTACTACCCTCTTTCTTTTTTGTTTTGTTTCATTCTTTTTGTGAAAGTCAAAACAACTGTATTAAAAATATGCTTAGCAGTGTAAGTCTGTGTAATATTTCTGTTATTTTTTGTTTGGATTTTTTTTTTCAAGGATTGAACTAAACTTCGTAAATCTGATTTGCTCTTTGAGTTGCATGTGAGAATTTTTTCTTATTTTGGTCTGAGAGGGGGGCTGAGGAGGAACATCCTGATCCTAATGGAAACCTTTGAGGGTTCCCTCATACCACATCATGCCAATCCCATGCACTTTACTAGATGCATAATTCAAATCACTGCAACATTATTCTCAGCCTAGGCTGGCATACATCACTAATGGAAAAATCAAAAGTGAACCTGCCCAAGAAAGCAGAAGAAAACCATTACAGAGATTTGCAGCATCTAAACACTAAAAGGTTGTGGGGCTGTTTTCCTGAAGAATTGTTCTTGTTGAACGGGAGAAGCACAAAGTCTTGTACCACAACTGGCACACACAAGACGAAGATGTGCACCAAAATCTTGGCTCTTTCTTCCTGTCCCATAGGCAGTTAGAAACAATTGGGTTGTTAGTTCTTTGGGCAAGAGGTATGGGCCTTACAAGACCACTGGAAGCCCCTTCCCAGAACACTTGTCAAGGAGCTTAAGCCAGCAGCTTAGAGTCACATGCCATTCTTTCACTTCGATTGCTACAGAGGATTGATTGGGAAACAGAAGGGATCTGTCCGGTTTTTCCAGCATTCCAGCTCTCAGCCTCTTGGGGACCTGATGCTGAGGCAAGAGCTATTGCTCTGATCCTTCGTATAACCAGGCTGCTGGCCTCAGACCCTGGCACCCTGTTAACCTCTGGAGCCCCACTGCCTCTCACCTGGCAGCTCTGCAGTATGATCCTCAGATGTTAAGCTGCAGACCTCACACTTAAATGCAAAGGTTTCATTTGTAGATGTTTATGAAGGTCCCCTCACAACACCTCTGGCTTCATATAATGCTCAACAAAACACTACAGCAAAGGTCTGCAGACAGTTAAGTCATCTCAGAGCAGAGTTAAGTCGAACAAAATCACCAAAATCATATTTTCCAGCCTGAGCCAACACAGAGCCTGGCATTGCACTCTAACAGCCAGCATATCTGGAAGCAAATGAAGTACCCACCACTGACACCTGGCAATTTTGGAAGTATAATATTACAAAAACATATTAAAATCCATCTCACAGTGTCTTGCTTCCACACACCACTTTTTTTCTACTTTAATTTTTTGAATGTTTTCAGCTGCAGGAAACACCCCCTGCCCTTGGAACTAGAGCAACTGTGTCACAGAGATCAGGGTCCCTTTAAAGTTCATGTGATTACAACATTGCTGTCCCACTTCTATCACAAACAGTGTCACTGCACATCTGGTCTGGCTGTGCCTGTTTTCTGCATGCCCTTTCCTGCCTAGGGATCACCTTGAGCAGATGTCGCCCTCTATCCAGCGGCTGGTGAGCAGCCATGGTGGCACTGATCCAATGAAGGAAACTGATGAGCCATCATGTTTCCCCATCCAATGCCAGCAGGGCCCTGGCTTGATTGCCCTCTTTAAAATGCTGCTTCCAGATGGAAATTCCCACTTGGAGAAAACTCTCTAAAATGCACGTACCCATAGGACATTACTGCGCAAAAGCAAGAAGAGGAGTCTGTTTATGTCTCTAAAGCCTGCGTCCCCACTAATCTGACTCCAGGCCTCATTATTGCTGTTGTGCTCACTGCAATAGCTTACACTGTCAACAGGAGGATATATCAGGGCAGCCAAGCACTAACTGACTCAGCACAGTCAGAGTTTAAGGATTCCCTGAGGATGGATGGACGGAAGTCAGCATGGAGGATAGTCACCAGTGCTCAGCTCGAAATGGCTGCAAGGGGAAGCTCTCCTCCAAAATACAATACAGCAGCAGGCCAATTTAAATTCTTTTTCCCAGCTACAACCTTTCTCTCCTTCTAGACAAAGATTAGAGGCTGTTTCAGTCTGACTGTTGTTTAATACTCCCTGGCCCACTGTGTGAGATGCAAGAGACATGTACCATGGCAACATGAAGGTCCAACGTGCTGCTTTCCCACAGTACTGAGTCTTGAACAACAAGACCATGCTCTCCACATTTGCACCACAATTTCTGAGTGGGTCAGACCCACAGGCCCTCTCTGCTCCCCTCCACACTACAGACCTGCAACAATGTCCTAATGCTCCTGCTGAAGAAGTCAACAAATAAAAAAACTTGTGGCATATCTTCTACAATAAACACACTTCTCATAATGGCAGGTGTAGAGAAAAGATGTAGAGAAGGTGGATGAGGTTCTTTGAACACTGCTTAGCTGGGAGGACATTATTTCTGCATATTTTCCAGAGCTGTCATTTCAAAGATGATGCTTTGAGTGGGATTTGTCTCACCCTGCTTTAGATATCTACATCTGAGCCAGTCACCTTTCATATTCAGTGCAGAGAAAGAGACATGTCTGGGGTGTGAATCATCTGATTTACTTCATACATCTCCTTTAGACTAAGATGAATCACACTCCAGAAGTGCTTATTTTTCTCTATTGACTATAAAGGGAATCAAGATGAATACTCAGATAGAGACACCTACATTTGGTCAGATGACTCTCAGCCTGCACCTGCTGAGACACATCTTCAGGTAACATCCTCCACACAGGCAATCATTACTCTCACTCTACCACTCACCCATGCCAAAGCCTACAACCAAGACGGCGATGCACTTAAGATCCACTCCTGCTACATGAATCTGCTACATATCCAAAGCCAGGACAGGAATCTGAACATCAGTCTTTGCTACAGAAGTTAATAGGGGAAATAAGTGGTAAAAGTATTACTGTATTGAAGGAAGGCCCAGAATGGAAGGGTAGATTTGGAGTAACATGCCTGGAAGGAGTTACCATTATTGGCATAGAAGATGGGATCCCATTAAAGACACTTAGTCCAGGGTGGGGTCTGAGGAACATAATAATTTCCACTGGCAACTGCAACAGCAAGAATCACAAATTTTAAAAAAGAGAAGTTATCAACTATTAGTAGCTTTTGAATTTTTCACAAAACCCAAGAAACAAAGAAAAGGAAGTATCCATTTGGAGAATACCTCTGCTCATCCCTACGGGGCTCTGTGAAGGCAACTATAGCTAAGGCTGATTCCTATTGCATGCAGAACACTGAAGACCTGATGTGCACAGAGCTCAGTGAAGTGGCAGGTCTCCTGTTGGCAAAGCCTTCCACTTACATGAGAGTGGCCATGCCAACCAGTGATCAGCGGTCTGTATCCCTGCAGCAGATATCTATTCAGTCCATAGCCATCAGCAGCCTGTAAATTTCTCTGAAGTTTAGGCCTGGTTCTCTTATACCCATCCTACATTTGTATTATATTCTTATTTACCTTCTTTTATTCCTTCTTTTATTCAGCCATGTGCTGCTTGTATTTATTGCAGGCAAGCTGGTTGGAAGATTTCATTGAGAACCAGCTCATCTCATGAACTTGATACCTGGCACATGCTGTGGCTTTTCAGTGAAACCAGTTAGAAACATTGCCTTGCTTGACAGAACACTCATTACCCACAGTACTGTTTCCTTGACCCATCAGGGCAAGTTCATAGACATCCTATCTGGATGTCCTCAAGGTTCAGAAATCTCCCTGTCTCTTGTCCTGCTCACATCCATGCCCTCAAGAGCACTCACTGTCAGAGGTGTCCAAAAATACAGCATACACCTTTCACATGAGGCATGAACTAGCCAGAAATAATCAGTGTTTCCACGCAGCATGGCTATCTGCCCTTTGCTCTCCCAAGCATTCACTATACTGACATTCTGCAGCTACGCAAGGAAACATTCATTTGCTCCTTGTCCTGGCCCAAGTCTCCAGCAAGAGATTTCCTAAATCGGGGCATGGGAGGACAAGCTGGGTTTCTGCAACTGACATATGGAGTCATAGCACTGTGGATATCCATTACCACAGACCTATGAAATGTCCAGGACAAATATGAATTTTGGATAAACACAAACAAAGCAGATTTTTATGACACGGATAAAGTATTAAAAGATTCTTTTATTTTTAAAAAGACAATTCAAAACATCTGGAATCTCAAATAAGTCTCTGTACACACTGTTTTAACCCAAACTCCCTGACATTTATGGAATTTCCCCTGCACTGTACTCCTAGCAGTGCTGACTGGCTGAGGTGAACCAGGTTTCTTTCCTATGTTAGGATAAACAGCTGAATACAGAGCACCTCCTTTGGGTGGACAAACACAGTTAGCTGACAAGCCATTTTTAATGGGAATATTTGGCTGAGTATCCATCCCAAAACCAGGCCTGAGTTTCTAAATATTCTGGCATCACAAAAGGACATGTGATACCTTGTTTTCTGGGCCCAGCATAGCTCCTCCTCTGCTACCATAGCATCTGTCACCCTCTCCATGCAGCTTGTGAGCTGACTCACCTGTAGGTGACTCATTTCAAACTCTGAAAACAAAAGACTCAGTGCTGGGTCTTTGGATATGCAGTTGTTTGTTGCCAGTGATGTCTTTCCATCGAAGAGGATGACAAGTGAAGCCAAAGCAACAATGTCCTTCAGATTGCAACCTGAGGACCTGTGCTTACCATCAGAAAGCCCCACTTTCCTAACTCAGTATTTCCTCGAGCTGCCACTGACTTTCTCTGCTTATCACGGCAGGAAGTTGCACTATATGACACCTGCCCAGAATATTGAGCATTTGGCTCAAAAAACACAAAGTCATGGGGAAACAATGATTAACTGTAAATCACCATGGAATCCAGTCCCCAGGGGAATACCTGCAGACAGCCTAGCAAATCGGTATGGATGTACATTAGCTTGCCAGACTGCATCCAGGGCTTATTTAATGGAGTATTGCTGCAGCACAAACAGAGGCAAGATACTGCCTAGTCCTCCAGCAACCAGTTTCAGTGATCTGTTTCAGAACACCACGGATCAAAACTACTCCTATTAAGCTGGCATGCCTAATGAGGCAAAAGAACATGATGTGTCAAATCTGTGCCAGCCTCTGAGGATCGCTTGCTTCAGACAAATTTAAAAGCTGGTCAGCACAGCCTCTGAAGCTTTTCATCCAGGCATCATGCGTGTGAAGAGGACGTAAAAAGTTGAACTTATTTGGGTCTTTGTAGGTCATTATCAGTGCTCTGAGGGTACTTCTACATTCACTGAGGTCAATGGCAAGGCTCCCACTGCCGTCTTTGGGTGCACAGGCAGGGAGTGTTGAACTGCACCCAGAAACAGGGAGGAAATGCTACTGGAAAGCTGAAAGAAAGTGCAGAGCTCAAGGGCAAGCTGGCACCCACCTCTTTCAGCTGCAGCTACTTGGTGACTGTAAGCAGTTCTCTTGAGCAAAAGAAGTCTTAGGGATTCAGATATCATTGGGATTATCAAAGCCTAGCTCTTGGTGGTACAAAAGACCTCAACTTGCAGCTTTCTGCAACTAGGAGAAAGTTAATTCACAGAACCATAAAAATTCAAACCTGTTCAAGAAGGACCTTTATTCAACAATCTTTTTGAATGACACAAGCAGTCAAGATAGACCAATTGTGTTCTCAAGGCTCTGTTTCTAAAGGTTTTGCTATGTATTTAACTTTACCCCAGAAAACCCCCTTTGCAGCAGACAGGAGCCTTGTGTTATATATAGAAATACATGATAGCAAGAGACCGAGAGGAGCCACGGGGCTGACAGTAGGAAGGATCAAGGGCTTTGAAGTCAGATTCAGGGCTCATCTTACTTGGTAAGAAATCTGGGGTTCAGAGTAGGTGAATGGAGGCAAGGAGGCAATCCTTGGAGGGGTGAATTACAATCTCTGTCTCAGAGAAGGAAATTTTTCACTTCTCTCTGCTCTCCCCACAGTGAGGAAGGCTCTCCTGTTGTGGGGCCTTCTCCTACCTCAGCCTCTTGTCCCTGCAGCACAAAGGCAACCTCCCTCATGAAGGCAACCACAGTCCTGTACTGGTCTCTGCAGCAGCCAAGAGGCAAAAGCAGCTACAGCTGGGATCAGTTCTGTTTCTGGCACCTGTGTTCAAGCCCAGCTGCTCATCTGGGGCCTTGCTCCTGCCTCTTGCCAGGCTGGTAACCTACAGCCAAACACCCCTGGGTTTGTACATCAGTACTCTCCACCTGCCTCCAGCATATGACCCTGTCCCAGTTTTGGATCATCCTCATGAGTCACATTTTTCCCACCTCCCTCTTCCAGCTCTCCCAGCAGAGTGGCAGCATGGGCCAAGAGCAGAACCCATCATTAGCTGCCTCCAATCCAATGAGCGTCAGGTTCTGTGAGGAAGCTGGGGTGCAGGCCGAGCATCTGAGCTTTGTTATCTCTTTGTGGGATTGAGGTGTCATAAGGTTAAGGGAAAAGCCAGTTCTGCTGGCGGTCCGAGACTGCAGAAGGTATGGTTGCTCCTCCCTAGGGATGCTGCTGCAGCGGGTACTCCATGTTCACCCACTGAACTGAGTCACTCATCACCTATCTATCAAGGGAAAAGCTGGCCACGAGAACTGGAGACCAGGGAGGTGGCAAAGTGCAAGGACAAGCAGGCCCAGGGCTCAGGCGGCAGCATCCGTCCCCTCACAAGTGTCTGTGCCCGGGCGTGCGCACACACGCGCCTCGCCGGACGGGCTCAGTAGCCTCCCGGCTGCTAACACAGGCTGTCGGGTCGAGGTGCTCGGGGGTCTCCCTGCTGCCCTGCCCGCCCGCCTCTGCGGGCCCCAGCAGCTCCTGCCTTTCCTCCCTCCCCGCTCCACCGGCCCACGGCTGCTGAAGGAAACCGCTCGCCGTGGGGGGCTACGCAGGAGACGAATTCCAGCGCTGGGGTCAAATTCCTCCAGCAAGGAATCTGGAAATCCTTCAGTACTGGCTAAAGACTGCAGACTCACAGAGCTCTCTGTCCCCTTGGCAGAACTGAGTTTCGACCAGCAGAGTGGCTTTCTGCTCGGTCAGTGCGTTGCGTGAAATGCATACAACAGTGATAAATTATCATGAGCGCTTTGTAGTGCTCCTTGACCAAAATTAAGCTGCTCACGAGGTGACTTCTTAGAATTACTTCTTTGCTCTCTCTTCCCAAACTATTAAATTACAAGTCTGTGATTAATTACTACAGCAAACTTTAAACTGTCAACTAAGAACAAAAGGTCTTTTTGATAGCGGATGTTTACTTTCAGCTGAAAGGGCATATGCTCAAATTTTGTTCAGTGTATCTTACTTGCATTTTAATTCTTCGAGTTGAAAATACCATTTGGCTGCATGGAGAAGCAGAAAGGTGAAAATGTCATTGGATAAAACCTCAGACTTTTTCTCACAACTGGCACTTACAAATGTCTTCCGGAAGCTAGAGGTCACTGCGCACACAGTCCCACAGCTCTCGGGCATTAACCTGAAGTTACTGTGTGGAACTGGAATTCCTACAGCAAGGTCAGATAGTTTATCCCAAATGTTAGCAAATTCCAACAACTGATCTGACACAGATGCTTTCACTCCCTCCAGTGGGATGCTCCGCAAGCAGAGAAGGAGTGGTTTTGAACAGGGCTGCTTCTTCCTCAGTGCATCCAAACAGCAATCCCGCTGCAGATGGGCTTTGTACTTCACCCAGATCTGACTGTAACTGCTGTGACCCTCCCTCAAAAGGTATTAAGCCTCATCTACGTACGTATATAATTTTTTAATACATAGGGCAGCAGGAGACACTAGCTACACTATCACCTAAGTGTTTCTGGAAGAGGAAAAAGAGCTATTCAGCATTAAAGATTCAGGAATGCCTGTTGACATATTAAGGAAACAACCTCGGGGGACAGCTGACACGGCTCCAAGAAGCATTACCAAGGGAACAGTGACGCAAATGTCTTCCATTTTTACAGGCTGGCAGCTCGCCAGGTTCCCTCGCCTGATGGCTGATGTAATGCTAATCCCTATCTGGGTTAGCACTCGGATATCAACCACAGCAGCTCACTGTGCTGCAATCAATATAGCACACTTTTTATAGAAGAGCGTACAAAAAAAATTCTGCTCTAATCTACTGGGAATATGTACAGTAGAGTAATGGCAAGGAAAATTTAATGGCTAGCCTGGAGCTCACCCAGCGTGTGCTTTTGCAAGCATGCACGTGTGTGCGCAGGCTTGTACACAAACCCATCTGCACCTGAAATAATGGCAAGTCCAGGCGAGGGCCACACATTGAGAAAGGGCTGGCTGTTCAACACGTACAAGCAGAGCCTTCCAATTCCTTTATTAAGTGATGTATTGGCAGAGGAAAACAAGCAAAATGGGACTGGAAAATAAAATGGATTATCAGTCATAGCATGGAATAAAATGCATGTTTCTGTTTTAATGACAACATTTTGTAGTTCTGTGAGTACCAGAGGGCTCTGAGGAGATTAAGGAAGCCTTACAGCACACCTCTACAGGGCAGACAGCACTGGGTCAGAGTGAAGGACACACAGTGGGTCAGTGGCTGCCAAAACCCACAAAGCCCACAGTCAGTGTGTAAATTCCTTCATAGTGCCACCAACAGCAGCACCTTAAGACAAGAAACAAGTCCAGAGATCCTGAATTGCCATGCAATTATCTGAGGAGCAATTTGGCTTCCTCATAAAAGAAGAATTTTGAAATCCTGTGTAATTTCCAGTTAATATAGTCCTGGCTTTATACCATCTACCATGGAAAACCTTTCCACTGCCTGACGGCACATAAACCACTCAAGTGCACTGGTTTGCTGTGAGCTGGTAGTGCAGCTTCCTGCTTCAGTTCTCCATTTCCTGTAAGGGATAACCCCTTGTCAGTTTATTTCACAGGATACTGGTGTCATAGCTGTGAAAGTACCTAAGGGTGTTCTTGTCCCAGATAAAATTTTAAGATAAAATCCACATGTAACAAAGTAGATTAATTCCAGCCTTATCCGGTGCTTAACTAGCATGATGAGGAATTATGCAGGACAATACATTTTTTCCTTCTATTCCCCCTTCATCAGGTAATATTTAAGGGAAAATTTAGGAAAACACTACTTAAAATTATAAGCTGATATTCCAGTAATATTAGTAGTCCTTGGGTTAACTCTTGACAGATGTGAGAAGAATATTAACCACGTCATTCAGCGTTTCCAAAGAGGGTCAGCTTCATAGAACAGCCCAAGAGCTGGGTTAGTATTTAGGGAAAATCCAGTTACAAGAGCTGTGGAAATTAAAAAGGCAGTACTCTCAACCACATCTTTCCCCAGACCACACTCAAGTCAATCTTTTTACAGCAGCTGGTGTTGACTGGATTGAGTAACTACCAGGATTGACCCTACCTTTTACTGCAGCAAAAATGAAGGAAATCCATGTCCATTCAAGTTAGGCCATACCTATGCAAGCAGCCACGTGGCATAAAGCTCCCCTGAGATGCTCACCAGCACTCAGCTGCAACCTCACACATCTGTCAGGCATTCCCTTGTAGTTCTGCCTCCCTTTTGCCAGGAGCTGCCAGGGCACAGTGCGGTTTCTGGCCATCCCTCCCTCTTCTGCTCTTCATTCTCCACCAGCAGAGTCCTGCACACTGCAGCTGTAGCTTCAGGAAGGGCTGACTGTGGGAGTGACATGGGGGCGGTGGTCTGCAAGAGAATGTTCTGGATCCCTCCAGCAGGCAGAAAGGAGCAAAACAGGAAATAAAAATGAGGCAGGAATTACAAAAAAAAGCAGGTCAGGTGTGGCTAGACAAAAGCAAGACGAGGACAGCATTTGGCTTCATAATGTCTTCATTTCTACACTTTCGGTCACCAGAAGCCATGGCCCTCTTCCATCCACCCATCCTGCTCAGTGCTTCCCGGCCCAACATTGGCTCCCCTGCCTTTAGTTCCCAAAATACACTCTAAGCAAATGGATAATCTTATTACAACAGCCTCATAAAACACACCAATTGAGAGCATTAATGCAATCATATTACCTGCTCTTTGATTTGTGAAGAGTTAAAATGTTTGATCACCAAAGAGCTGTTTTCCAGCAAAGGATTTAGCTCAGGTTGCTCACATGTCAGTATGGGAGGAGAAGGCGTATTTCCCTTTCAGAAAAAAGTAAGGAAGAGGCAAACAGCTCACACAAAGATACATTTCAATACACTCTATACATGTCAGTGCTCCAGACATGCCCTCCCTTTGCAGCACATACACCTGTAACAGGGAGGGAACTAAAAGCCTGGTCATGCTCACAGAAAAAGATGACCTCATGGAATTATGATGCAATATCAGTGTGAAAGGAAACTCCAAGTCCTTCCTATGCAATCTATAGGACATTGGTACAATTTTTAACATATGTGTTTGTATTTCTTTAATATTTAATGAAATGCTTAAGAAAAACACATTCTAAAAATTTTGATGTAAATACAGTTTGTTGTGCTTGAATTCTGAGTGAAGAACAGTCTCCATTATTTTTTCCATATGCTCATACTACATTATATTAAAAGCATACTCGGCTCTTACAGACATGTTATGTGCTTTATAAATACTTTGCACAGTTGGAAACATTGATGTTTAGCAAAAATCCAAGTGCCAGCAAATGCAATGTGGAGAACCTCCTTTGTAGCAAATGGTCTGCACACTGACCATGGGAAGTGATCTCCAGGTCATGCATGAAGGACCTATTCTGTATCAACATGCAGCTCAGCAGGGCTTCTCAGGGTCCACCACTCCTGAGTGGAGCACTCACCTCTCTGGAGGACACAAACTTGAGTGAGAAGACTCCAGACAAGTTAATAGTCTAGTCTAGGTGGGGTATGTATTCTTGAATTTTAAAATACAAGATACATATCAGTTAGCACCAGTACCCTGCAGGTTCATTGCCTTCCCAGCTTCTCTCGCACCTATGGCGGGGTCCAGTAGTCTCTGACAATCCAATTAATATGACTCAGGCATTATCACACAATCTTTCTGGCTCTAAACTCCCTACTTCATTGCAGTACTCCTAGAAATAGTCAGAGAGCTCCAAAAAGATCATTCTAGTATTTTGTTTTAAAATGTTAACACAAGGCTGCAATTCATAATCTCTAGTGACCAATTAGTCAATTAGTGACCAATTAAACTAGGTGGTTTTCAGGACAAAATCATTCTACAAAATTCACAGGAGTGAGCAAATATGGTTCTGTGTTTTCAGTGCAAGGATCATTCTTATCCCGGCCAGCAGCATCTGCAGATTTCCACATTTTTCCTATGTATAAACAAAATAAACTTGGGGTGTGGATCAGTCTCAAGTTCCAAAACCTCTGATTCCTTTCCAAAATGAAGGCCGTGTCGAGTGCAGAACTGACTCCAGTTCCCAACTGGAATAATATGTTCTCTGTGTGCAGAGCTGGAGTCAGTGTGTTCATGGATGGATTTGTATCCATTCCACATTAATAGCAGAGTCAGAAGGAAAATATTAGAGAACAAGTGCATTTTACACACCTTCCCTTTATGATGTGCCATCCTTCACCACATCAATATACATTGGCAGCAAGTGAGAGATACAAGCTAGTTCTTAGGCTTTAATGCCCAATGGCATCTTGATGTGATGAAAATATGCTTGAACAACAAGCAGGAAATACTGCTAACGGAAATAGGAATTTCGAAAAGAAACAGTAAACATTTCTTTGCCCAAGAAATGGAGCACTCTTTCCTGAATCCATGGGAGCGCAGTTCTTTTATTCTCATTAGCAACTGTGTGGCAATTGATGGAATTTTTTTCCTCATGGCTTTCATGTTATACTCTCTTTTTTGGTATGTTGTTCCCTGTCTAAGGCACACACTAGTCAGGGGCAAGGCTGATATCTGCGTACTGTCCTAGCAGCCCTGTGAAAACAGGACCTGAGCTCCTATTCAGGTGATGTGAGGACTGCAGAACACAAAAATTCTATTCCTAAAGGTAGAGGAGAATCTGCTTTAGGCCAGAGCACAGGGGCCTGGGTTTCTTTTCACACTCCTGCACAAGCATAAATTAGCTAGAAAGAGACTTGCCTGTTCTGTTGTAACAGTGTCACACAAAAGTAGATGAACAGTAACCTTGGTCTTAGCAGCAGCATCTGCCTTTGAAGATGCATTTCTTAGTGGCAAGACACCCATCAAAGGTGAATATTTGGCCTTATGCCAGCTGAAAAGCTGAGCTGAGAGAGACCTGGCCTGGTGAGCATTGCCCAGTGGTAAGTTTGAGGAGGCCAGAGAGAATGACACTTCTTTATCCTACCCGTTAGGCACTCGTGCTCTGTCCGACTACGTGCAACCCCATCGTTGAGTCTCTGACCATCAGAGGAGCCATGCTCGGATTTGAGTAGGTGGAATCACTTCACCCCAGGGTCATTACGATATTCAATTATGGCTCTGTACTTAAGTGACACAATAGGTATGGGAATTGAAAGCACAAGAACTCCTAACCTCTGATCCTAACTCTACAACAGAAGCCCTTGCTAGCTTTAGGCAAGGTATTTAACATCTCCGCCTCAGTTTTCCCATTTGCAGAAGGGGGCTAATAATACTTAGCTACCTACTCCACAGGGAAGTCCTGAGAATTCATTACTTAATGTAAAGTGGCTAAAAGATGAAAACCTGCATGTAAGAGCCAAGTGTTATTACAGTTACCAGGTTTAACTTCAATTTTTGAGACTTGCTTTCCTCTTTGAAATGATAAAAAGTGCTCCTTTTAGTCAACTAAGATTAGTGTTCTGCACTGTATTTCCTATAGAAGTGGGAAGGTGCCCTGGGAATATGAAAGGAAAGGAGAAAAATGTGTCCCTTTGGATATCAATCTACCTTTCACATCCTCTCAGGAAATTGTTTTGATAGTGTCCAACACTTGGTGCAATATGCTGCAGTCACAAGGCAAAAATTTTACTCTTCCAATAATGTTTTATGAGCCCCAGGAATAAATCATCTCTAGCAGGGACAGTGAAGCACAGTGTTAAGGGTCTATGATTTTCCTCAGAGTTAAAGAAATTATTCTCAACTTTTCTCCAATTTGTTCATGGGACATTACCAAGAAAATACCGAGGGTTATTCTGGTACATCACTGGGATATGTACATCAAGAAAAACCAAGGGGAGTGTTTCAACTGACCAAATTATTTCCTTCAGTCTCGAACAGTTCTGGTATGGCAAACTGCTTTCATGGCAAAGCAGTCAACATAAGGCTTGGTCAGCATCCCTAAACAGACTGGCATAACTGCGTGATGGAAGGCAGGGGGACTGGTCATCCTAACATGAACTGCACTGAGACTACAATCTGCAATAAATGGATGCAGCAAACAAAAGGACCAATTCAGTATTTTCAAATGCTGAGATTATTGGAAACAAAGGAAACAATTTTGTCACCCCAGAAAAAAAAAAAAAGAAAAAAGTCCTTTTATGATTGTTCTGAAAAAGCCCCCTGCCATGAACTGCTGCCACTCCTAAGAATTCAAAACATGCAGCTAACGCACATGGCTCTGCTTCTAGATTCATTAATATGAGATTTTGGCACTGCAGGAGCACCTCCTGTGTGTACTGGGTCTGTATCTGGCATAAGCAGACCAGTAGGCTTCTGTGGAATTAGTCAGAGCACATGAGGTGGTGTTTATGCCAGTTTTTTGCTGACTGGAAGATAGACGTTACCTGATTCGGTTCAGTGTCTGCCAGAATGTGTCAAACATATCTGCACCAGCATAGTAAGTTTGTGCTTGTTCAGTGCTTGGCTGCACATGGCTATCATGTTCTGGTGCAGCACAGAATGACTTTTAGGCCAGATTTTTATTTTTTAGATGAAACTGTGATTTAAGACATAGAGTGCAGTTACAGTTACATGCTTTGCTTATATTAACTAAGATGTTCTGTGCCTTTACTGTAAGGTGTTGTTTAATTACCATATTCATAACAGAGATTATATAATTCCAGAGAAAAAGGTCTCTTCATCCTCCCTGTGATGTTTACTCCCAGGCTTGAGGTTCCTTAGTGAATGCAGGAATTGTCAGGTGCCTCCTGAATGTAAAACACTTATGTCTCTCCTCAACAAATAAATGAAAGGCACCAAGTTAATGTGAGCAAAGCATATAAAGAAAAGGAGTATTAGATCAGAAGAGAAATCTACCGTCTGCTTCTGCTTTTCTCACTGCCCACTGACTGGGGACTAGGACCAAGCTGCCCGGCACTCTGAGTTGCTCCACTTTCAACAAATACTGGTCAAATCCTGCAGAATCAGAGCCAGCTTTGAGACATGCTGGCAAGAGGATTCTGCTAGGATCCTCCCTTCCTCATCATCCCTCCCAAGCAGAACAGAGCAATTTGCAGCAAAGTGGGTGGGGAGGGTTCAGAAAGCTTTGAGCCCCTACAGCTTACTCAGGGCGACACAGAGGCCAGCCACATGTACACTGGGGATGTCAGCGTCCCAGCTATTTTCTAGAAACAATTCCCTCTGAAGGGAGCAGTCCTTCAGACAAAGCCTTATGACACATCCGGGTGACTTTTAGGCTCTTTTCCTTTTCTTCTAATTACTTAGTCATGGAACCCAGAATAATTAGCCATAAGTGGTCAAAAGAGCCACAGAAACAAAATGCCTATTGGGACATTGCAAGACAATGCTGAACAAATAAAAAGAAACTTAAGAAACTTAACCTAAGAACAGTGTGAGGTTCTTTGTTTCACCTGCTTTCTCCTACATCTCTGTCTTATTATTCCTCCTTCCATCTCTGACTTTTTCTGTTTTCTCCACATAATTCTCTCCTGTCTTGGTTTGCATTCCCTCTTCTAAAAATAATTTTCTTCTCTTGTTCATTATGTCATGCCTCTTCTTTACACTACAGTTTTACCTACTTCTCTCATTTTTTTTCCTCTGGTCATTCCCACTCATTCCTGGCCATAGTCATCCTCAATTTCTTTGGTCTGGCTCTTTAGGTCTCCAATGCACTTCTCTCCACTTCTCCCTGTCTGATGTTTTCTCTACTTTCATATTTGCATCCCTGAGAAAATTAAGTTCTTTCACCTTGACTCTTACATAATCTTATTCCCCATTCTTGCAGTGTTTCCCTTTCTTACACTGTGTGTTATTCCCTCACATCCCACTTCCCTGCAAATTTTCTGTATCCTTACCCATTAGCTACTTGGCAAAATGTCATTGCCAAGCTATGGATGTCACTACAGCCACAGGAACCACAGCCATGGGAGTGATGTTTACAGAAGCAAGACTGGGCAGAAAAGAAGCTCTGCTTGTGCACAGCCTAACCCATGGAGAGTTATTAGTTTGGCTTATCAGAGGGTGGGTCAGCAGACAGGAAAATCCCAAGCTTATCTGTTTGTCCTTTGCATAGCTATGCCTGTTTTGTCACTGTTACTAATCCTTCCCCACTTTCCCAAGGAATGTTGTGGGTGCTGCACAGATCAAGGGCTGTTGGTTGCCCCTTCCCTTGTCCGTCTTGGAAGTGGGGAGGGTTACTGTGGCCAAAAGCATGCAGTAGCAGAGCCAGATCCCCTCTTCCACTTATGTTGGTATGCAGCTTGGAGTCGCGTCAGCTCTTCGGATGAGATGTTCTTTCTGTGGCTGGAAATTGCATCAGAAGTTCATCGCAGAGGACAGCTGAGCCACCAGGCAGCAGCCAGCAGTGCCTGTTAGGGTGCTTTTGCACTCCCTTCCTGAGCTTTACCCAGGCAGTTCCCTGCTGAACTGCAGCTGATCCACAGGAAAGACAGCCATGAGCAACCCGGGTGCTAGAGCTGGTCACTGGCCATGTAGAAATAGTGCACAATGTGCCTGTAAGTTGCTGTGATGAATCCTCTCTGCTCATGGCCAGCCTTCACACTAAATTCTCTCTTCACAGTGAAAAAGTCTAGAAACTACTTGGACTAACTCCTTCCCAAGGGTACCATCACTAAGTCAGCAAAGTTGCAGTATAAATGTATGTGTCCCATTGTTAGGGGTGGGAGAGGCAAAACTGACAGGGGTTTGTCAGGAACACCCACGAAGATCCCTGGACACAAAGCAACCAAGTTTAAAGATCCAAAGGCCAGTGTCTTGCAACAGCAGCAGCCAAGCACAGTCAAGCAACAAACGAACATTTGCTTTCCTGCTTCATATCCTCCCAGTTCTTTCCCTAAGAAGCACGGAGGATTAATAATTTTGGCCACAGAGCCTGAATTCACACAAACACATATGAAACCAGCAAACAATACCCCCATTAAACGCATTGAGAAGCTCAGAGACTGGAACAACTCACCTCCAAGAGCTTCACCCAAGTCCCACAGGAAGGCTACAGTGGAGCCAGAAATAGAGCCCAGACCTCCTGACTCCAAGCCCTGGGCCCTAACAAAAACACCAGCTTCCCTCCACCAACCCTCTCTTCATACACTACATTGACCAGACTGGAAAAGGCATTCAAAATAAATAAAACCTGCTTCTCGCGCCAAGTTTTAAAAAACATTTTCTTGTCATGGCTGGTTGTTTTCCTTCTACTAGACATTAGGCAGTCTCCACGAGCGAGACAGCTCTCCTTTCTTCTCCGAGAAACACAGTTGTCTCCCACATGTTGCACTCAATGTAGCTCAAAGAAATGTTTTAGGAAATTCCCCCTAATTCAGTGAAATTGTTAGCTTGGCAGTGGCATGCTGGAAACAGGACTGAAAGATTGCCTAGTAGCTTTTTTTTCATTTTTCCTTTTTAAAGTGTACAGGAGAGCTCGGGCTTCAGACAGGCTGCTGAGGAAGACAGAAACTCATGTTACATAGGAAGGATTTGGCACGCTTGCACACAGAAATTTCCAGAAGTGTTTGCGTGGCAAGAGCTCTGTGCCAATCCACATTTTTTAGCTATTCTGGCTGCATGCCCAGCCAAGAAGAAAGTCCTGTATCTCCGCACAGTTCACTGCTTCCCTGAGGAGTTTCCATACTGCATGGCAACATTGGATAATCTCATTTGCGCGCCAGAAAAACTCCTGCTACTTACACTGTTACTAAATACCAGATGTGCTTAATAAAGAGTAAGTGGAGCCAAACCTAGGGTAATCACATAACCTATCATGAACGTTTTCTAAAAACAAAAAAATGCCATTGGAACAGCAGATTACTGTTTTGCTTTGTTTGCTTTACGCCCTGTTACGGGAACCCCTGGGGTGCTGGGAAGGGAGCACGGCAGGAGCAGACAGCTCTGGCACAGCCGATGACATTGTTTACAATCACACCCCTGCACATCTGAAACATGTGTGAGAAAGTAAAGGCTAAGCAGATTTTGCTGTGCTGGCGAGGGAGAGGAGGATTGCAGCAGGAAGTCTACGCCACCAAGAAAGTGCTGGAGTCTCATGTTTCTGCATTCTGGGGAGGCGCCTGGGGACAGGGGATGCAGAAAGGGCGGCGTGAGTTTGGTCTTTCAAGATATGTACATTCCCAGGTCCCTGGTGCACAGGAATACAGGAGTGGACCTTGTTCCTTGAGATTTAATGACGGCTCAAATCCTCCAAGCCCATTTAAAATACATTTTTGTGTGAGTCAGGGGGCCAGTCACCACACGAAATGTGTGTGCACATTTATTATGAATTTAAATGGATGTTGCACATGTGCATATCTGACGCTGACCAGACTCTTGAGGGAAATAGCTAAATCTCAGCTATAGCAAGTGAATTCTGCTGTGACAGGCTGTTAAGAGGAGGGAGACAGATGCACCACAGTATCTGGAGCTCTGTGTGCCCTGGGCAGTGGAGGTACAGAGAGCAGGGAGTCACCCAGATGTGAGACGGCAAGCCCTCCCTGAAATGAGACATGGATGAAAATTCTTGCTTCTCCCACAGCTGTCTCTGCAACTGACAGGGGAGAATGGACTTAAATTACTAGAAAAAGAGCTTTCTTCTTTATTTCAATGTCCACTAAATGGAAGAGAAGGCTGGCAAATGCGTGCAGACCAGGTCATTGCAAGGCTGCTCTTCACAGGTCTGCCTACTCGGGCTGTGTGGAAAGCAAGATAAGGGGATGAGAACAGGGACAAGTCCAGGCCTTGCTTGTTTTGTACATGGAGGCGAAGGCAGGGAGCAGGAACAGTGAGTCACTCTCATCACACAACAGCCCTGAGCAGTGCCACTGCTCTAGGCCCTCAAGGCAAACTCTGACCCAAGTCAGTAGGAGTTGCAACTATGCAAAGCTGGGATATCTGATGCCAGGAGCTGTGCCAAGGGCACGGGGTGAGGAGGTCACAGTAGGTGTCAGCCTGCCACAGCCCAGGAACAGAAGGGCAGCCACAGCTGAGTGCTCACATGGCTTCCAGTGTGACTGAACCTCAGTGTTTTCCAAAGCCTGGAAACAAGGAGAAAAAAGCCAACAGGCCAGGGAAACACAATGGTCTTGCTGCTGCAAGCCCACTGCTTGTGCCATCCCTGCTTGGCCATATTCATTGCACCCACTGTGCAAGGTCATGCCCACACTCTGCATTTCCCCACGAACTCAGCAGAGCTGGTCCCAAAGGCAGTGCAGTGTTTCAGCGAGTAGCACGGGTGCCTGTGCTGCCCCTGGGCCAAACAGATGGTACAATCCTGCTTCCCAGCATGGGAGCCAGCTGCACAGTGGTAGTGATGGAGCAGCCCGTCTTGCTCAGGCCAGGCTTTTTTGCCTGAAGTAGGTATTGCTTGGCTGGCCCTTAGCCAGAGGCTCAGGGCAGCAGATGACTCAGGGAGCCAAAACAGCCATGTCCCCACCAGCTACTCTGTCTGCTCTGCAGTCCTGGAGAGCTGGGCTTACTGCTGCTACCACTCAGAGGTCAGGCTGAGGAGGATGTGGTTAGCCTGCTGAGGGGGTGAAACTCCACACATCTCCCACACATCTCCCCCTTCCAGCTCCACCCGTCTTATTGTCCCATGGCCAGAGTGGTCCTGGCTGCTCAGCCTCCAGATGGAAAGACTTGGTTTTACCTGTGCTACTGAGGAGACCAAAACATCCTGCAGTATTCCAATCTTGTTGCTGGCACCTTTCTTTTCTTTGTCACCATAATGTCTTGGGTGCTTCTGGAGCATTGACGAAGCAGTCTGTTAATTGGCAGCCAGAACAGGAACAAGAGGCCTCCTCCACCCACAGGTACAGGCATACAGTAACCAGATTTCCCAAATTAAAAACCTGGGACAGAAGTGATGTAGCCAGCAGCTCACTCCCTCAGTCTCTCCACTCCCTGTCAGACAGAAGATTTCATATCAGTGCAGCCACTGGTTCAGGGAAGCCTCACCCCACCAGCTGTGGGTGGTGTGCAAGAGAGCCAGGAGAAAATTAGGTAGCTGCTGCCCAATCCTGTATCACTGTTTCCACTTCAAGGTTTAAGGATCTTATATAGTCAGGAAACAGCAGAGAGGAACAGCTAATCAGCTGCATAAAGCCACTCTCCCCTCACTGCTGTCAGGGTTTCCCAGACCTTGCCCACCCTGCCAGATGCCTCCAGCTAGCTGCTTCCCTCTTGGCCTCCCCCCAGGAGGCTGAGGGAATACTCAGGCAAGGCTCTTTGACTGTGAGGATCCAGGCACCCCCACACACCCTGCCAGATCTGTCCCCGTCCTTGCTGTGCTGCATAGGCCACTCCAGTTTGTAGACAAACTAACAACACGTTCTCCTACGGCTGCTTCCAGGAGTTCAACAACTGCACTGATCTTTGGAGTTTGGTTTGATTGCTGGGTTGTGAAGGGCTGCCCATCAGATGGTCCTGGAAATGAACACCTAACCCCATTTCTAGCTGGCAGCAGGAAGGAAAGGCTTCTGCTAGGCAGTCACAAGGCACGCCACAAACAGCTTGCTTCGCTGCCCCGCCAAGTAACAAAGTCCATTGCCAGCAGGAGATTTCAGTCTGCAAAGTGGAGCTCATGAGCTTTATAGCATTGGGATGCACGTGGGGTTTCTATTGTCTGCTGTGGCCAAGCAGAACTGGAGCAACACTTGACAAGGCATTGCACAGCTCTGAACCGTGGGGCAGTCCTTGACCTGAAGAGCTATCTCAAGAGAGACAATAAAGGCAATAAAAGGAACAAGAAAGCAGAAGGGACGAAAAATGAATTTGCAAATATGACAGTAGTGGCATGATCAGTGTGAAAAGAGATAGGGTTTAAGATCTTAATTAGGAAAGAGCTAAGGAAGAGGTATGAGAAGGACAAGAGCAGGAAAGAGCAGGGGAGGCAGATGAGATGAGACTAAGAGGAAGGCAAAGGAGAAAGGGAAGGAAACTCTGGCAGGGCCTATTACACCCTCTTCTGTTCCCCAGCAGGTAAGATATAGGGAAAGGCACATGAAACATCACATGCAGTAAAGATGCAGAAGGTGACTGCTTCATCCTTCATTTCTTACACCAGTAAACCTAAGATGACCCTGTCTTTCCCCATGTCACAGGGCTGCAATGTCTGTTAAAACAACCTCTCCTAGCTCCCATCAATCAGAGCCAAAGTTGGACAAGCGGGCAACACAATGTCAAGGAACAACCACAACATAATGCACACAGGAAAGATCTGTTAGAGCTCTGCAACACATTGACAGGTTTTATCTTATCTCTTGCCGGGAGGGACAAAGAGCTGGAGGGACAGGGAAGGTCAATCAGGCACTTAGGAGAGCACAGAACAAGGGAATAACTGATTACATTGAAGGACATCACATTTGCAATTAGGACTTGGCTCCAAAAGTGTGGGGGAAGTAAGCTGTTTCTCTTCCCTAGTTCAGCATAACGAAGGCTCCCCAACTACCAGAACCAACAACTGTGTGGAACTGTTGTTCCCCTTCCTAAATGCCCACCATGTTCTGACTGAGGGAGAATGAGCAATAAGCCTTGTGGGTATTTACAAGAAAAAGACTTAGCACAGAGTGCTTCTGGGCACAGCTCTACTGCCAGTAAAAAGCATGATGAAAAGCATACTTTCTTTGATGAAGCCTCATTCGAGTGGTTTATGGGTAAAGGTGAATCTAATATAGATCATATTTGTCTGATGGCAAACTTGCTTAAGAGCGCACTTGTGAAATCCATCTGACTAGATATTCTAAGGAAATCTTCATTAAACATCTGTGAGCTTTGAATCATTCCATTGTCAGGGTTTCAGCTGGAAATTGTTCTGGATGCAAAGGACTGGCAGGTCACTAATGGATTGTTTCTTATTAAATGCTTTGGGGCTAGGAACTTAAAGGATATGCAGATATTTTTCTCATTTACAAATTCACATGGGGCAAAAAACTGGATGAAGATAAATAACCAAAGCAACTTGCCTTTTGCTTGAGAAGTAAAGACACAGGTTATTGCTATGTTAAAAAAATGCGTGAAAATATGTGAGAAGTGCTTTTGACCCTCTGTAAGAGAATTGCTCTATCACTGATCCATATTAGCAGGCCTTGAAATGCAACTGCTGTGGGCCAAAGAGAAAGGTATGTACCAGAAAGTTTATGTCAGAGAGAGAGACTCAGTGTATCTGTCCTAACCCCCCAACTCAGTTGCTCATGTCCTATCATTTTATCCATCTTTCTTGGTTTTGCACAGCAATTTCAGAGCATCAAAACAAATTGATTGCTTGTGGGTTTAGAGTTAGGTCCTCTGCTGGATAGCCCTTAAATCCTCTCATCAAAAATGGCAAGCATAAGATGCCCTTCCTGACAGCTTCAGCCTGAAAAGAGCAGTTTCATGCTCCAGGGAACTGCTGAAAAGATACAAAGGCTCTATCCACTGGACACCCTCTCTGTCACCTCTGCTCATGAGCAAAGCCTTGCGAGTTATCTCCCAGCTTTCACTGGAGGGGAAAGAAGTAATCACAGCTTTCCTGATTTAGTCCCCCTCTCAGTGGACTTTCATCTGCATAGGGCCATATGACAGCGCCCTGCTATCCCAGCCTGCTGTCAATTCAGCCTTCTCTCACTTCATTTTCTTGGCTGCTAAATGATGCTGAAGTCACATTCAGAACACCAGTTGCAATGAAATGGAGGACTAATACGCTGAAATGAGAACATCTATGGAAACACCTCCCAAAATAATGAAAGGTGTGATGTAAAACTGGCTTAGGTGTTTTGAGTGCTGTATCTGCATGTCACATAACTGTGATGTTGGCCTATAGCCAGTGGTAGGAAACTTGACAGTGCAAGCTACAGTAGATCAGGTCCAGACCTCCCCAATAGCCCTCCCATACCTCCAGGTGCAGGTTAAAGCTCTTCATCCCTGCTGTGTCCCAGGCAGTTCTTGTCTCTTCCCTTGCACAAATTACTTTTAAGATGACCAGGAACAAGTAAGGAGATGCCACAGCCATTGCTCTTGTCCCCCAGCTCTCTGTCTCAGCCATGCTTACCACTCTCACTCAAAGGACGTGAGGTCTGATCACGGTGGGCATTTTGGGGGTAATGTGTTAAAAAGGCTGCTTCACCAATCTCACCTGGGGCTTCCCCTTGCCACCTGCCTACCCTGCAGTTAGGACTGCACTGACTGTGACTCCCTGGGTGATGGCTGCTAGTGCCAGAGGTGACAGCGAGTGACACAGGTCCTCAGCTACCCATGTCCCTTCAGCATCCTGTTGGGAGGCTCAGGAGCTTCATCTTATCAGTGGGGCTCCTCTTCCCTTCCCCACATTTCTCCCATGGTCTCTCAGCTATAACACTGCTACAAAAAATTTTGTCCAGGCACCATTGAGATGAGCTCCTTGCAGCTTCCCAGAGTATTAATGCTGAGTGGAAATTCTGCAAGATTTGGTCCAAGTATAGGCAGGTGTCCCCAGCTAGCCACATGGCTGTGGCTGAAGCCTAAACAGGGAGCAAAGTATCTGACACCAAGCTACCTGGTGGAGGTACAGCAAGTGACCACCCAAGCCCTCACTTTTTAACATGCAAGGATCATGACCTTGGGGGAAAGGAGGAAGTGATTTTCCAGTGTTACTGAGAGGAATGGAGGCAGACAGCTATTGGGATTTCGCAATATCACACCAAAAATGTATCACATGATCAGGAATAAATGCAGATTTACTAATTCCCGGACCCATGGCAGCCACTGTACTGCTTTCTGCCCAGTATGGGCCATCACGCTTCATTCAGCCTTCTGAAATGACAGCTAGCTATTTATAGATGCTGCCTACATTACTCCAAGGAGCAGCATCTTTCTATATTTTACAAACTCACTCCAAGTTTCCTTCAGTATTCTGCCAACACAGGGTAAATTTCTGAGAGTAATCTTCCCTCCTTTTTCTCAGAACACAGAACATCTGGGACTACTGAGATATCATCTTGTGGCATTGGCTGATTTTTTTTTTTTTTTAATGAGTTTCTGCGTAACAACTTCATGATGTTTTTCCTGGGAGGACAACTGTCTCATCTAAAACTTTGTCTCACATATTCCTTTATGGAGGACATTTTATGCTAAAGTTCTTGAAAGAATTTCCTTTTGAGCTCTGTCCCCACCTTTCTCTGTAAATTCCTCCCAAATGCCTCTCTGATGCTTAACCTGCAGGTCACCCTATTCAGCAAACCAAAGCAAAATGCTGGTTTGAATAAGCTCAGGATACATTGATGTCATTTCTGAATATTAGCAGGCCACATGATACTACCAACTTTATTTGATCCCATTTGCTGCAGCAGCCTGAATTTCTCAGGGGCAGTTTTTTTAATCCTGGTTCATTATTGTTCAAACCCATCAAGTAAATAGCTGTGGAGCGGAAGCTTGAATGGGCTTGTTTAATAGGGAAAGTCATTCATCTGCAGCATAGCAGCTCTGCAGCAAGGCTATCTTCCCTCCTGCTTCTTCCTGGGTCTGCATCAGCAGCAGTGATGTTAAACTTTGGTTGGGAAATGCTGGGGAGAGTAGATCTTTGCCTTCACACTAATTGCTTTTGTTCACTGCAAGAAATCCTTTCCAAAGTAAACAGTCTGATTGTTTCTGTGGGTCAGCTGCCTATTTTAAATTTATTTCTCATGATATCACTTGGTACTGCTGAGGACACTGGCCCCACGGCAAGCTGTGCTCTTTATCTGAGGCAGCCTCCCACTCAGGCTCCAAATGGTAACCTTGGGATCTGTTGATGCTACATTTGCAGCTCCCTACAGGTCTTATCACTGCTGCTATGGAAAGCCTAGATAGGCTGTGAAATCATGGCACCTGCCAGCTTTGAAAAACTAGCCCTAAGGTGTCTGGATGGACATGACCCTCTGAACTAGGAGCTGCATTGATCTTCTTTACCCTCCTGATTTGCACCATGTTTCAATTAAGAATCAGACACTGAAATGGCCTGAACTGGTGCATGGAAATTCAGTGGAGCCCTGCCAGGTAATGGCAGATGAACTTCTGGCACTCAAACCTATATTTTTATACATAAAACTTGCTATTTTTTCCCAGTCTCTGGCTTCACAGCAATGTCAGGAAAGTGCCCTGGCTGCGTTTCCCCTATGAAAACACAAATGTGAGATCCTGTTGGTGGACACTTGCACCAAAGACGTGTTCAAGGCAGAAAACTGCTGGCATTGGTCACAGTGCCATTTCTGCACCAAGCAATACATGTGGCACCCCGGCCTGTCCCCTGCTCCCTGCCTGCTAAAACCCAACTGAAACTCATTACATACCAGGAATACCAGCATCCCCACAAAGCCTGTGCTGGGTGGAGGAGGAGGCTCTCCCTCTCTCCCTTTTTTCCTTTCCGCCCAGCTTAGCTAGTTCTTTGGCAGAGCCCCAGGACTTGGAAGGGGGGAGCAGAGGGGGGCTTGGGAGGGCAGCAACTTCCCAAGCTTACCCATGGCCTCATTTTGATCTGCAGTACTGCCTGCTCATTTCCACTTCACAGATGCTGCTGAGCTCTGCCATGAAGAGACAAATCCCAGAAGGGGAAGGGAGCGTGGTGGGGAGGGAAGAGATGAAAGCAGAAAAGACTGCATTTATTAAGCTGTTTTTCTTTCAGTGAAAAGAAGCATTTATCAGTGATTTCATATGTCATGTGAGATGTGGCTCCCTGCCAATTTCTAAGGATGCAAACAAGGCACTGACATCATACACTAAATATAGAGCAGTTCTTGCTTTAGGTGAATAAATAATGCAGATGCAAAAGCCCAGGTTTTCAGTTACACATTCATTACCATCCGTCTGTCAGGTTCTCATCATCAGGAGAAAAACGTCCAACTCCAGCAAGGATTGACAGGTGAAGAATGCAAAACAACTGCAGAAAATAGGTGATTAAGCAGAATTTCCTTGTTCTCTGCTTTTTTCCCCTTACGGCTACATTTCATTTCAGCAGTAATCCATGGTGCAGCTTTTCTAGCACAGCTCTGCTGCCTCCCTCCCTTTCCCTTCAAGGCAAGCTGGAGTGACAAGCCTGGGTGGGGAGAGCCTGAACAATGAACACAGCCAAAATGTGGAAACTTCCCCAGGCACTTAGCAAGGGAAAAAAAGCAGAAGAAAATGGCCAAAAAAAAAAAAGGCTCTGATCAGACTATGCAAGCAGTAAAGCAGCGCCATCCCCCAGCAAAGCAGTTTTCCATGCCCTGTCAGAGAGAGGTTTTAATTACGGTCTCCCAGTGCTAATGATTCTTGACTCCTCTATTGGTTTTTTTTGGGTTTTTTTTAAGGCACCCATTTTAACAATCACACAAGCAAACCTGTAACTGGTTCCATGGCATATTATTTTAGCACTTAGAAAGCCCTCCAGGAAGGATTACAATTGGTAATAAAGCTGAATCGATAACTTTCTCCCTTTTCCTCCTTCAGATCAAAGGCCCTGAGCAGGAGGAAGCATCCACAACCCATCCTTTCTGGGAGAGAACAGAGACAGGAGAGTGGGAAACAAGAAGACAATGCGCCATCAAAGCTGCCGCAAGGTGTTGGATCAATGACAACATCTGCATGAGGGTCTGGGCTACAATAGAAGCTGTTACCATGGAAACAGGTGCAAAAGCATCAGGCGGGAAGGAGCAGGCGATGATGAAAGGTGAGAAAGAGCAAGAGAGTATTTTTAGCTCCCTTAGGAGGAACGCTATACAATGACATCACCCTATCTCATTATTAGCACTCGTGCTGTACAACACATTGTGGCACCTGCCCCAGACTGCTAAATGGGAAAATGTTATTATGGATGTGAATTATAAATACTGCAGTGAAACTTGAGCTTGGGAGTTATTAGACATCACTATTCTGTAATAAAGGAGAACATTTAATACATTGTGCTGGAGAGATTCACTGTACAATGTAAG
The DNA here is from genome assembly GCA_013397315.1 of Donacobius atricapilla. NCBI lineage: Eukaryota > Metazoa > Chordata > Aves > Passeriformes > Mimidae > Donacobius > Donacobius atricapilla. The sequence goes on from WBMY01008815.1 coordinate 1,409,117, forward strand.
ATGCATCATGTCTAGAATTTTAACATTCTTAGGAAGTAATTATGACTCATCCTTTTATTGTTATTAAGAAGCAGAATGAAAATAATTTTACACATTTGATATCCCACACATCAACAAGCCTTTTGCACTGCAGAAATATGGCCTAATTTTCCAGAGCTCTGCGTGCCAATGTGTTCTGACTGAATGTGGTAGTAGTCATAGGTGCTCAACACTGCCAAAAATCCAGCCATCTGTGTCACATGTGAATGAAACCTCATTAATCTCAGAAATGTTTCACTGCCTGTGTTCAGCTCCTTTGGAAGGGCCAGACCCCTTTTGCAGTTAAGGACCAGTAGATACCTATAACATCTGCTGAAACCGTGATTCCAGGCAGGGGAAAAATTCTGGCAGTCAGACATCGCTCCTGGCTGCAAACAGAGGGGGAAACCTCCAGCCTGGGGAGTTGAAACAAGCTGGCGCTCATCTGCCTTGAACCAAGAGGTGGGTGCCCGGAGCTCACCACACCAGAGAGGCTGGAATCACTATTCCTGTCCTGTTGCTCACAGTGAAGTTGGAAGGATAAACCCAGAGGAATGTGTGTTCCTTGTGACTGCAGAACTCTGAGCCCGCTCCCAGCCCTGGAATAACTATCGATAAATGCCACGCTAAGCCAGAGCGTGTCAGGGGCACCGGGGCCTGTCACTGGAGATAGGCAGGGACTGAAATTCCCAACCCGTGCTGATACCCACCAGCACTGCCAAAACAGCAGCGGGTGAGTGACAGGGCTTGCCCTGGCTTTTGCCCTGTGCACAGCAGAGCACGTGGGCACTCAGCCATTTGTTTTCGCAGTTTGGCTGGATCCTGCGTCAGCAGGCCAGAGCTGGAGCGGGTGACCGGGGCAGCAGCAGGCACTGATGCCAAGGGTGTAGGGCAGGCGGTGGAGCGTGGCCTGGCTGCAAGAAGCCAGCTAGGCTGATGTCATGCTGTAGCCTTCCTCCTTGGTGAGCTAAATATACCCTCCCTGCACCCCACCGTCCTCCCAGGAGCATGGGTGGGCCAGGGGCAGCGGTGAGAGGCCGGGGACATAGCTGAAGCCCTGGCCTCGCCTGCCCTGCCATAAAAGGCACTGGTGCACAACCCAGCCAACTGGGGAAACAGAGCAAGAAATAGCACAGGGGCCATGGTGGGTGACAAGAAACACGAGCAAGCCGGGGAGTTACCACCTAGCAGCAGGCGGACGGGGCTTACAAGCAAGGACAACTGGTAGCAAAACCTGATTTTCTTTTTGTTTTTTTTTTTTCCACCATGCGATTACGACTCTTTTCTCTGTTTGAGCTATCTTTCCTACCAGAAGATCTGACTCTTTAAATATACAATAAGTAGTGAAATGTACTGATGTATGTATGCTACTTCTGATCCATCTTCAGAGGGAGAAGATGAAGGTTATCCAATACAGCACAGCTCAGGCTGCGGAGGGTCCCTTAGGGCATATCTACAAAGAAGGGTAGAAAAGGTGAGTGAATTTAGCTGAACCTGAAATTACAACACCTGAAAACATTTTCTTTTCTAGTCTAAACACAGCCTTCTTTCTCCAACATCCCTAAGTCTATTGCATCTAATCCTCATGATGATTAACCAGACTATGCTTGAAACAGCAGCCTTTTTTTTATTGTATCACTGGCTAACTTGAGCTATTCTGCACATCAGCTTCACTCAGCTTAACCTTACCCCCATTTCCTAGTTAAGCCAATGCCCAGCACAATGCTGAATTGCTTCTGCTTTCTTCCTGGTGCCTCTTTTTTTGGCACTTCTCATTTTATTTTTGAGGAAGGAGGTTACTGTTCTATATCTTACAGTATTAGTCTTGGATATAGATGAAACAACATTTCATGTGACTTATATAATTTGTCTTATATGTTAGCTTTGGCACTGCCAGCACTGTAGTTATGCCAGTAGAGAAACTTTGATCTGAGTGTAAAACTCAGCCAGACTTGATGTAGGATTGCAGAAAATAATTTCAAATATTAAAAATCTAGCCTGTGCTTTTAGGGACACAAATGCTGTTGATACCCTAAATATCACATTTTATAGAAGGTATAACCTCTCTGCTAAAATCAAGTACCATTTAAGGGCAACATTAGGACTCACTCTGGGCACGTGTGGAATCCACCAGACACATTTTGGGCACTTCCCCAATCTGAATCACTGCAGTCGTGGACTTGTATGGCTCAAGAGACCATCCAGCTCGTCTTCCCCTCCCCTTCCCTCTCTTTCTAACTGATATCCCCGACTGATATGTGTTTAACCTTTTGAAAATATCTTTGGTGACAGGAACAGCCCTTAGCCAGAGGTCACCTCACTTGCTAGTTAAAGCATGTTTTTTTCTAGCTGTAACCCAGCTCACTCTGACTGAGAAAGAGCTCAACGTCTCTGCCTACCTGAAGACTAGTTGGTCTAATGGCAATCCTTAGATGTTTGACATGCTACCACATCTGCCCTCATCCTCCAGTCATCCATCCTGAACAAACCAGTTCTTTCAATCTCTCCCTGTAAGCCAGGTCTTCCAGGCTACCACCATGCCCCTCTGTGTTCCATGCTCACCTGGATCATCCCTGGACCAGCAGGATGCTGTTCTCTGCTCGGCTCAGTCTTGATGAGGGAGAAATGGTGATTTCCCCAAATGCACATCTGACATGACCTCTGGCGCCTTTCCCATTCCAGACCTCTGTTGTCTGCCTTGCCACTCACCCAGACCCACCGTGCTCTGCAGCTGCCAGCCTGGCACTTCTCCACAGCATCATTCGATGTTTGAGCCCACCTTCTAAATGAGTGCTGAGCACTCCCCTGTATTGAATTTCAGTTTATTGATCTCAGACCATTTCTCCCATTTGCCAAGACCACTTTGACCTCTGGCCCTTACAAAGTGCTTGCAAATTGTGCTTCTCCACCTGGAGGAAGTCACAGCTTTTAAAGTGTACTTTCTATTCCATTATGCTCCTCATGAACAATATAAATAATAGCAGCGCTATCCAGCACTGTCTGCTGGCTTGCTGCTCTGCCTTCCCTTCAACCTCTCTAGGTACCAATGAGCAATGAGCACTCTTGACCAAGAGACAGAAAAGTCATGGGCTTGCCACCTGGGTAACAGCAGTGCCCTGAAAACAGGGGTTAATGCACACTGTCCCATGCTCAGCCTCTAGTTGCTACCACCATCAGGCATTAGGACCTCTTGCCTCCATCCAGAGGCAAAAAGCTGCTCCCATGTGCAGTGTGAAGGCATGGGGGTGTTGAACCACAAGCTCGACTCTAGAAGAAAAGAGGGGATTGGTTTGGCTTGGCAGGACTGCTGAAGGTCGGACTAGTAGAAATGTTTACTAAGCGAGTTTGTGCAGCTTCAGCTCATGCTTGCCAGAGACCCAGCTGAACAATTAAAGGAAAGATCAGTTCAGTCACAGGTTGCAGCACACTCATGGCCCTGCCTTCAATGAATAAAATAAATCATTCACACTGATTCTCTAATCAACCCAGTCCTCAGAGGTGTAAATTATGCTGGCAGGTGTATAATCAGTGAAGTTTCCAAATTAACCTAAAAAACCCCAAAGAACCCTCTGAGTCTCTCAGCATTGGCTGAGCTGAGCAAAGGCTGTCTAAAACAAGTGCAACACAAAACTGCATGGTAGCAACTGTGCCTTGCAAAACCAGATAGAAAAACAACCATCCTGGAATCTAGAGCTTTGGTTCAAAAGGATGATGCACCAACCCAGGCTGTCCTTTCCTCACTGACCCTGCCCAGATGCTCAGGGCAGGCCTTGTTTGCATGGAAATCCCATCAGGATCCTACACTTCTGCAGGAGCATCTTAGGAAAGGTCCTAATCCTTTTAGCCAGCAGACCTGTAGGCAGGAAATACACCATAGCACACAACTAGGAACAAAACACAGAGTGCAGGGGTATGGACATCAGTTGGTGTCACCCTCTGCTAAATGCACCCTTGACAGCAGCCTCAGTCTGGCTGTTGGCTGGAAGGGGGTATCAGCTTGGCAGTCTCAGCTTGATTTGTCTTCTCACAGGTTCTGTGGTGGGAAACACCAGTGTTCCTTGAAGAAGTGATGGCACCCAGCAGACAATAAATGTTGTTCACCCACTGACCCAGGTATGCAAAGGAATTTGGAACCACTTTATTTATTCTCTATAGAGATGTGGGCTGAAATAATTTACTGGTGCAGACTGAGTAACAAAGAAGAGATGTCAGGATTCTAAATGCAGCATTTGGATCTGTTAGAGGAAAGCAGTGAAACAAAGCAGCAAAACCTGAGTTAAAAGCATATTTCCTGCTCAGCCGGGGGGGACAAAAAGTGTTCGGATGGGCCCCAGCCTACTGTTTTACATAGCCACTGTTTTATTGTGTAAAATAAAAATAAAATGGATTCCAGCAAATAATGGTAAATATTTGATGATATAATTATGTCTTATTAATGCAATGTTCTTTCTTTTGCAAATTAAATTTTCACAAGAATTCATCACCCATTTAATTTTTATTATTTAGGCCATGAGTATGTCACAGATGTTTGTTATGTACTTTCATAACCATTTGATTAATATTAAATGTTTAAAATAAAAACTCCATTTATATTTCTGTTATAATGGCCCTATGAAAATATTACAAATACAAGTTGGTATTTATGGCCCACATTAGTTCTTAGTACTATTTTTGGTATTTTTATTGTTATGCAGGACATGCACAGTTCATTACATATGAAAAATAGTTTAATTTTCAGGAGCTTTGTAATGATCCGTAAACTGAAGAATTTTCCTTGCCATGCCACAGAAACCCTCTCAGTACTGCTGCTTGCACCTCTTTTATCCTGAAGAAGGTGGACCCGAGGAAGGTACAAATCTACCCTATTTATGTACGGCTGTAAGAGAGGATCTCTTAAAAGGCATGAATGCAGGAGATACAAGGTTTGAAAATCCTCAAATACACAGCTCCTCTTCATCCAAATGTACAGATATGGGCTATGACTGGGCAGGAACTGGGGGAGAGCATTAACCATCAGGAGTTATCTCCTGGGTTTGCAAGGCATCTGTCATACCTGTTGGATGTGGTAATTAACTGAACCCTGTCTGACAGTTACCACGCACACAAAAAAGCTCTTTCTGGCCACTTACAGAGGGTGGCTGCTGTGGGTTTCAGTCTCCAAAAACACCCAGGAGCAGGCTCCCTTGCAGCATCAGGAACAGCATTAGGTTTTCTACTCCAGTAGCTCAGGAACTTTCAAGTGCATCAGCTTTTTTCAGAAGGATAAAAAGCACCACAGTCAATTAGTATGTCTGTGCAGGATGTTAGATCTAAACTTATGAAGGCCTTACTTTCTTTTAGCTACACCAGGTTGGTGCTCTGTCACCTTTGTCAACATCTTGATGGACTTTAAATGTCACTGTATCTCCTGCCAACCACAGGCTCCTCCTACAGAGCATCTTCTTCCCAACTTGGTTTATGCTGGATTTTGTCTACATGGTCATCCATTACCTACTGGAAGAAAATTAGATCCCAGGATTTGCTAAGCATCCTAATGCCAGCAGGAAACATAGGGCTGCAGATAACAGCATCCATGCCTACCACCACTTCCACTGGAAAATGACAGGATGACCAGGCACAGCTAGGCTTTCCTAGCCCAGCTTTCTCTTAGCAAGACACATGCTCTTTGGAAGAGGACTCTCTCTTTGGAAGACACATGCTTACATCCAGCTGCGCTGGGCTTTTATGAGGCATGGTGGACTTCTGCCACTCACCTCGTTCTCATTTACAGTGGTGCACAGTGAATGCAAAACCTCTCCTGTCTGTCCTGATGGCTTCCTATATGCATTCCTATATGCTACACCTGACTAGCCAAGGCAAGTGCAAGAAAGACAAGGAGGACCTGGAGAAGGTCCAGTAGAGGGCGAGGGGTCTGGAGCATCTCTCTTTTGAGGCGAGACTGTGGGAGCAAACCTGTTAGTCTGGAGAAGAAAAGACCGAGAGGGGACCTCATTAATGCATATAAATATCTCACAGGTGGGTATCAAAAGGAAGGTGTCAAACTCCTTTCAGTGATGCCTAGTGACAGGGCAAGGAGCAATGGCCATAAACTGAAACATAAGAAGTTCCACCTCCACATGCAGGAGAACTTCTTTACGTAGAGGGTGGCAGAGCACTGGAACAGGCTGCCCAGGGAAATCGTGGTGTCTCTTTGTCAGGAGACCTTCAAAACCCACATGGATGCATTTCTGTGTCACCTGCTCAAGGTGACCCTGCCATGGCAGGAGGGTTGGACTAGATGATGGACCAGAGGCCCCTTCCAACCCAAACAATTCTGTGATTCTGTGAAGTAGCTGCAATGGTGGGCCTATACAGCAACAGTATGCCCCTCATCTGGGTGAAGCCAACTAATGGTGCCAGGCTTTAGAAAGTTAAACAGTCCTTCTAAATATTCTCCACTCCTCTGTTTCTGAAAGGCTGCCAGACAGCCATCCTACCTCTGTGGTGGGTAGCGCGCCCTGCGATTTTGAGTTTGCTAGGCAGAGTGAGCAGACACAGCTACCAACAAAAGGCATGAATTCTCCTCAGAGGCTGCTGAATTGACATTTCAAATAAGCACAGAAAATGCTCCTGAAAGTAGACTGGTTTAAGTACTAGAACTAAAAGCAGTAGTCTCTCCCTGCACCACTTGCAGAGCTCATCCTGATTCTCATTTTTGTTCCCCAGTTTCTGGGTGTGTATCAGGTGTGGCTTTTCACTGAACTGAAACCTCTCATTTCAGGTGATGTTTAGCAAAACGTTTTCTTCCTGAGGCTGGCTTCGGAACTTTTGGGCTATAAGAGGCAGAGTGTACACAGGCTTTCGTGTGTTGTTTGCACCCCTTCCCTCTCTCAACCACATGCCCATGCTGTCTGCCTCCACGTGTGAAGATCACTGGAGGAACACAAGCTGTGTGTGGCCACGGCCTTGTCATTGCAGCCCACTGTGGGCTGCTAGGTCTGAGGAAATGAATCCACACCTTAGTTTGCCGAGGTAAGGGAGCCAGGATCCCATTGCTGAGGTAGGGGAGCCAGGACCCCATTTCTAACTGCTGTTGAAACCCCTGCTGCGAGCAGGGACCTTCTCTTACTGCCAGAACAGGATGCACTTTGTTTTCTTCCAAAGCTGCCATCTCAGAAAGCAGAAGGGAAGCAATGCCCACCAGTGGCTGGGGGCTGGTGGCTGCAACCTGGCTAGCAGGGCACCTGGAGGAGGTTTGTGTCCCCTCACCCCTATACACTGCTCTCCACTCACTGGGCTGCTGTTTCCATTTAGCACAAGGCACTCCGTGTTTCTCAGCCACCATCATGAAACAGGTTTGAGGGTGTCAAAGTGGGAAACTTGATTAATTTGGTTTGTAGGTAACAGCTGCCATGGAAAATAGAAGGCTGTTTGGCCCCTGGGTCCCACTGTGCATCTCTGCTAAGTTGAAGGGAAGCCTTCCTCCCTTCAAAAACTGTGCTTCCCTTCAGCTGTTGGGTTTTGGAATCTTTGGAAAGAAACACAGTTCTGGTATGAAAACTATCAGCAAGAGCCTGGGACAACAACCTAATTACACTGTTAAAAATACTCAGTCCTTTGAACAAACTGAAAAGATTTTTTCTTACATTCTAGGAGAAAAGATGCAGCTGCATTATCAGCTTCAGTGAGGGCTAGACAGTGCACAGGCACAACGTACAAAGACAAGGGCAAGTGGAATGAAGCCCATTTGCCCTCTATCATTCCCAAAGTGCAGAGCCCGGCTGTTTCCGGAGGTGCGGCCATGCTGGGCTCTGCAGCAGCCAGGGCCATTGGGCTGCCTCGTGAGCTTTGTTTGTTTCTGGAAACTGAAATGCCTCAGCTTCCAAATCATGACAGGAGATGATGCTTTACTTAGAGTTGAAATTTGAGCCAAAATCTATTCCTGGCAATGACTTGAAGGTCATGCACCAGTAAAGAGTTCCTACCCCCACGGTATGTGCTATGAGACAGATGCGGCTGTTGCTCTTTCTCTGACAGTGACAGATTTTAGGCCACCGTTTCATGGGTGTGTTTGTTTTCGCCTCCAGTCTGCATTGCTCTCCTAATCTGTGTCCCCAACTCAAGTTTCACTCACTTGTGCCCTCCCCAAAGGGATGTGATTAGGCACAGCTACTGCAGAACTTTACAGTAACACCAAATTCCTTCATGCCTGCAGAGTTCACCAGCAATGAGATGGCAATGTGACATGTTGCAAGCATGCCTTGCATAGCTTCTGGTCTTCATATCCCCTGAGGTGAGCAATGCAGTTCACACACAGCCCTTGCACCTGTCACAGGAGCTGGGGACAGCCTAGGGGACTCAGAAGTGGAAGCCAGTCAGCAGACCCATGAGAAGTGTCCATGGAGACATGTCCTTTCCCAGCTGGTGGGATGCAGCACTGCACACTGACCTCTGAGGTGGCTGTGAGGAGCACAGCTCTGGTTTGCAGCACTAAGAGTCTGGTTCCCTTTCTTGAGAACATGACAGATACCCTTTACAGGGCAAATGTCTTGATCTTCACACTGTGGAGGAGTTCAGACTCCCACAATAGAGAGGTAGTTTATAACCAAATCCCATTCTTGCTCACACTTCTCTGGAATAACACACCCATCATGCAGAACAGAGAGACATAAAGCTCCCAAAAGGGCTGCACTGCTGCCCCCACCCAGCCCACACCACTCTGGTGCCTCTGCATCTCAAGAAGATGATTTTTTTTAAGGCAGCTCTCTGTGGGTGTTTGGCATATAAGGAGACATCAGTAAGAAATGAAGAAAGTTGAGTATTATGAATGGTAGCCACAGGATGGGCAAGTCAATCAGGGATAAATTGGGAGTAAGGAAAGAAGAGCCTGGTGCACTACTTGTCCCTATGGTCAAAGCTGGATTAGAGCAAACAGTTGCTTGTATTTATAAACTTCCCAACACCCTGCTGTGACTGAAGAAGAGGAGAGAGGAAGGATCACAAGACCCTCACTGGCTGGGGCTTGGGAAAGGAAGTCTCTGAAATATGAATGCTGGACATTCTCTTCCCCTCCCCCCAGGGTGAAGATTTTCCACAGTGTCATTCCTGCTGTCACTCACAGTGGAAGCACCCTGGTGAGCTGATCCTCACTCTCCAACCCTCAGGAGAGTTTTTCTTGTGCCCAGAGATACAACCTGAAGGGAGGCAGAGAGAAATCTGCTCCTCCAGTCCCTGCCCCACACACCCTGCTGCCTCCAAGGGCTGGTGGAGCTAATTGATTTATTATTAGCATAGTCCTTTTCAGTGTGAGTCTGTGTTTATGTTTACTTTCAGGAGCTAGAGATGGTACAGATGGTTAATCTGTTTGCTCGGTATTGTTCTTTCTAGCTGCCTAAAGCTGTTTTTGTACTTCTGTATTTGTCATGGTTACTGCATACTCAAAATCTCAAGTGCCTCTTTTCCTGTGTGATGGAAAGCTTACCGAGTATCAGCTGAAAAGTCATGACTGTTTCGAAGGATTCTCTCTTTTGTCCCTTTGTCTGGCACTACCCCCCATTGCCTTTGTTTAGGAGGGGTGTTCTTGGAGGCAGAGAGCCAGCCACAGTCCAGAGGTTTCCCAGAACATCCAGAAAACATGAACAATGGGCTTTTCCCTGGCTCTGAGAGCCTCCAAAATGGGTCACCTTTCGAGTCGGTTAGCAAGGAACATGGGCAGGGACAACTAGTGCTGCTGGCAAGAGAAATGGTGGTGGTGGGGAGGGAAGCAGCTGCATTTGATCACACAGTATTGCTGCCCAGTTGCTGCTGGTGGGAAGAACAAGCCTGCTGATTAGCATTCCCAAGAATACAATTAGGAGACAAGGCTATTTTCAGCAGTGTCCCCTCTCAAGGCTTGTAAAGACACAAGTGCAAAGAAGCCCGGAGTAGGCGCTTCCTCCGCTGCAGGCACTGGATGGCTTATATTAGCACAATGCTCCAAATCCCCTGTAAGTCCTCCCAGAAAGGGAGAGTAAATATAGTTTGTCAAACAGTTATCTTTAGCACACTGTCTCGTCTGCCAACATGGATCTTTCTGCATGGCCTCTTGCTAAGTCAGGGCAATTTCTTCTCGTTCACTTATTCCTGCCTGCGATGCCTTTCCTGGAGGGGAACTGGGGCTCCCTAGGGCTGGTGGGGAGACTGTTTCCACCCCCCCTCGCTGACCAGCTTCTCTATGGACATAGCTGGGTTATTGACCTCTAAACCCAGTTTTTCCCATCTGCTTTAAAAGGAAAAAAAAAAAAAAAGGGGATGGAAGATCACACAAAAGGAGGGTGAAGGGAAGGCAAGCTGGCTCTGCTGGGGAACCCCTCTGAACTCCAGCAGGCAAAGGGACATGCTGAGTCCACACCTCTGCAACAGATTCTCTGTGATGATGGGATGGTGATGGAAGAAGAAACAAAGGGAGGCTTTGCAGGGTCTGAAACTGGCCCTACCTCACACTGCTGCTTAGACAGCAGTCTCTCCCTGCCCAGCCTCACTTTGGCACCACTTCTCTTGTGCCGCTGCTCATTCACACACACACAGTTCTCCACTGGGCCAGGCTGCCTCTGACCTGCCAACTGCACAAGCAGTAGCAAAAGCACAACCAGGGCAAGTCCCACCTTTGGAGGTTTGCTCAGCCTGGGACGGTTGTGGCAGGCTCATGAGGCATGCATGGGGTTGTGGCAAGGCTGGCACATCACAAGGCAGTAACTAAACCCTTTTGAGCTGAAAAGGAGATATGTGGGAAATGGGGCCCCACACACTAGCAGGCCCCTTGCCTGCAAGATGAAGAGCATCCTTTTTTGTAGCAAAGATAAGAGTGAAGGTTCAGAGCTAACAGCAGCTCTGGCCACCCATCAGCTGCCCCGTAAACTGGGGCACTGCAGCAGGGGAAACCCTCTGCCCTTGGGTCTGCAGTCCCTGCCCCACTACAAGGCAGCCCTCTCATAGCAAGCAGCTATCTGGACAATTTGATAGCACCCAGCAGCCAAAATAGCCTGATCCAGGACAGGTCATGGCTATACCAGAAAGTCAGGTAGAGTTTGCCTTCCACAGGGAAGCTGGAGCAGGGAGAAGGCAGGCAGCCCCACCATGCTGTGCCCATAGGAGCACTGGGTTTCACAGCAGGTCTCCTGTGCTCATTGCAGTGGGCAGTGATGTGCCTCTGCACAAAATTCCGTATGTCTGAGCCACTAATTTTCGAACAAATCATTTCCTTTTTATTAATCTCACTGGAGTCTCATGTCTTCAGGATACTGCCACAGGCAAGTGGTGTAGCACAATGCTCAGAGACTCCTGTAATGAAAAGGGGGAGATTAGAGAGTTAATGGCCCCAGCTGCTACTATAAGCTTTGCTCTCCAGGCTGCACTCAGTTGGAGAGGCATCATATTGCAGCTCCTTCCCCTGTGCCACTCTCTACATGGTTGGGGAACTCTCCAGAACAAGAACAACATCGTTTTGTTACCGTCTGCCAGATGGAGAAACTGAACCGTGCTCTTACATCAGGAGGCTCCCTGCTTCCTTCTGCACTACTGAACAGAGCTCTTCCTAACTCACCAAGGCCAGGTCCCCATCTCTGCTGTGCTGTACATGTACATGTACAGCAAACCTCAGCCTGGGGGAAAGGAGGCCAGTGTGGGGCCTGGTGAGCTACTGTTTATCCTGCAGGTGTTGAAGAGAGAGCAGCTGTCCCATGGGGTGGCTATGTTTAATAGTGCTCTGGGGATGGAGAGTGAACCCAGCTCTGGCTGAGCACCAGGAAGGGGATAGAAGAGGAGATGTCACCAGCATCCAACTGTCTCCTGCAGAGGGTCACATCCAACAAACCTCCCTCTCCTGGCAATAACCAAGAGTAGCTCCATTAAGCATGTATCTCTAAGAAACCTGCATTCTGGGGTGACCTAGGTGACTACAGCCAAGGGAAAGTCAGACAGCTGCGTGCCAGGTGTGTGGCATACCGGTGCATCTATCGTGGAGCCAAGCCAATGCAGGGGCACCAGAACCACCTCCTACAGCTCTATCTTTTCCTCCATTAAATTTGAGCACGGGAGGAAGGAAGTGCCAGCAGGAGCCTGTGCTGCCCAAGGTGCAGGGGTGCCGCTCCCCTCTCTGCATGCAGGACATTTCTCAGCCTTCCTCTCTCTGAGAAGGCCTTTTCCATGCACCTCATGGTGCCTCCTGATGGAGGTGATGCTACCCCCTTGCAATTCTCCCACGCCCAGTCCAAAATGCACTGCCTTGGCCCTGCACAGCCCTTTGGTGCTTCCCCACCTCCCCCCAGTAGGGAAAGGATATTAAGACCAGCCACAGGACTCCCTGATCCAGCACAGTTCCACTCCAGCCAGCTATGACATGACGGTCAGCCTTCCTCCCAGGTGATTTCCCCATGGTTATGTGAGATGCCAATGCACACATGCAGCACAGACATGCCAGCCGACAGAAAATCTCTTGGAGAGCATATCCAATGATTCAAATGAAGCTCATTGCTCCAGCTCAGTTCTCCAGCTTATTCTTTTCCTTAACTTTGAAGCAATTCCTGACTCTATCGTAACTTCCATGTGGCTGACCCAGTTATGCTTGCTCCAGTTCCTGCCTTCACCAGCTCTCCAGTGGGCTTGAGGGTAACAGAGTACACCCCAGTACTGGAACCGCCCCCACCCCTGATCCTGACATTGTTTGCATCCTAGAACTCAAAAGTATTTCCCACTAGGCCACTGCTAAAGAGACAGCAACAGTAAGAAATGGTTTCAGGAAATTCTCGCAGCCTTTCCTATTTATTATAGAACAGTGAGATGCCAGTACCAATGAGCAAAGTCTTAAAATACTTGTGAGATTCTGCTTGGAAACATGATGGTTTTTTCTTGTTATTCATGAACAAGGATTGTATTAACTTGAAAAACATTTCTAAAGTTAGTTGAGGTGTGAATTTTTCAACAAAATTTCTTGCTTGTTTTTCAAAAAGCGAAGTAAACTTGCAGTGACAACAAAACCACACTTGCCTTTACTTAAAGGGAAACAAATGCTGTGGAGCAAAGGCAGACCAGTGGATCAAGTCCTTCACTCCTTCAATTCTGCACTTCCTTCTGATTATTCTGAAAAGTTGCCAGGACATGCCCAGCATGGATACAAAAGCCCTGCAGTGCTGGGGACAGGACTCAGTATTTTATTTAGCCACTCATTGGCCACCCCCTGCCCCTTTCCTCCCCAGTTTTTCTGAATACATGATTGTGAAAAATTTGAGGATAGAGAAACTTTGCTCTTCTCAGGTCCAGAGTGCTCTTCTGCTTTATCTGAACATAAAAAGTACCCTGAAAGAACCAACAATTCTTCTGAATTATTTATAGTTTATGGAAATTATAATAACATAGAAATCTGCAATGATTTAATTAATTATGGATAAGTAACAAGGTAATGCTAGCAATACATTTAACTGAAAAACCTATTTATAATGAAATGATTTCTTATAAATAATTAAAGCAAAACTGTCTGTGTTGTAACTCATAATTTACATTTAAGCCCTGATTCTTCTCGCATTTCTGGTGAAACTTTATTCATAGGAATGCTCCCATGGAGCTGATGAAGTCAACAGCAGAACTGCTGGCAGGATGGAATCCAGTTTAGAATTTGAAGAACAGATTCCAAAAGAAAAACGTTGTTTTTTCTGTTCTGTTTTTTAAACTAAGGGTCAGCAATTCAGTCCCTAAGAGATGAGCTTTGCTTTTTCCTTGGTGAGGAAGTTCACCTTAATTTGCCTTTCTTAATCCCATTTTAAAAGCAAATGAAGCCCAGATGACATCAACAGTTTCACAAGTACTGCATACCATTTCCTTAAACCACTCTTGCCCAACAGCTCCCAGCAATTTGGACCCTCACTGATACACTTGTGGGTACCATGGCAAAGCCTAAAATTTGGTTATTGAGCAGTGATGGGAGAAAGGCCACCCGAAGGAGTATGCCATGTTTCAGCTAAGCAAGAGGAATCACCAGCCTCTCCCTGGTGAGTATTTCACTGAACTTGAGGATTGCAAGATATTCCTCTTTCATTTTGTCCCTTTTCAAGAAGGTGACAGTAAAGAACCATCCTTTCTATTTACTGTGACTTCAGTGAAACACTCACTTCAGGTATCTTGGCATCTCTCAACAGGCAAAGGTTGAGCCTCGAGAAGTGCAGGGTTTCAGTCCAGGCCCTGTTGTCAGCTTTGCTTGATGGACCTCAGAACTTTGCAAACTTGAGAATCTGTGAGCTCCAAAATGTGTCCCACTTAGGGAAATACTGGTGGCAGCCTGCTGGAGTCCAGAAGAGCTCAAAGGCCCTCACACTGACCACTGTTCATAGGGTTGTGAGATGTCTGGCTTTAGTAATAAACAAATTTCCATCCTGGACACAATCCAGGTCAGTAATTACTGGAATTTTCCAAAGTCCCGTAATAATGATAGCATTCCACACAGGCTACAGTTCAGGTAAAGGAATTTCCAAGGCTGTCAGGGAATGACTGATTATTCCTCCTCTTTTTACCACTTCGGCCATGCAAGAGTTCCTAGTACAATCAAGGGATGCTTCATTGGCCAACTCTTTATACAGAGCCCAAGGCCTGATAGGAATCCCTTAGACCACAAAGTGGTCCAGAGGAACGAGGGTGAATGCAGCATCACAGTCAGGACAAAATGGACCGTGTGCCACAGCACCTCTTTGGAGCTGCTTGGAGAGAGCTTAAACAAACCCTGAGGTTGCGCACAGTGAGAAGGGTCAATACAGCTGAGACCCAGCCCTCTCACACAGACCTTCCTCTCCAGGCACCTCTCAAGGCTCTCCCACCAGGAAGGTACCCCTGGCAGCAGGAGAAGGGAAAAGGGGAGGCTGGCAAGGCTAGCACTCCCGTCCCTCTGCAGCCAAGGAGCAGCTAAAAGGGGAACACGGAAGCTTGCCTACACAAACGGCATTTATTGGTGTTGCTCCAGTGCTTCTCAGATTGTTATCCATCAAAAGCAGCACTGAAATTGGCACCCTTCACAGGAAAGGAAAGGATCCACCCCAAAACACTAAATATCAGGAAACTTCCGTGACACAGGATGAAGAAGCACACACTGCCACTGCAGTTCAAAATGTTCCTGCTCAGAAGATAACCAGCAGGCAGCATGGTTGGTTCACACCTTCCACCAGAGCCAGGATCACACAAAACCCTCAGAGCCCTTGCTGCGAGCCCTCCCAGAGGGGTGGCCAAAGGCCAAATGACTAACTAATGGTGCACCACCATTCCCAGAAAGTCTTACTAGCTGGAGAGCCTCCCCATAATTAATCAGATTTCAGGAAATACCCCAGTTGTGCAGGAAAGGAGCTGAAATCAGTCATTCACCTTCATAAGTTAATGTCACAGTCAGACAAAGAGGTCTGGATAAAGAGCCACAGTAACCCAAGGAAGCAGAACTGGTAAGATAAAATAACCATTTAGATTATAAAAATATTAGTTGGGAGCATAAAGGAGCTGGTTCAGGTAAGGACACAGGTTATTGGGCTCTCTAAAGCAAAGCAGAGGGCTCACACAAATGGAAGAGCTCTCCGGATGAAAGTAAACATCAAAATAGTAATTAAAAAGCACATCTAAAAATGTTTATCATGGCTTGAATCCTCCAAGAAAAGCAGAATGGATGTCTAAGCAGAATTTCTGAACTAATTGGAGCAAGTTGAAGCCCCAGCTGGGCCCATGCAGCCCCCTTCTTTCCAGGTGCAGGGAAACCCATACCCAGTGCCATTACTGCATGACGTGTTGTGTTGCCCAGAGTCAATAAAGACAGCAAGGTACTTATTGCAACAAAAATAACACCTTCCCTCAGTAATTTCTGTAGGGTAGGTTGTCCTAATTGTATTCTCATGGGGAAGATGGATAGAATCCTATTTAATCACCACCACAAAATCACTGGGAACTTAGTATTTGGATTTTTTAAAATTATTACAGTATGAATAGTTATGAAAGTGTGATAAGAAAAGTGGTCCTTATGCTGGTTTGACTTTACTGCAGTTCCTGAAGTAGGATCTGCAAAGGCATGAGTCAGTGTGCAGAAGATGATTTATTTCCCAATTTTTGTGAAGTGAAAGAAATGTGATGTTCAGCATCACCCTGTGTGCTTGCATTGAAGTCTTTCATCAGTACCCTGATTTTAGAGTTTTCTAACTATCTACTGACAGGTGATACATTTAATAAGAGAAAATTATTTGTTCTTGGTGTCTAGCAACACCTGAATAAGGTAGACAGAAAAAACCCAAAACTTGTAAGTAGTCTGGACAAAATTAAATGCCTCATTCTGTTTTGTAGTTTTTATCTAATACGTGTAAGTCCCTTTCTACATACAACTGGAGACTATGATGCACCTATAAAAAATGGTTAGAAAAATATTGGAGAAAAATGGATTTCTGGTTGAAAAAAATTAAGGGTGTCTACTCAAACCCCCCCTCCCCCACCCCCCAAAAAATCAGACCTCCTTCAGCTCACAAAGATGCAAAAAGAAAGAAAACAAAACAAAGCAAAACAAAACAACAAAAAAAACCCAAAACTATGTGAGAAAGAAGGTGAAGGTCCAGTTGCTTTCTCATACCCCTGGCTAAGCGGATGACAGGGTGAAGCCCCCATTGCATCTGGGGCTCCCGCAAACCCCCCCGCCTGCACAGTTCCCCCCAGCAGTGTGGGAACGGATAGATTTGCTGCCACTCCAAGGAAGCAACCTGGTGAATCAACAACCCATTCCCTCTCTGGGTACTTATCTCTGGGTTGTTTTTAAAGGGTTGCTAAAAAGAAAAGAATAAAACAACATGAGGCTTTTCTGGGCTGGCAGTGGGTGACAGAAATAAGTGTTTTGTAGCAAAAGAGGGTAAAAAACAATGCAGACTTGGCATTTTTGCAGTGAAGAGTGAATGCCCTCCTTCCCAGAGGCAGCAGCTGAAGATCATAGACTGAGGATGGTTTAGGTTGAAAGGGGACCTTGAAAACCATCTAGTTTCAACACCCCTGCTATGGGCAGGGACACTTTTCACTAGATCAGGTTGCGCAGAGCCCCATCTAACCTGGCCTTGAACACCTTCAAGGTGCCTCTAGACTGGAGGTTCCCGAGGATTTATTTCTCAGGGAAGCCACAGCCCCGCACCCAGAAGGGCATCCCCAGCCCTGGACAGGGCACCCCAGGATGGGATGGGGGCACCCCACAGCTGGGGACCACCAGGGCAGGAGGCAGCAGGTTGGGGGGCAGACAAAGGGACCCCAAGATGAGGGTATGGCTGGGTGCTGTGCCAGGCAGGGCAGGTTCTCACACCTGGCCCAGTGCTGCTGGAGACGGGAGCTAATGGACAGGGATGTTTCTTGTGGTGTTTGCTGAGTCAGAAGTGATGAGATGAAGATATACCTATGAGAAACTTCTATGGGCACTTCTAGATTCCCTGTAAGTTTGTTTTATAAGGGGTTTCAACTTGATGCAACATTTTGGGGTCTAGCAATGTAGTCTTCTATTCCAGTCTTTACAAAACCAGCTCTGGAGTGGCAGAAAGAAAAGCAAAGTGGTGTCTAAAAATACCTGCAGAGCTGTCACCCCATCTTCAGTGTACCTCTGCCAGCCAGCAACAGCCATATGGGCACTAACACACACTTGGGAGCTTCCTAAGGGAGATGTCAGTGTGCCCTCTTTCCCAGGAGGGAGGGTTCAGCCTCTCAGGGAGTTCCATGATTAGAATTTGAGCCCCACACTTAGTGCTCAAAGCCCGTGGCATGCTCCAGAGGCTGTCTGGAGGCAGTGAAAGAGTTACCTCTGGGCAGAGCAGCAGCTCCGGGTGATGAAGTGGATAAGCAGGCACTTCATTCATCTGCTTCTAGCACTGCCTGACCTTGGGCCCTGGCAGAGGAAAGGCATCTGCTCCTGGGAACAAAGGGCAGGGGAAGGAGGATGGCTCAGGAATACTGGTGGCCTACGTGGGATCAAGGCAGGGCAGTTGGGCTGTTCCATGGCCATGCCTGGAAAACGGCAAGGGTCACTGGCACAATGCAACTACTGCAGGAAGTGCATCCAAACACTGCCCCAGCCCATCTTCTGTTTTAACAGGGAAAAAAAAATCAGCTTTTTTTTCTTCCTTTTCTTTCTTTTCTTTTTTCTTTCTTCCTTCCTTCCTTTCTTTCTTTCTTTCCTTTCTTTCCTTCTTTCTTCCCTTTCTTTTCTTTCTTTCTTTCTTTCTTTCTTCTTTCCTACAACTTTCTTTCTTTTTCCCTTTTTTATTTACCTCATTATGGGGGCATATACTAGAGGTAGTTTATACTGGGCTGGACCTACGGTGTAGAGACACGAGTCCACTTGAGGAAAGGTGGTGGTTGAGTTTGGGGCTTTTTTCAATTATTTTTCAGAAGATGCAGTTGCAGCTACCAAATGCAAATGCTCAAGAAAAACACCAAATGCTGCAGGCTGAGCCTTTTCAAGCCTGACTGGACATAGCCCTGTTGGAGTGAAGCAGGAGAGTCAGGGCTCCAAGTAGCTCAGCCACCCTTGGTGCCATTTATTTCCACACAGGCCAGTGTTGTCTCCTCCCTCCTGAGGAGACGCCGTGTTGGTGTGGGCACTGCAGCTGCACCGTAACACCCTGCACTCCACATGGGGTGTCCCACATTGCTTTGGGAGCAGGTTGGACACATGGAGTGGGTGCAACCAGCAGGGCAGGTGCCCCATTGCAGGTGGGCAGGTGGCTGGGTGTCCCCAGAGCAGCGTCCCATCCTGTCCACCGAGAGCCACCACCCTGCCAGCTGGACAGACAGGCAAGCAGGGCTTGGCCGGGGTGCAGAAGGAAAGGATCCAGGGACTCTGTTGACATAACAAGCCACTAGAGAGCACTCTCAAATGTATTTATACCCTTTCCCTAAGTGCTAGTTCATAAAAACACACGGTTGCCATGGCCTGGTTTACAGCACGTCTAAAAAGAGCTCCCAAACATACCAGGTTTTCTGAGGCCACTGCAAAGGCGGTCAAAGCCTCCCCTGTGTGGCACCTTTCCCATCCCCTGGGACCCAGGCACAGGGCAGTACCCACCAGCTCCATGCATCCCTTTTTGTCCCACACTGCTATCTGTTTACAAACAAATGTCAGGACTGTATTAAAATAATATTGTACAACTATAGCTTTTACAAGTTTTCTTTTAATATACAAAAAAATGCAGTAAGTATTTAAAGCTCCTAGTTTCCTTATCCTTAGTGTCAGAAAAAAAAAAACAAAAACAAAAAAACCCAACAAAAAAACATAAAATGCCAAACTGGCAGCAGGTTAGTTCAGCAGCTATCAGCAAAAGCACCATGCAGCTCAACTGCCAGGAAAAAGTATCTTTGAAAAAAAAAAAAGTAATGGAAGTGGGTTGGAAAAAAAATGTAATAATCACACATTCTTCATTAAAACACTTTTAATACTACACAAGTTACAGTATCACCTATTAAAAAGTTTAAAAAGGAGTATTAACAGTAGCACTGTTGCAGCTATAGCACTTCAAAATAATAGGAAAAAAGAAGAAAAAAGCTTGTAGCCTGGGAAGTAGAAATAAAGGGAGAGTCCACTGGAGCATTATTGTAATTGAGCAAAGCAACCAAAAGGAAAATGCAACATTTAATGTGAGAAAAATGAGCTATGTATGAACACCCTCCAAAATTCTTTTATTCTTTTTTTTGTTTGTTTTTTGGTTTGTTTTTCTTTTGCAGTTCTGAAGTTTTATGGTGGAGATTAGAGACTTGGCTGGGGGCTCAAAATCATCTGAGAGAGCATAGCCACCATGTGCCATTTCTTTTCCATCTATGTTGTTTCTGGGCCGCTGCCTGGCATCACCGGCTGGGGAGTTTCCATCCTCTCCAGGAGTCACAGAGCTGCAGGAGCAGGCGGCTGGCAGGAGGAGGAGGAAGGTGTGCTTCCCTACAGGCCTCTCCGCCGAGTCACACCAGTGTCCCTCGGCCCCAAAACAAGGGTGTACTTTGTCAGGAGCAGGTCTCACCCCTCCGCACGCTCACAGCTGGGACACCTGATGACACAAAAGGGGGGGAGGGGGGGCTCTTTTAGGCAGGCTTTGGAATTCAGTTTTGCTTATTTTTTTAAGCGTAGGGATACCACCTTAATCAAAAACGTGAACTTCATCCCATGCAAGGTATTATGCCAAGCAACTTTGAAGAACTTGTTACCATCTATCAGCTCAAATTCCATTTTTTTTAATAAAGTGCCTAAATACACATTTACACAGATCATAGTGGTTCCAAAGAATCCTTTACAGTTGGCATTTTTTTATATATAGGTATATATATAGGTATATATATAATGTGCGTTTTCTTCAAATTGGCTAAATGTGTTTACATAAGACACCAATCTTGACTATAAGTTTTAAAGCGTAATATTGACTCAATGAATTTGTTTATCATGCAAGTCTTATCTAATATTACATTGACCTGTAATATGGAACACAATGTAGTGGGTGTGCTCATTAAACACTTCATAGAAAATTACTGTGCATGTGCAGTTCTGATCTTCAAATACTAATAATGACCATTTCCTTTTTTTTAAAAAAAAGGTCTTCCAAAAAAAAGAAAAAAAACCTACTCTGCATTAAATTGCAGTTTGAACATTATCACAATAAGAACAGTTGAATAAAAAGCACCCAAAGATCTTCAATTTTATAGTTGACTGAACAGATTTTTCCTCCTCCTCTTCTGATACTGGAAGTGTTTATTAGCTGGTCCCTGGGACAGGACGACCTCGCCACCCTTTTGCTCAGAAACAACCACATATAACTGAGTTATAAACACCTAGACAGAAGGGCTCGGAAAGCTGCAGTGTTGCCAATGAACTATAAACAGCACAAAAACATCACTATAAGACTTGAACTATTTCTAGTAACCAATGATTTATTGATTTTAGAAGTCTGCTTGGTGATGCAGAAGCATGATCCAAACAAGTGGCTTTACAAAAGAGTTCTCCAAAGTAGCTTAAAAGGCAGGGCCGGGGCCATTATGTGCAGCCCTACTGGCTTTCCTTTCAACCAGTTTATATTTTCATTTTCAAAGAATAGCAGTAGGTTTGTTTCAAGCATACGTAATAAGGAAATTACAGGTTTCCTCCACCCACATTTGGGCTGTCACTGATATGCCTGCGGGCAATTTGGCAGAGCCTCAGTCACTGCTGTCACTGTACCAAACCGTACCTGCCACTACTTGGAAATACCGGGTCAGCAACAGTAACAATAGCAACAGCACTAGAGGTGACTGGTAAGCAAAATCAAAATCCATACGCACTATCTGAAAATTAAAGTAAAATAAAGGCTCTTCCCCACATCCCCAGCTTTGTCCAAAGACACAAAAGCCCCGCAAGCGACACTGAAGACCTTCAGAAATGGCAGTGCTACATTGGCACCTTCCCCAATCATGTAACTAAGTTCATTATCAAAATTCCATGTTACGGTATGCAATTGGTGAATAAATGCAGTTTTGTAATCTTACAACTGATCTCACGAACTGCAGTCAACTTTGCCCTAAAAAAAACCAAAACACCAAAAACATACCCAGAAATCCCTAACTCAACAGCGCCTCTTGGACACCTCTCCACATCCTACTCTGGTGGAAACTTCCCTTGAGAAACAGTGAGCAAGTTGGGACTGGATGTGGAGGATCTTCCATCACAACCCGAGCCACACGCTTCTGGGAGAAAGCCCTCCTGCTCCCTAAGCTCGCCTGGCCAGCAGGATGGCAAAGGGCAGGCCTGCCTTGGCTAGCCACTTTTGTCCCCAGCTGCCTCAGACCAAGCCTGCGTGCGACCAGCTCTACAGGACAGGGGCCAGGAATAAGGAATCACAGACAGTAAGGCAATCTTTACAATGTCAGAAAGTGTATTTGGCTTTAAAAAAAAAAAAAAGAAAAGAAAAGGAAAAACAGAAGAAACAAGTGCATACAAATACAGCTAGAAGCATTTCTGGTTTGCCAAGTGCTCTCTAAAAAAAGCAGCGCAAGTCACAGCCTACATTGAACAGTAACTGTCACCAGGGAAGCACAACAAATAGTTGCTATAACAAAAGGGAAAAAAAGAAAAAATGAAACAGAAAAAAAAGAGAATTAGAAGAAATGCCTTTATAAGTACATACCTTTTGTCTTCAAAAAATATAGAAACACAATGTATTCAAAAAAATCAAAATTATACAGCCATGTTTATGAAGTCTACATTTCCCTTGTCTTGGAGATATATATATATTTATATAT
>WBMY01008818.1:330-14859 GCA_013397315.1 Donacobius atricapilla
CGCGGCGTGGGGCCGGAGGGAGGGCCGCCCTCCACAGCGAGCGTGGCTGCCGCGGCCAGGCCTGCACTCTGACACGGCTTCCCGCCCAGGCAGGAGGTAAAGAAAGGCAGTCACCCGGACTTGTAGGGAAGGGGATGGCAAAGGTGTTGGGCTGTAGCGGGTTGAATGCCCCAAGGCACAAGTGGAAACAGCACCGCGTGTTTTTACCTTGCCCAGCGTTGATTTCATCTTGCTTGAGCCAGTGGGCTGCTATCTGATGGGCTACTTCCCGCCCTTTGCTGACGCGTAAGGCATAATTACATGAGCAAAGGACAAGATCTGGAGCAGGGTGTTATCATTCTGTTGTTGGTAGCTAAGACCATGGTGTTTCCCCTTCTCCTAGAAGTCTCATGTGGATTTTGAAAAAGAAGTAAAAAACCCGCCAGTGTTAGCACTGATCACTGTAAGGTTCACAGAAGGGGAAGTTGGACTTTATAACCTAAGAGAAACCTGGTAGACCATGCCTGTGTATTCCTGATACATGACAAAGATAATAGTAGTTGTGGTAGTGTGCTTTTTGGTGTAGAGGAAGTCCAGTAGTTTGATCAGAAGTGTTTAATGTGTGCTTATGGCCTGGAGGAAGTCTTTAAGTATCCTCAGCACTCACAAATCCACCTCAAACACTGGGGCTGAAGTTGTCTTTCAGGCTTTATGATAACAGGAAGTCCAAAAGCAGTTAATGTTAATATGACACTCTCCAAAATGCCAGAATAAAAAGGTTTACAGTGTTTTGGTTATAAATAGACTAATAATTTACTAAAGAAAAGGCAGTTATTTTTAAAAGACCTTAAAGATTAATATTTCAAAAATTGAAATGAGTGTTATGGAGTCTAACTTCAGTAGGAACAAAAGACTCTGAGATCATTCCCAAATGCCACTGTAAAAATATATACAGAACAATTTTATGAGAGACATGAAATGTGAAATGAGCTTGGATTTGAATATTGTTATGAGGAGCCAAATAGTAAACTCTAAAATCTCTCTTCTTTTTTTTTCTTTCTTTTTTTTTTTTTTTTTTTTCTGTGGGGACATCATCAATGTTAACAATTGCAGGTCAGCTTCAAAGCTTTAACAGAAGCCTTGCATTCTTGTAAAACATTACTAATTTCTAAAGCCAATTGTTCACAACTGGAAAAAATAATTTCATTTCCATTTTTTCTCCTCAGATCATTTAGGTTGGGCTATACTTGAAGTGCTGGCCACAGTAAGAGCCCCAGACATATAAAAGAGCCTGAGCAGTTATGCCAAAGTCCTATCTGCCAAAGACAACTGTTAGTTTAAGAAGTCGTATGGTGAAAGCACATCACACGACTTGCTGGGGTCAGATAAACACACACAATTTAAAGGAAGAGAGAAACCAACCATAACTTAACCAAAATGTTGAAGATCTGGCTTGAGTCTCCTATCTTATTTTCTCTCCAATTCAAAGATAGGTAATATTTCTCCTTCCATCCTCAGGCCTACTAGAAAAGGATTGAAGCAAAATCAAAGTGATATTTTCCTGCTAGGTGAGTAAATAATAGTGTAAAGGGCAGGCTGGACCAAAAGAGCTGCTTACAGACTGGCAATTCTGCATCAGGTTCAGTTAACATTTCTCTGAGACTACAAAGCAATTGTTCCTCTCCTACAGAAGTAAAGAGCAGTTATGCTTAAACATCACAGTAAGCAGAAGATATATATGCAGCCTAAGAGTTTTCTTCTTAGTCATTCAAGGAATGTATGACTGTCTTCAGGCAAAGTATTATCTGAGGAAGAATTACAAATCAATAAAGGACGTCTTTCTATGCCTGAGGATAATCTGAATTAGTCTGATGCTTACATCAGGCATATCTATTGCTTTAGGTCCATATATTCTCTCTTTCAATATAAAACTCCTTTAATGCCCGGTTCAGTTGCTTTTCAAGCAGATGATTGAAATTGGCTCATTTTGAAGACACATTGTAAAAGGTATCTTCTACGGACTACCCTCTGCTGATTAGAACAAGCTGTTGTCAGAGTTTTTCCACATCATTCTGTTATGCCGTACATTTCCATATTCAGTCTTTTGCTCTCAGATACTGGAAATCATAGAGCCAGTAAACTAAACTGGCCATGCAGCCAGTACCAATAACTAATACAAAGGGGAAATATAGGATCTGATGCTGTGCAACCCCAGTGCCTGGGCTCACGAAGGCAGAACAGAGATAAACACAGAGTTTGTAGGAAAGGGAAACAGAAGAACAAACACTGAGGGAGACTTCTTTTGAGAAAGAGAGAAGAGGTGGAACATTTTTAGAAAGGGCTCACTGTTTATTCAGGGAGAGAGATGGTACAAAAACCTTCTATTAGCCTTGAAGTTTACTGTTGCGTAAAGGTAAAAACAAATGATGTTAAGTAAACAGGCAAGCCGTGCTCATGGTTATCCCAGTCCTTTGAGAAGGAAAAAGAATTGCTGATTAAAAAAAAAGGGGAAAAAAGAAAAAAGAAGAAAAAAGTATAATCTGAGAATCTGTAGAAAGTATGTGATAGGAAGACAGAATTTCCTCACATGGCAGAAGACAATTTATCTGGGAAAAAAACAGGAGCCTCTTGCAACAATGAGGAGGGTTCCACTGCAGGATTGTCAGTGGAACAAGACTTAGAAAAACTGAAACATTCTCATAGCTTAGTTACTACCTCTTCAATCTGAACATTGGTTCTTTACATATGATCTGGTTTTTTACACTGGCCCAAATATGCCATCATTGCCCTTTCATGTGGATTTATAGGACTTTATTGTTTCATTTAAACATTTTGTGTGCTGGATTTTTTTGTGGTTGAAAAATCCGGTGTATATTAGTAATTCTCATACTCTTTTCTAAGAAGAGTTTACAGAATTTTCCCATCAAAACAAACACATGACAGAGTTAGAGTTGTTCAGCAGGGAGAAGAGAAAGCTTCAGGGGGGCCTTAGAAAAGCCTTCCAATGCCTGAAGGGGGCTACAAGGGGACTGAAGACAGACTTCTTACCCCTTGTCCTAGTGATGATAATCACTAGGTAATGGCTTTGAAGTGAAAGAGGACAGGTTTAACTTAGATATTAGGAAGAAATTCTTCCTTGTGAGGGAGATGAGGCACTGGGACAAGGTTGTCCAGAGAAGCTGTGAATGCTTAATCTCTGGAAGTGTTCAAAACCAGGCTGGATGGGGCTCTGATCATCCTGGTCTAGAGGAAGCTGTCCCTGCCCATGCCAGCGGGGCTGGAATGAGATGATTTATTCCAAACCATTGTAGGATTTTATGATATACTGCCATGATATTCACCAGTTTGGGGCTTCACCCTATAATCAAGGCTAAAGCAAGAAATTTTCCCCATAAAGTGTCTTTCTGTTTCCATAGCTGCAGATAATGTCATTGTCCGCTATGGAATGCATGAGCCAGAGTTGCTATTCATTGCAGAATTTCTCAAATGCCATCCTCCTCCCAAAGTCCCAGATGAATAGTGAGATACAGTTCATCAATTAAACAAAAAAGTACTATTAAGTTGTCACTGAGAAAGAATTCTAATATAGGAGGAGCTGGAAGCAGAAGAAAAGGTCTAAAGGATAAGAGCCTGAATGATGGCAGCTGGAACCTGTTTTTTTACTAAGGCCTAATATCCTTAGTTGAAAACACACCACAGTTGGATGACCCACTCCAGGACATGGAATACATATTGAGATTTGTGTTTGAAATCCTGTGACTTTCCTGGGGAAATGGTCTCCATAAAGTCACAAATGTCTCAGATCAAGTGATTAAATTCCCAATATTGCACTGGCACCAATGCATTCAGCTGGTTTGTACTTAATAATGGTCACAAGTACAGTAGAAAGACAAGCAATAAATGGAGCTGTGGCTGTTTCGTCCTCACCACATTTTGGGCTGATTTCTTCAAGCTTTGTACATGAATTTTGACAATAAAGGTGGCCCAGTTTGTAGTTATCTGTTTTCTTTTTACATAGATCTGCTGCCTTTGACAGCCTCATACTTGAGCAAAAGCTGAACACAGTGTGAAACATCGATAAACTATCCACTTCTAACCTGTCTGAGGGCATCAAACAAAACCAAAAAACATCTCACCAAGTTTTCATTTGGAAGCATGTGTTGGCTGAGCTGGACACAAAATACCTGTCAAGCTTTCCCTTAAGTCTCACCAGGATATTAACTTTGAAATAAATCCTAGTTTTTCTGAGTCGGGTTTTGAAGATTTCAGCCCTATTCAGAATGTCCGACTTGCCATTATTTTAAGAAAGAGGTAAAAGCCAAAGGGTGGAATTTGGAAGAACATGTGTCATCAGCTCAATTATATTGTTGTCTAGAAGCGAGTGATGCTGGCACAAAAAACTAATTTATGGTTATAATTACATGCATGGCACAGTCATAATACCTTTGCCTGGCTCATCTAGTAGCTATGGCCACTAGAAGTACATTCATCCCACATAAAATCAGCTATTGGTGATGCCCTGTAAACCCCATTTCTACACTCTGTCTTAATACAACAAAAAGAAAGAGATTTGTAGGGCTGTGACAAATGTTTCAGAGAGCTCTCCTTGTAATAAAAGTTTTGAAAATCTCATCCCAAGTTCCTACATACAGGGTCACATTCCTGCTATATTAAAAATTTACCACCTGCTTTTAAACAACTAGAAATTAGGGAATTGATTCACATCCAATATCAACAGTGCTTGATCCTGGCAGACAGCAGTATAATACAACAGAAATCTTGAAATTGCTTGATTCAATGCCTACCTAAGTGAAGAGAAAACTTTCAGTGGGTTTGAGGAAGAACTGATCAGGAAAAGAAGAGTTGTCCAACACTGATTTAGAAATTAACATGGCTGGGTAAATTTTCAGACTTTTAAGTCATAAGACTTCATGTTTCTGTAGAGGACATATGGTTTAGTGACTGAACAGCTTCATTTCTTTTAGATTCCTAATAGCATCAAAACAGTTGTTGGATGAAGATAAAACACATGCACAGACACAGACAAGAAAACATGTCACAACATTTAGGCTAAAACCTTCAGGCACAAGTACTAGCCAGTTTTTGAAAATGCTAATTTTTTGAATTTTTTTTTTCTGATTGGTTTTCCACTGCTCTTTGGGAAATGAGGTATTTTATGGCTCACATTTTGCATTATGATTAATCGCTTTGAAACATTGATCATGTCTGGATTGTTGAAAAGCATCGTGTTTAAAAATATAAATAGAAAGTTTTGCCTGAGAATTTCAAACTGGGTGTTCTCTGCCCACATATAGATGGATATGTTTTTTTATACTCAGTGCTAAAGAAATGTTAACCAATCCCTTCACTTAAGTAAGCTCATTTAGGTAAGTGGAAGTGAAGCCACTTACTCCTGACCAACCATACTTCTGTTCATTTCATGGGTATTATGTGTCAGCTGTATTCAAATTTAAATACCAACTAGAAAGAGATATGACATTATCAAAGTTAGCAAGAAACAGGAGATGAATTTGACTGATTCAGGGAATGTATACTGCAAACACTTCAAGGAAGCTCTTCCCCAAAAAGGTACTAATGACTGGTGAGCAGAAATGAGTAACAGGGACTACACACTTATGTG
The DNA here is from genome assembly GCA_013397315.1 of Donacobius atricapilla. Classification (NCBI taxonomy): domain Eukaryota; kingdom Metazoa; phylum Chordata; class Aves; order Passeriformes; family Mimidae; genus Donacobius; species Donacobius atricapilla. The sequence goes on from WBMY01008818.1 coordinate 5,951, forward strand.
ATTGTCAAGAATTTGTCACAAGGTGCCATCACCTTCCCAGCCGCTGTTGTTAATGATACCAGAGCAGCAGTGCTTCCACAGGACCCCAGACTTTTTCTGTGACCAGCCAAATACCTATATAACCAGCTAGAATAAAGGAGCTTTTTCTACATGCACCACAAGCAAGTAGGCCATCATTGGCACATTCATGAACAAGAGCATGGGAACATTTCAGAATGTGTGTAAACACCCAACCCAAATAGGGAATCCAGAGCAATGCAGCTGTATGATAGCTCTGTATGTGAAAAGTGAGCACATGTGTGTCACTGCTGATGGAATCCCTGTTCAGTCCCTCTGGAAAACTTGTGCTGACAGTTTTGTGTCATTACAACATAATTAAATGCATCAACATGATGATTTAGCCAATTCACTAGCAAATAAATTATTTGTATAAGACGAGAAGAAAATGGGTGTGCATTGCTACACCCTGGGGACATCCTCCCTAAGTCTGCATCACTAGAACTCATCAAACCAAATGATTGTTCAGGATTTGCCCAAATCATACAGCTATGGAAAACAATGCTTTTCAGACCTTCATGCTATGGATAACAAACACATTCTGCATGGTAGGAATATAAAGTTTTATCTGTCATCTGCCCAGTTTAGTTGTTACTGTAACGTTTCTCCTCTCAGCAGCATATTTGATCCAAACTATTATCTGGAGGAGTATTTGAGTCAGACCTGAATCCATCAGGATGCAGCCAACAAGACTTCTTCTTTATTCTAGGCCTATGCTTCTGCTGCCAGGCTGCCTCACTCATGCAGCCCTTGGGTGCACCTTGGAAGAGGATGCTAATATGCTTGTGCATTGTCACTCCATCAGCTTATTAGTCCCTTGCTTTCAGTTTATAATGTCTTTCCAAATTCCAAAAGTTCAAAATAGATATTATTTATGAGTTCTTGGACTGGGATTCATGGCCCCTATTTTTAGTTTTAGACGTGGAGCAGATTGTCTGAGATGGCCATCCACACTCCTCCTCCTGGGACTGCAACTCAATCCAGTCAAAAATGGATGCCTAAAATAAATCACTTTCCAGAAGCTTCTGTTATTGTGATAGTAGGGGAAGCTTGGTAAACTAGTTAGACTACAAGCCTAATTCTGTCTGATATTAGCTGAGTCTCATAGAAACACTTTGCTGTATTTTTAACTGTCCATTATGAGTATATAGTAACTTCGGAAAAAGCCTCGCTGGTAACTTTAAAAAGCCTCTGAAGGAGGTGAAAAACTTCAACCTCTATGTTAAAACATAAATCACCTTATTCTTAGAAATTATTCAAGAGCAACTAGACAAGCCAGAAAGAAGAACATAGCAGGTTACAGAATTCCTACCACAGCAGGTTGGATGCGTTAAGTTTACATGAGCCCAATGATAGACCAAAAAAGTTCAAGGCAGAGGAATCCATGAAGGCTACATATATACCGCACTTCTTCAGGAAGCCACATGTTGTGACAGACTGGCATTTTACCCTACATATACCTTGTCCTACACATCTGCTTTTGGCCGCTGCTGAAGAGAATGCATAGGACTTAGATGGTCAGACTGAGTAATCCTGCTCAGACCATGAATTCTCATGTATTTACTAGCCCCATTTCCATTTCTTGATTCACAAATTTACTGGCTATGAATTAACACATTTGAAGAGCAGTGATCTAAACTAAATTTTAAACACTTGCCAATTAGAATCACCTGTCAGTAAAGTTTCAGCTCAGCTAATTATTTAGACTGAAACTCTTCCTGAAACTATACCCATAAAACTGGCAATGATAATTGCCTATATTATGTACTGTATATAGGCTTTTGGAATTCTGTTTACCCCTTTTCATGCTTTGAAGATCATAAAATGTGTTCAGCTGAACACTTCCTTCTACTCAGTCTTTGTATCTTTATCATGCATTCTTTTTTTTTTTTNNTTTTTTTTTTTTTTTTTTTATTTTTTTAAGGGACTACAGTAAGTTCAGATGCAATATGCAGCCTCACTCTACTATTTTTGTTGTTCAGCCTACTGAAAAGCCACATGAAACAAGGAAAAACGTACAGCTTTTATGTGGTCACTGTCACACTGAGCCAAACCAACTTTTTGGTATCTTTGGACTCTAAGCATCTGAATTTCAGCTTTACATCCTGTAACGGAGAGAGGTAATACCAAAGGGTGCAGACAGGAAAAAATAGGAGCAAAACAAAACTTTAAACATGAAAATTCTGAATCAAAATTTTCAGACTATAATGACTCTGTTATGTGATTGTTTGGGTTAGTTTTCAGTAGAAGTTGAGGGATGGTGCAACAGTGGCGTGCTGTATCACTGTGGCTTGTGGGATGTTTCAGTTTTTCTCTTCAGACTGAGAATTCATCACAAATATGCTCACAAGGACTTTAAGTAGCTGTGAGTATCAGGGGTTCCCACCAATTGGACTGGGAAGATACCCTGCCCCTCAGTTCTGTGATCTGCAACCACACAGTACCATGTCTGTAATACCACTGACATCAAGTTACTCTCAAGTAACTTGATATACCTCCAAAGGTAACCAGAAACCACAGAAACAGAAAGGAGCAACAAAATGGTAACAGGTCACATCTGGATATGATTTTTGTGCAAATTAGAGGTCATCTGAACAGGTCAGGGAAGGTTGGTTTTTTGGTTTACCCACTCCTGTAATACAGGATCAAGGGCAATCCAACAAAATTGAAAGGCAAGTCATTTAGAGTTGCTGAAGATAAGAAATACATAAAAATAAGCTTTTTTTTTTCCAATAATAATCCTTTATGTATTACTAACCTGTTACAAGAGGAACTAAAGGAGAAAACCATTCTAGGACTCGTAGAAAGGTTAAGCATTATGTGAATTGTACAAATACCTTCTCTTGCACAAAATATGATTAAATTTTGGGTCCTCATTCCTCAGTGAATAAGCAACCACCAAGAAATTAAATTAGGAAGTTGCCCTTTGGGTATGTTTTACCATCATTTTCTATTCATGATTTTCTTGTAGATTCTCATGGATATTGCTGGAGGTATGATACAGGATTACACAAATTTTTTGTGTGTTTTAAAAGGCTCATGCCAAAAATCTTTAACAAATTATTCAGGTTCTTATCAACTATGAACTCCATTTGACCCCTGTAAAGACTGTTAAAAATGTCATGGTAGTCTTCCAAAGATACTTGAATTTAATCCAAAGGAGAAAAAGTCCTATTGAAGTAAGTCTATGTAAAAAATGTTAAAAAATGAAAAGAGAAATTTTTCACTTGCTTCTTTATATAATTCATAACTGTATTAGAAATTATCTAATTAGACTATATAAATTGTGTGATTTATTTGATCTTTAAGAACTATTTCTATGAAAGAGAAGCTCTTAAATTTAACTCACCAGTAAGACAAGACAAAATTTTAGAATTTACTGTGTTAGATTAAAATAAGTCAAAACGCATCCATGAGAACATGAGATAAACTAAATTAAGTACAATAAGCAGTACATTCAAAATAACACAGGGCTGAATGGCTAATCCACCTTCTCTAAGGGTATTGAGATGCCTGAGATGATATTCTGCATCCAATTAAAAAAAAAAAATAAATAAACCAGCAACACTTTGAAAATATCTGGATTACCTGGGAGAATAGAATAAAGAGTATTAAAAAAAAAAGAGTTACAAAGCCTGAGTATTTAACCTTCTTCAGAAGAAATAAGACCAAGAAGGACATTATTGTAGCCCTCCAATATGTAGAAGACTGTGAACAGATTCAAAGTATCATAGAATCACAAAATGGCTTGGGTTAGAAGGGACCTTAGAGTTCCCCGTGTTCCAAACCCTTGCCATGGGCAGGGACAGCTTCCACCAGACCAGGCTGCTCCAAGCCAGATCCAACCTGGCCTTGGATAGTGCCAGAGCTGGGGCATCTGCAGATTTTCTGGACAACCTGTGCCAGGGCCTCACCATCCTCTGAGTAAAGAACTTCATAATATCTAATCTAAATCTGCCCTCTTTCAAATAAAATGTCTCATTTTTCTCTATAGCCCTGTACTTTTATCATTTTGCAATATATTTCTAGGCAGACAAATCTCAAGGGAAGACTCCTTGTTCTTAGTGGGAAATCCCAGTAGGCTATGCCAAGGAGGACAAAAGAGAATTTAAGACATGAAAAGATCAAGTGCTTGTAGGTACACTGGAAAAATTGTAACATACCACACAAGCAGCTTTTGTAATTCCCAAACCTGGTATGTATTCTTTGTTCAAAACTAACATGACACAGATGCCAAAACCTACATTGTTTTCTGTGCTGATTTATATTGTGGTTAAAATAGAGAAAGTGCCTACATTTTCATACAAAATATTGAATTCATAAACAAAACCTCTTTTTTTTGTCTTTGAGTTAGTGAAAAGCAAGGTCTTTTGAAATGTTTTAAGGCTGTAATCTGCCACTTTATGGATGAGCAGTAGGGGCCACTCAGCTATTTTAGCTGGAAAAGAAATGGAAAGGCCTAAAAGACAAAGGAGGAAGATTCAGTGGCAAAAGCTGCTGCATAGGCCAATTTCAATGGTTAATACTGTATTTCTTTTACCTTTAAAAATACTAAGATTTAAATAATTTGATATTATTAAGAAAATTTCATTTTCCCATCACTTTTCAGTTGATTTAGCTCTCACATCTGGCTCTTTTTCTACTATGCTTCTATTAAAACTTCATCAAAATCAGATCCATCTGAATTTCATAAAAAATATATTCTAAATCTTACTGAGTTAAGCAAGAATCTCTGCTATTTCATAATAATGTGTAGGAAGGACTGACAAGAAGAAAATTTTCTATCTCATTCACTTTAATTCCGATTTTTCCAACAGTAACAGGGAAAAATACTTTTCTTGCACTATTAAAGAAATAATAGTGATCTGAATTTTTTCCATGTCAGCATTACTAAGACCTATTATTAAGATAATGATTTTTCGAGAAGAGACAATGCTGTCAGGCACCATTTTAAGGCAAGACAAGTCACTGTTCATCTGAGAAAAGCAGCTGTTCATTTGTTCTATGACTGTTATGTCACTTTTTGGGTGTTTAATTCCTTATCACCTTGATGATACAGTTCAGGTCAGATCTTGACTTGGGAGTAGCTTTACAAATGATCTGTATAGAGGTGATGGCATCAATGACATTGCAGACAGCAAAGTTGAGGAGCTGGGCAACGATTTCAGATAGTAGCAACTAATGTAATTACAAGGAGTCATATAAGCAGATAAGAAATGGACAGACAGAAGTAAGAAAGGTGTATACAAAAGTTATATTTATATATCAAGCTGAAAATTGTTGCAAAAATCTCAGAGACTCTTTCAGTCAGAATGGACCTACAGAGACCATGTGCAGTCCAACTGCCTGACCAGGCTGATAAAAGTTAAAACTTGCAATTTAAGGAATTGTCTAAATGCCTCTGAACACTAACAGACTAGGAATATTGACCATCCTTCTAGGAAGCCTCTTCCAGTATTTCACCACACCATTTTCAGTGAAACTGCTCTATTTTCCAGTATCTGTATTTATTTGCCAGCATTAATAACACACCAGAAGCAATGATTTCAGTTCCCCTTGACACATTTCATCAACTTCCCAATATGTTCCTTGTACATACACATCATTAATAAATGGTCTATAAATAAAATAGGACATGCAGCATGTTTAAATTTTGACTTAGAGGAAGAATTTAAAATGAAACAAAACTACTAGTTTTGGTATTTGACTGAAATTCTTAGACTTCACACATCCTTCAATATCCCTTCTCCATTCTTCTCAGAGTTTGCTAACTCTGAAAGTTGGCAAATTTGAATGGGCACTGTGGAATACAGTGTTCATGGAGCTTTGTAGGAATCAATCAACTCTAAGCTTCCTGCTTCATGTGTGGAGCCAGGTCAGGGGCAACTTACATCCTGGTTTTGCACTAAAATATCTGTTTTAGAATACTTGTAACTACATCCCCCTTTTCTATACGGACTTAATGGCAATAGAACTAAGAGGTGGCCACTCCATGTATTTCTGTGGTTTTGAAATGGTGGTTGGAAGATAAATAAATCTAGCCAAAATAAAAAACTATTATCTCTAGAGGTGAAGCAAATGAATGAATTGACTTGTAATGGGTCTCCAGGGTTCCTCTGAATTCTATCAGTTCTCTGTTTGGCTAATATGGTAAGGGCATTCAACTCTTCACAGTCAATAGGCAAGGAAGGTACTTAGGGCTTGATCCTGCGAAGGCTAAGTTATAAAATTATGCATGTTTTTGGAATCCCAGGAATGTGCAAAGATTTAGAATTTATACTTCTTGGATTACATTTTTTAACCCAATTAAATCTGACTGTGCCAGATGCAGTAGCTGAAATTATAGATTTGGAACAGCTATTTGGAGAATGTTCCAAAGTAGATGTAAATCAAACACCATGATTATTTTTAAATGAACCAAGAAGCAATTTGTTTTGTTTAACAGAAGTTTTTTAATTCCACAAATTCTTACATATTTGCATGTGTGTTAGCTGAGGTCTGGATTACACCTACATTGCAAAATAAAGGACCCAGGAAGGAGCAACAGTGGAGAGATTGTAAGCAGTCACTGCTGTCCCCTTATCACAGGATAGGCAAGGAAGGCAGTATGAATTGTACAGCATGTGCAGATGTGCAGTTGAAGTTCATTCAGACTATTCAAAACCTATGGAGATCTGAGGCTGATAATAGGCATTTTGAACAACTACACTTCTGCAAGACCTAGAATACTTTACCAAGCTCAGTCCTGGTACCTAACCCCAGCACACAAATTCACTAATCCTGTGGAAGTCAGAAGGCAAAAATAAGAGTGGCTGTGTTAAGATTATTTTCATACTTACCATTGTTGACAAAACTGGGCTATCTTATCACTGTGGCAACCATTTTCCTAACAGAACCATGAGTTATGCTCTGTCACTTAGGTAAACAAATTTAGAGCCTTCAGCAAGACTTTGTGTGGGGAAAACACAGTAGGTCCCTATTTTTGTTATCCCCAGCTTCGTAAAAACAGAGAACAAGCTGAAAAAATGCCAAAAGACATTTTAAATGAATTGCAAATTAGTGCTGTATCAGCTTAAGTTGTATTTTTATTGCAGTTCTGCACAGGAGACAGTTCACTGAGAAGCAAAGTTGTGAGAAAATTCCTTGATTGTATTTGTTATAAGTTTGCATTTTTTTTTCACCCGTAAAATACAAAATTCCGGTGGCAAGTGAATTAGTCAGGTATAAAAGCTACCTTAGCCAATGACTCAGTCTTTCTGTGTAATTATGGGAGAAACAGCAGGAGTCAAGTTGAAACAACGTTACCAGACGTTTTACAACCTACTCACTGAACTGATGGGTTGAGCATGGATGCATTAGGACACCGGAATCCCCAAGGAAATCAAGGATTTACTATAACACTATTAATTTCCTGTTGCACAGTTTTAATTTCCAGCTGACAATTCCTTTAACTCATCTTTACAGCTGACAGAACTTGTTCTTAGGCATAGCCTATCTCTATGCATTTGTGTTTGTCACAAATCCAAAACACTGAAGCCACTGTATCTTTCCCTACCTTCTCTGTACATACTCCTCATAAAAAGAAACAAAATAAAAAAACCAACAACAACAACCAAAAAATCCTTAAAAGACAAGACACCTCCCCTGATAAATTAAAACAAACAAACCAAAATCCCCCCCCCCAAGAACACAAAATCAAATCACCCACCCAAGAATCATCCAGGAAGGGAGAAGTAAATATTTTCCTTTTCTAAAGCCAATATTTTTATTACAGTCATGATGAAGATGGAGATCCTAGTGGCATATATGTCAGCAAATGTGTTAGGATTGTTCAACTGGGGAGAAAACAAACAAAGAAAACAAAGTATGGGTGCCATCCAGCTGCATGAAGGAACTGCCTAAAGTATGCTTAAATGGGAATGTCCTGAAGCAAAGATTTCCTTATTAATTTATTTAGCTTTTGCAGAGAATGCTCCTGCTCTCCTTTTCCAAAGTCTCTGAAGCAGGTTACAGGGGCACGAATAAAGATGATTTTATTCCTGTCGTGAGCTTTTCCATCAGTTCTAAGACTGGAAACTNCTGGTAAGTCATGCTGCTTTCTGTAGAGATTGGCATGCAGCCAAAAATCCATGAAGTCTTCAAGGTTTTTACAGAATCTTAGAATGGTTTGGGTTGGAATGGGATTTTTAGAAGTCATCTAGTCCAACCCTCCTGTAATCAGCTGGGACATGTTCAATTCAATCAAGTTGCTCAGAGCCCCATGCAATCTGGCCTTGAACATTTCCATGGATGTGACGTCCACAGCTTCTCTGAGCAATGTGTGCCAGTGTTGCATTACCTCATAATAATAATAAAAAAAAACTTCCCTATTGCTAATCTCAGTCTACCCTCTTCTAGTTTAAAATCTTTATCCTTTGTCCTATTGCTACTGGCCCTGCTAAAAAGTGTGTCCCTATCTTTCTCATAAACCCCCTCTAAAACACTGAAATGCTGCAATAAATTCTCCCTGGAGCCTTCTCTNTCCTGTCGTGAGCTTTTCCATCAGTTCTAAGACTGGAAACTGCTTAGACCTAGTTTCCAAAACACTGTATCCAACAACTCCTGTCTTTAGACCTCTATTTAGCCTACTCGTTCTCAAATGGAAAGAACCTCACTTATGTTAACAGATAAAGTTGTCCAGGATAACTGTAGAAACTGAGGAGACAGTGGGCAACGACTGACCCCTCTCGATGTAGCTACAACTTGCCAAAAAAGTATTTCACTCAATCACAGAATTGTTGAGGTTGGAAGGGACCTCAAAATCATCAGAGTTCCTCAGAGCTCGCATCAAAGAAAATTCACTAAGAGCACTT
>WBMY01008818.1:15211-41972 GCA_013397315.1 Donacobius atricapilla
TGTGCCAGTGTTGCATTACCTCATAATAATAATAAAAAAAAACTTCCCTATTGCTAATCTCAGTCTACCCTCTTCTAGTTTAAAATCTTTATCCTTTGTCCTATTGCTACTGGCCCTGCTAAAAAGTGTGTCCCTATCTTTCTCATAAACCCCCTCTAAAACACTGAAATGCTGCAATAAATTCTCCCTGGAGCCTTCTCTTCTTCCAGCTGAACAATCTCACCTTTCTCAGGCTTCCCTCATAGGATATGTGCTCCAGCCCCTGATCAACCTTGTGACACACTCCTATGGACTTGCTCCAACAGCTCCCTGTCCCTCCTGTACTGGGACCCCAGCAGTGCTCCAGGTGGGTCTCACCAGAGCAGAGCAGAGAGGCAGAATCCCCTCCCTCCCCTGCTGCCCATGGGGCTCTGGCCAATTTAGAGAAAAAGCTTTATGAGGAAGCTTCATCTTGCTCCTATGTAGAAGTTTCTGTGTAATGTTTCAAAACCAGCATTTCTGGGATTGATAGGGCTCAGCCCAAACTGAAAGTACTGTCTTTGGAACACTGCTGAACAGCCATATCCTCACAATGATTTGCATCCAACACACCTCATTCTGGTACAGGAGTTCTTTATTTTTAGTGCTCTTGAGTTGGGGCAGAAGTGGTGTTTGGNATTTATTTCAGGAAGCAGCTGACTCTAATGACTCTACCTGGTAAGTCATGCTGCTTTCTGTAGAGATTGGCATGCAGCCAAAAATCCATGAAGTCTTCAAGGTTTTTACAGAATCTTAGAATGGTTTGGGTNCCAATTTAGAGAAAAAGCTTTATGAGGAAGCTGCATCTTGCTCCTATGTAGAAGTTTCTGTGTAATGTTTCAAAACCAGCATTTCTGGGATTGATAGGGCTCAGCCCAAACTGAAAGTACTGTCTTTGGAACACTGCTGAACAGCCATATCCTCACAATGATTTGCATCCAACACACCTCATTCTGGTACAGGAGTTCTTTATTTTTAGTGCTCTTGAGTTGGGGCAGAAGTGGTGTTTGGGAGGTGGCTCAACAAAAATGCGTTGTGCAATGCTCAGGTATTGAATTTGGCAATTAGTCAAAGATGGATGGAAAGAGAAATGGAACTTGAACCTCACCTCTGCACCTTGTTGGCAATTAGGTTGGCAATTAGGATTTTCGTCATCATTTGACAGCATTCCATTTGTAGGCCCCTCAGAATAAAGAGAGAGGGGAGGCTGCTTGCTTTAGAACCAGTTTCATCCCTAGCCTGCTTTACTACCAGGGAGCGGATATAATACATTTAGTACATGAAATGACAAAAAAAAACCCCAAAACTCTTTAGAATGACTGATAAATCTCTGAATGGATTATTACCCATTGTCTTTTGCAGTGGGCTATTAAAAGAAGTGAAATATCAAGTCCACAATCCAGCTGTGAGAGTTGGCAACAATCAAGACATTCCAGCATAAACAGAGACAAAAATGCAAAATGTTCAATTTCTTATTGAATTTACTGAAATTCTTGATGTCAGTAGAATGGTGAGATTCAGAACTAAGTTCACTAGTATTTCAGGAGAAAGCCAGAAAACAGAAACAAAATACATAATTTTTTCACTGAAGCTTGATATACACAAAGACAATGAACTTTATTCAGATGCCTGAAAGATTAGATTTCTGATATTCAGTGGCATTCTGAATGACCATGAAAGATGTTCCTTTCATCCAATAATATGCATTCATGCCATCCTCAGGAAAAAGAGATTGTCACATCCGTATCAGAACATGGATTCTGTGCCTAAAAATTAATTGGACTGCTTTGCAGGCATTGGGAAAAAGCCAGAAAAGAAAATAATTTTGTTACTCATTCAATAAACTTTTTCTTAAATTTTAGTCAATACCAGCCTAGAAGGTGGGTGGTAATGTGTGGTTCTAAATCTTAGTTGCCAGTTATGTGCAAAGGTAAAGAAAACATGAAAAGAAGGCTGAAAAACACAGCAATTCACTATTGTATTTTATCACTGGATCATATTTTACTTAAATGCGCACAAAATGTTTCAAATTCTGAAGTTTAAAAAAATACTGCTGGAATCCCAGTGGGGGGGGTGGGGGTGGGGGTGTCATAATAAGCTTACATAAGTGCCACTTTCTAATTTGGCAGAAATTTACCCACTGACCTCTCTCTGCATTTTTCCATGCTGCCTGGAATGCTCCTGAGAGAAGTACTTGTCTGCAAAATCTACCTGTGTTGTGAAGACTGAAAAAGTTCACAGCTTGGTATTCACTTATTTGTATATATTACTAGAGGAGGAAGAGAAGCTTTGAGCTTCATATGCATTATTACAGGAGACTGCTTCAAGTATCTCATGTATCCAGTTTTACTGATAGCTGACTGTTAGTCTTATTTTCTCTTGTTCTTTGCAAATAATAGCTCTGTTCTGTCCTGTGCTGTGCCTCTATTCAGATTAATTAATTCAAATTGTACTAAATATGATAAAGTGGCAATTGCTGTGATCCTAACAAATTCAGCTTCCAAATCTCCTTAAAATGAGCTGTGAGCTGAGTTTAACATCCATCTTGACTTTTGGTGTCACCACGTTTTAAACATCTTTTAGTACAGGAGTAGCCTTTATAACACCTTACACATTATTAGGGAACTTTTTATCATCATCTAGAGAGTAGCAAGAACTAGAGAAAAAAACCCCCAACATATCTCCTTGATATAGGGGAGCATCCCAGACAATTTCATATGACAGCCTTTGAAGCATAGCTAGATGTTTCATGTCAAGTCACAACGGAAAATTCACCTGAAATACTGTGTGTCATTCCCATCTCCCTGAAGCCAGAAGAGCTTTAGTGAATTGCTAACAGGAGCATCCAAAAGGACATGTGGGAAATAGAAGGAGCTTTGTTTTGCTAAGTCTGAAAGGAGAGAGTATTGCTCTCTTCAAACTCTCAGATAGACACCAGTGGTGGAGAAAAGATATTTGAACTGAAGGACAACCTTTGCTGTATTTATACCGTGACATACCAAAAGAACTAGCTGCAAAAAACCAATAGCAAATGACTAAATCTAAATGTTCCTCTTTAAATGAGCTTTTGGAGAAATCTTTCAGATGAATCAGACAACAAAATTCAATTCATTTCTAGACAGGGTTTAATCTGCTTTCTCTGCATTTCTTTATCATAGCTAGGCAGCTACACTTCATGGGTCCTCCCTGAAGTGTCATCCTACACAACACAGCCATGATTACCCATTTAAAACCTTGGAATAGATTTAACATTTTTAGATAGGTTATTGATTTGATGTTACAAGCTGGACCTTGGGAAAGATTTCTTTGCTTACTTTAATGCATTGAATCTTTCTGTTATTTGGAACATCAGAAGATATTCTTTCTTATTAATCTAAAATGAGCATTCTGACCTCTTCATATATGTTAATTATATACAGGAAATTATGTACAGGACTCTACCTTCATACAAAGGCAAATAAAAAGTACAGGAAAACATTAGGAGACTCTTCAGAGAAGGCCAGCCACATGACAAGTTTTCTCTAATGACCATTTACATGCCAAGGTAGACACTACAATTCTGCTAGTATATGCAGAACTCTTCAACCAAATTGGATCTCTGTTACACACTAGTCTTGCCATTAAAATGACAAGCCAAAAGATCAATTAAAATCCTACATCTTGTTTTCAAACAGATGTTTCACATCGAACACTCAGTGAAAAACACTGATCTGAGCAGAAACTTGCACCTGCTTTTCTGTGATTTATTCTCAGAAACACTATGCTGCTAGTACCTGGTAGTACAATGCTTCTATAACAAAGTTCTTCCCAGAGAACATATTTTGGCAATTACTAGTTCACCCATGACTGATAGACACAGGTACTGCACAAATCACCCACTGCTGTAGCTGTACCATGGAGGGCTTGTGTCCCACTGTGACTTGAATTGCAACAGCGGAATCAAGGTAAAAATGAAACCCTGAAAATTAGTTCAGCTGTGGTGCTACTTCTCTAGATACAGTTTTCAAATCACTTAGACCGGTGTTCTAGTTGCATATTTTAAACTTTAGAAAAAATATTATTAGATATTTGGGCATTTCTGTAGTGCAAGACAAACTTCACTTACTAATTCATACCCTAAGACCTCAATTTGTCATGAAGCCAGAGCATTTGTTCCAGGAAGGACTCTTACCTTTTTTCCAAGAGTCAGGAATTCAGAATAACACAGTTGCCCTCACAGAGAAAATGAGACTAGATCTCTGCATTTTGTCATGCCCGTACTACTGTTTATTTTGCAAAGACTTGTTTTGCTGCTGAAATTCCTTTTGGAGTTGTGCCGTCTGCAAAGAGCTGTGGAGCAGTAACTCCATTTTTTCACATAGCACCACTTGGATTTTTGTTCTGTTTTACTAATAAAGACTGTGGGAAAAGTAAATTAGAATAAATCAGTTTAGAGACTACACTTCATTTGGGAAAAGATGGACAAGATGACATGGTTTGTGGGGTTTATTTACTTGTACATATTTTATTACTTCCTTGTATTTATGTCTAAAACCGGCTTGAACTTTCCTGCACACAGCTTTGGTGAGTAACAGTATCTCAGAATCTCAGTCTGTTTCTGGGAAAATCTAGGTGTTGGAGGAGACAAAATAAGGTACATTAGTATGGCTTTTGCATGAAAAATTGTGAATAACCAGTCCAGTAGCGCAATGAGGAACCAGAGCTTCATAGCTACTGGGAAGTTAACTGCAAAGGACACTTCAAAACTTATGCACACAAGTGTCTCAAAAGATAGTCCTGCATGACATGATTTTTCTCACAGCATTCTGGAATATCACAGACCTGTGAACTACAGTAAATAGACTTTAGCTGTGGAAGTCAAGAAAAAATTAATCTTATCCCCTTTCCCTGGGAGCCTTCCCTATGTTGCTTAGATAATTATACTTTTTTGTAATAGTAATTAAAAGAAAATGTCTGACCTCTGTGGAATCTGCTATTTCCCTGAAGCACAAAATGTAGGCTTTATTTTACAACATTGAGGGCACTTACCTTGGGGTTGACAAGCCAAGTAGAATTAATTTGCAGAAACAGGATTCAAAAGCAGGCATCAGTCCAGGAGAAGGAAGTTCCCAGTGGGAACATTTGGAACCTGATGCTTTTGCACATAAGAAAAATTAACTTCGCTACCAGTAAATCCACTACCGGTTCTCAGCTTTAAGGAGGATGCAAAAAAAAATCTTCCTCTCCAGACACTTCCCCTAGGGATCCAATCAAAGCGTACAGGAAATGCAGAAACACCAACATGCCTCATCAACACCATTCCTTTAAACCTCAGCTCTCATACTAATGTGAAGGATTTCAAAGCACTTGGAAAACTTCTATACAAATTACTGACATGGAAGTCATGTCTAGGATAGGTAACTCTGAGAAGGGTGCCATGAATTCCCTGATGTCTTATTTTCTGCTGCTCCCACCAGCACTGTTACTCTGTTATAACAACAGACAGTACAACCCAGAGAAATGAACATCCTTAGTCACTGTTTTATGAATTCACCTTACTCAGAGGTAAGAAGAAACTAGTAGACTGTGTTCTGTAGTACTGGGCAGTACAAGGGAACTTCAGGTGGTTTGGCATCTTGCAGATCATACAGGTCACATTCATAACCCAACAGACAACACACTATGGCACATCCAAGAAGTGTAAGACAAAAGACTTGCACTGAAAAAGTCATAAAGCTTAACCTCTACCACATCTTCCCTCAAACTGCACAAAATGAGAAGACTTATCACTGCTTTTGGCTGTGCTGGTTTAATGAAGTTAAGGAAATGCTACTCACATTAGTGAGGCTATGTGCTTTGGTTGCCATGAGTATCATACTCAGTGAAAATACATGATGGATGGAAAATCAATAACTCTAAAGAGTGAGAGGAAATAGTTAACACAGTCACTGTTAAACAAAGATTTGCAGTCTAGTAACTGAGAAAAATTTCCAAGTGTAGACCCTAAAATAGAGTAGTTGAAGTGATCCTGTGAAATATGGATATACAAGCCAGTTTAATGAACTTCTCAGAATAATAGATTTACATACCAAATAAAACAATTCTTTCTAGCATAGTCAGCTATATTATACAAACTGACCTTTTGGGCGATTTTGTAATCACAAGAGGGAGGACAAAACTGGAGGATTTATTTCATTTTAAATAATGGCAATGCTACAGATTTTAGTTTTATTATTTCTGCATTTAGAGGATGCTTTTCAATAATTAGTGAATGTTATGCTTTGCCTTAGTATCCATATTATTGTTTTAGAGTAAATTCTACAAACGGTAATATCATGGAGCATTACAAGGCTTCACTTGGGAAACCTGAACAATGAAGGAATATTCTGTGCTGGAAACAGAGGTTCAAATAACCAAGGATGGGTTGTAGTGATAGCCAGTAGATTCAATTCCCATGGTTATGAATCTACAGTAGATGATGGGATGAAGATACTCTCCAAAATGTTCCAAATAAGGAAAAGATTGGCTTTGATATTAGTCTAGATAAAGCAAACTGCAGGGGACAGAGTTTTGTATGAGAAACTCACAGCCTTCATCTTCTTGGAAACTTAGCTCAAAATGTCTCTTGCTCTCACAGGGAGTGAGGAAGGGCTTGCAGAACAGAATTCTCAATGCACCAAAAAGGGCTCAAGACACTGTGACACAGAAGTGGTACTAGCCGTTACTAAGCCCAAGGCTGTGTGAAAAGTCACCCATTGGCAATTCACTGATGGCAAAGAAATGGAAGATGAAGTCCCCCATGGTATAACAAAAAATTACAGTTATTGATATAGTTACCTCTGGAATCTCCACTCAAGATCAGCTTTACAAACAAGCTACGAAGTAGAAACTTCATAAAAAGAAATGCTATTTAAGGGGAGAAAAAAAAGTAAGAGTGATTTCTGTCTATTATTTACATGAGGAAATCTTCTGAATTTTTCCTTGAAAACTATGGATGGTTGTAGAATAGGTGGGATTATCACCCCAGTATGTATAAGTAAAACATAAGTAATAGAGAGGGAAAGTGGTTTATTATTTGGACTGTTTAATGCTTTGAGTTATTTTTTATTAACAGCTACATAGCTCAAACACTGAGAGACACCTGGAAGAAATATCTCCACTTGCATTTCAGTGGAGGACTGAGAAAGCTCATAAAACACCTATGGGACTTCCAAAGAGCCTTTTATGGAAAGTAGGAGAGATTTGATATAATATAGCTAGCTGACAGTTTTAAAAGGAAAAGAATCCATGACTACAACACCCTGAAGGCACATAAAAGACATCACAGCTTCTTTTCCCTTATTTTTCAGTACTTTGGCTGAAGATCTCATAATGCAGGAGGAGCCAATGTCCTCTGAAGTTATCTCACAGGGTAAGGACAGGCCAGTCTGCTACACCACACCTACACACCAACTTCAATACTTCATTTTGCCACACCGATTTTTGTTTTACTTCATAGAAGGGAAAACCAAACCTAATTACAGTAACTGGAGGTTGTTAACTGGTTAGATTTCCCCTAATGGTTTCTAAACTGACATTTTGGTTGTACTTTGGAAGTGCTTTCTGGAAGGCCAGGATCAGGAGATGGCAAAGATGAGCGAGGGGAGAAAAGGGTAATAAAAAGATACCTTAACTCATAGTCTAAAACGTTAAAAATAAACGATTATATTTTTTTTAGTTGTAAATAATTATAATTAAAGGAATTTAATTTGCAGTTTGCCTTAAAGGAGAAATCTTTTAATAGGAACAAAGTAACTTGGCAAAAATAGAAAGAAAAAAGACAATTTAAATAATGCAATGGAAATACATAATGCTACTGAAAAAATACCGAACTAGGGATTAAATCCATCAGAAAAAGGGGAAAAATACATAATTAAAATCCCACTTCAAGACACCTTCAGATATGAGATTAAACGAAGTCAAGTATCCATTCTACTATTTAGCCTCAATTAAAAAAATGGGCTCAGGTTAGAAGCTAAAATCTGAAATTTGTCTATATCTGGGGTAGACAGACACTGATAATTAAGTAGGAGGTAACATGTCTCTAAAGACATTATGCTTAATTGTATTCTTTCCCCTTGAGTGGGACCTGCTGCTAAAAACAACGCACTAAATAAAATAACCTTCCAGGCTATCAGGACTGTTTCTCCAAATCACAGCTCAAGACAGCATGAGGTATAAAAGCCAAACAATACAAGAAGAATAACCTGGCATTCCTGTCACCAGTGGTATTTTGCAGTTTAAATACTGCAACTTATGCATGAATTTGCTTTGCAGTGAGCTTTAGTTGCACTGCAAATGTCTCAGGCCAAGAGTTCAGAGCATCTAATAAAAAACTTGGGTAATCAAAATGAAGTGTTCAAAACAATCCTAACACGAAACCAAACACCAAGATTTATTTACTGGATAACTCAATAGGACTGGTAAGTAAGTGGCTTTTTTTTCCCCTAAAGCACACAAGCTGATTTGGTAACAGAAACCAGGTTCTCTAGTTACTCATATTCAATTTACAGGAAGTCTGGTGCCTACCAATACTCAGTTTTCTAAACCTTTGTTTCATACCAAATTCCTTAAATTAACCCCAGGAAGATGAGTGGGTTTCGGCTAAAACAGCCACAGAGCATTTCAGTTCTTTTGTCAGAGTAACAGAACTTCCTAATCAATGCCCATCATTAAGCTAGATATAAGAGCTAGCATTTTCAGGTTTCAGATTTTGCAATTTTTTTACTCTGGACTTGAAATTTGAAAAGGCTTAGTAAGAGAAATTTGACAGTCTATTCATGTCCTGAGAACTTTGCATTATTTACTTCTCACAAAGAAGCCATAGGGACAAATGTGTTGACATAAAACCAAAACATACACATGCACAGAGAAAGCTGGCAAATACAAGAAAAGTTTCCAACAGATCTACAGTAGAATCTTCATATGTTTTGTATGCTGGTGGAATTTTGATGTTTCTTACCTGAAATCTGAATCTGATCCTGTTTTTGTTCTACTACAATCTTACCAATTTCATTATATGAATAATATAAGTAGCTGCTAATACCAGAATTCCATTATGCTGTAAGATAAGAATGGTCTTAAATAGCTGGCAGTCTCAGCTGTTAACATTAGCATCAATATTTGAAAAAGCATTTGCCTTTCTCTTTCCTATGCCTTTATAAGGGCTTTGCCAGGGACTTCACCCAGTATGTGTGCATTGTAGGGAGCGGGACAGAGGAGCCTGCTGTTTTGTCAATACACGTCACTTTGAGGTTTAAATCAGGTGGCATTTATATAACAGCTATGGATGGGCAGTGAATGGGGGGGATAGGTTCTGAAAGTGGCTGTGAATGTACTTCTGTGTGGGATAGCTCTGGGACATCCCATCTGCAGAGTACAAACACCATCCTATCCTACAGCAATCTGAAAATAAATATGCTAATAGTGCCAGCCCAAGAATAACAGAAATGTTAGGGTTGGAAGGAATCTCTGGAGATCATCCAGTCCAATGCCCCTGGCCAAGGCAGAGCCACCCGGAGCAGGTGACAGAGGAATGCATCCCGATGGGGTTTGAATGTCTCCAGAGAGGGAGACCACCATCTCCTTGGGCAGCTGTTCAGTGCTCTGCCACCCTCAATGCAAAGTTCTTACTCTTGTTTAAATGGAACCTCCCTTGGCCTTGCTGACCAAACTCTTCCCAATGCACCCCAGGAGCCCACTGGCCCTCCTGGATGCCAGGGAACACTGCTGGCTCATGAGCAACCTGTTACCCATCAAAACTCCCAGGTCCTTCTCAGCAGAGGTGCTCTCCAGCAGGTCAGACCCTAACCTGTGCTGGTGCCTGGGGTTATTCCTCCCCAGGTGCAGGACCCTACATTTGCCCTTTTTGAACCCCATTAAGTTTTTCCCTGACCTACTCTCCCCATTGAATGAATTCAGGTCCTGCTGAATGGCAGCACAGCCTTCAGGTGGATCAGCCACTCCCTACAGTTCCATATTACCAGCAAACTTTCTGAGAGTATATTCTATCCCTTCATCCAGGTTGTTGATAAACAGGTTTAATAAGGCTGGACTCAGTCTCTGGAGAACACCATAGACTACAGGCCTCTAACTGGATTCTTTTCCACTGATGACAACTCTCTGAGCTCTGCCATTCAGCCAGTTCTTGATGCACCTCAGAGTCCATTCACCCAACGCACATTTCCCAAGCTTGCCTATGAGGATGTTCTGGGAGACAGTGTCAAGTCAAGATAGACAACATCCACTGCTCCCTGCTCATCAACCCATTCTATCATGCCATCATGGAAGGCTCTCAGATTGGTCAAGCATGATTTCCCCGTGGTGAATCCATGCTGATGGCTATGGTGGTTCCCACTAGGGAACCTGGATGCTTTATTGCCTGTCTGAGGTACAAACATAGCACAGGGCCCATAAAAGAAGAACCAGCAATCTCTGTCTGGTCACAGAGCAATGATTTCATTGGAATTACTGAGACAGTAGGATCACTCACATGACTGGAATGTTGTCATAGAAGGCTGTGTACTTTTTAGATAGGACAGGTCAGAGAGGCGAGGGGCTGGAGTTGCTCTTCCAATGTGAGAGAGCAGCTAGAATGTCTCAAGCTCTACCCAGGGACAAAAAAGTTGAGAGTTTACGAGTGAGAATTAACGGTCAGGCTAAAATGCATTACACTCTTGTGGGTGTTTAGTATCAGCCATCTGATCAGCAGGAGGAAGTCAACAAGATTTTCTTTCTTAAATCTCGTGCAGATGCTCCCGGTGATGCCTCCTCTGTGCCTGATTGGAAGAAGAACATGTGAAGAGAATACCTCCAGGGAATGTGAATTACACCTCCAGGGAATAGTTTACAGAAGACACAAAAGGAGGATAAAGCAAGGTAATTAATAAATTAGTTGGTGCTTAGATTGACCTCTACACACTAGAAGAGGTAGAGTCCAGAAAAGGGGGGAAAAAACTCCAAATGAAAAGAAATGGTACTTGATCACAGATGTTGACAATGTCACACAGGTAATTCTCTGAAAAACAACTTCTGGTGTCATAGACTTTTCTAATCCCAGTGTCTGCCTTCATAACTTGATGTATTTTGCTGGAAATACTTGTGTCAACTACCTATGTGACTGGAAATGTGCATAATGGCAAGACAGTGAGAGGGAACTTCAATTTTCCTCTCATGCAGTTCGAGATTTTGAGACAGACCAGTTTAATCAGTTTTTCAACCTGACTGCATTTCACATTCAGAGACATTTTTACTGATGAGCAGAACAATATTGTGCAATAGAGTAATACCTCCATTAATAATCTACTGTGAAACAATGAAAGAGTTTCTAATTCAATTGTGTCTATTTCCTGCTTTTTCTCCCATCCAGCTTTTTTGGTTTTTCAATCAGGCAATGGCCATTTATCAAATGCCAAGAAAGTATCTTTGTGAATCCATGGAGAAAGTAATAACTAAGACTTCAGATCTAAATTTAGTAAGTCACAGTCTTAGGAGAAGGAGACATGAAGCTGAAACACATCAAGAAAATGAATTGAACCTAGTCCTCTACGACTCTCCTACCCAGAAGGTAATCTCTGAATTATTGCATAAAGAGCACTTTACCACTTTGGGAGAAAGAAGCTGCTGCATTTTGTGGAGTTGAAATGCTCTGAGAACAGTTACATGACCAAGAAAGAGATACACACCTTTTGGTGCAATCTCAAGTAAACTGAGTTGTGGTTATTGGTACTTTTAGCATTGATATCTTTGGCTCCTACCGATTTTGGCACCTTCAGGATTAGCCAACAACTCAATAAGGATTTAGAGAACCTAACTCAGGTTTAGTCACCCAAATCCCACACCAGCATCTAAGGCCTTTTGTAGATCTAGGCCTTGGTCCAATAGCATCTATTGCTGGGAAACAGAACAATGTCTTTTGTTAGTAGTAACAGTGAGGAGAGATATTGCAAAGGAAAGATGCTTTTTTTAGTAATACATAAACATGTAAAGAAAAACAAATGTATTTTCCAATCAGGTAAATAGAAATTAATCACAATCTTTAGATGATTGGTTGTGCATAACTTGCTATTTTCTCAGGCCAACTAAAACAGAACAGAGAACTCCTCCAATGAGTTTCGCAATCAACTTAACAGAATAGTCCTTCTTCACGTTAGCAAAATCCTTACAGCCTCTGTTAAAATTAGTTTGTTGTTTCTTCAATTTTGTGAGAGTCAGGAACACAAAAAATGAGCCTCTAAATAACTCAGAAACTATTAAAAACAAAGAAAGTTCAGAGAGCAGAGCATTCATAAAACAACCAGGCAGAACAAACAGGTAGAATTATTTTTTGCATGAGGTAAACCAGATGGAAGGTTCTTAAAACTTAGCCATATAGTTTGGAGGTATCCCCCTTAAATTAATGTTTAGTGAAATGAAATGAGGAAGAAACAGAGAAGCACTTTATTATGACAACAAATTGCTACCATTGTATTTATCGTATGTTTCCTTGGTCCTTTTTCAGAAGAGTCCTCCACCCTTCTCCTGTTTACCAGTATTTGAGCAATTAAAAGAAGTAGGGCAATTTAATATAGGTAGAGATCCAAAGAGATGATGAATGTTTTGGCCAGCCCTCTTTCTAACTTTTTTTCTGAGTTCCCAAATCCCCAAGACCCAAATAACTAAGTAACCATTTCCAGTGCATTTGAAAAGTGTTCATTAGAGCTCACACAAAATAGTTTCTTTGCAGGGATTAACAGCCTGGGATCTAAAAAAGTTTAATGCTTAAGCTTAAGCATTCAGTGGCATTTTGCAAATAAGATTTGAAAACATGTTGTGTTCATGTGCTAAAAAACCCCCCTGCATACTTTTACATAAGCAGGAACACTTCCAGAAAGTCTGAGATGGGACATCATAAAGTGATCCTAGAGATATGCCCCCTGAAACTAAATAAGCCTGTCACAACATGGGGTACCAACCCAGAAAGCTGAAGTTCAGTGGGATGTATCCTTTTCCCTTCCTTCTGGTCTCATTGAACAGAGGACACAAAAGGCATGGAGTTTTTCCTATCTTCCTCTGAATGACAGAAATACTCTTCTACCAAATCTACTACAATACTTTTTACATATATTTATTTAGATTCCTACTATTTCTGAGAAAACTATCATTTTCACTTCTTCAAAGTCATAAATTTTCTCAAAAAGATTTCCAATTTCAATCTGGAACAGTTCCTTGGGAAAGAAATAGTTTCTGTATATGCTCCTAATTTTTTCTTCTTAAGAAATAAATTTATTGCAAGAATAGAGATAGAAAAGGACAGACTCTTACGATGAACACCACACCAGAGCTAAAAAGTCTCCTGTATTTTTAAAGATTTTGGAAAATTTCTTCTTTAAGGTACTTTTTTTCAAAAACTTGTGCAGTAATTCTGTCCTTAAGATTTTTCTTTCTTCAGTTTTAAGAGACTTTAGACAAAACAGAAAAAAATGTAATGCTGGGTCAGTCAAATGTCACAAATTGTTTAAATAAAATCTTTGGAAATTGTTTTTAAATAGTTGTGCTAGCTGATAAACTTCATGGACTTTGCTCTGTTTCACTTACCCTATCCAGAACTCCCTTTCTGCAAACTATATTGTGATCTTTCTTTCTCTGAAGTTAAAATGCACCTTTCATTTGGGAAAAAAAAAATTAAGTCAGTAATTTAAATAAAAACAAATTTTATTACATTTTTATTAAATTATATTTTATATATTTAAATATATAAATTTAAATTTATATATTTAAATCTGGAAATGTTCGACATGTATACTTGAGCACATTCGTGGTATTTGCACCCAGGTACTTGCCAAGTCTCTTAAAGTCAGAAGATGCCTTTTGCTCTTTCTGGAATTTGCAAATAGTAGGTATTGTCATGTCTAATAACTCTCCACCTCCACTGAACTGTCATGATGGAAAAGAAAACATATTAAAAGATGCATCTGTGCAAGTTATCATTAAAACAACTTCTAAGCCCACAGTCATGAAAATGAAAAATACATTTCTCTGTAAAGAAAATCTGCAAGTTGGCTAATCAGGATTTAGCCTTAGGGGGTTTGGGCTGGTCACTAAGGGCTTTTAACATTGCACACATAAAATCAGCCTGCAAAAAGAACAAATACTTAAGCCATACACCATAGTGACTCCTTTCAACTTTGCCCAGCTGCATGTTCAGGGTGGTACTCCAGACTCCAGCGCAGTCCAGAAATACTCGAGCCAGCTTAAAATACACTGATTCAGGCATCCAAATCATTCTAGGCTCAGCAGCACTGTGCTTGACAAAACGTAATTTACATAGGTAGCGAGAAGGCAGTCCAAGGCCATTTTAATACTTCCAGGCTCTTCCCCTTCTATCCCTGTAATCATTTATTGCCTTTTTTGAAGAGACATCAGTACAACTAGGAGGTGTTTTCTTCTCCATCCATTGGAGAGCTGGGAAAAAAACACTGCTGAAGTCTAGAGACAACAGCTTTTAAGCCTGTTTTTCCATATCTTAAACTTGAAGCGGATTTTTCATTTTTGGGTCAAATTGCTGAAGCAGATCCATATCTAATTTCAAAACGAGGATGGAGGCCCTGGTTTCGTTGGTTGTGCAGGGACTCTTCTCACATTAATTTGGACAGCTCAGGATTATGCCACCAGCTCTAGGCTTGCTGCTGAAGGTGCCTTTTGCAAGCCATCATAGAAGTGCTGGCACTTCTAGGCACTTCATCCCTGGCATCTGACTCAGGGGGAGGTAAATCAGCATCTGCAGCTGGTGAGATTCTTTCAGAGGAAGATCCTGTGCTGAACTCTGCAGAGAATGCAGGTTTCCCAATGAATGCAGGCAGTGTGGGAGTAGGTTGTTTCACCACAGGGAATGCAGGGGCTGGCCCACTATGACAGAAACGAGAAGCTTTTGTGAAGGAATGAAAACCAAAGATTATTGGAAACTGCAAGATGGGTTGAGATTGTAAAATCTGAGCACTGCTGCTGTCTTTGCAAATTCACCCAACAAATGTGACCTTGGCACATTTTGGTTGTGACTTACCTTTGCTTTGCAATGAAACAAATGAACAAAGTCATTTTAACAGAAAATAAAGGAAAAAATTGCAAAAAAGTTCTTCATTTCCTGCCCACACCCCTCAATTTGCCATCTGACCATGTGTTTCAAATGTTTAGAAGCATGAAACAGTAAATGTCAGGAGTCAGGTTTTTCATATGTTTATACTGGAGGCAAATCCCAGTGCTTTCAAATACCATGTACAAATTCAGGTTGCAAGTATAAAGAACCTGACTGTTAATTGAGGTTTTCACTTTATTTAAAGGGCTGTGTGACTACAAATGCACCATTTTAGCATACATTATTTTATCAAACTGATTTAGAAAATTGTTGTGACCTTAAAAGAAAAGACACTCAGAGAGAACACTGATATCATACGGATGTGGTTTAAATTTTAAAGAAATGTAATACAGTACACAAAATTTCTGTGTGTGGGGGTTTTATGTTTCAGGGTTTTTTTTTCACTAGACACCTGCTTCCAAGCATATGGACTAATATATTCAAGATATGCCTTTATATGTATTTGAGGACATTGAAAAGATGACACTGGTCATTGAATGAATAGCTGAGATTGGTCATGACGAAAGTGGTTTTCTTATGGAAAAGGTAATATTCAGAAGCTGATTCACCTGTAGTCAACATAAAGCCAACAAACAAGGCCACTGCCAGTCCTTATGAGTTGTCATCTGAAGTCACTAGGCTGATGATAGTTTATACCAGGGTCTGTAATCTTGTTCTGAGTACAAAAACCAAGATGGTGATGCCTGTTTCATGTCTAGCTTTCCTTATTTTCAGCAGTGAATGAGATTCATGTATCAGATCTTGCTAAAAATCTGACCACAATCTGCATAAGCATACATTTTAATGTGCTGCACATTTCATGTCAGTACTACTGCTTCTCATGCTATTTGCCCAAAAACTTCAGGCTAAATTGCCCTTCAGCATCTAATATAACAATAGGCACTTTTTATTTACCACATTCTTTCCGATTAAATAATTCAGATTGTTATATTATTTTAAAGAGTTTAAGCATGAACTATAAAGATATGCATGTATCAGCTTTCCATAAAGATTTGGAAGGCTAATTTCAGTTTTAGGATAAAATCCACATGAAATAGATGACTCACAATAAACTGAGAATTAATAGTACTGATTCCTAAAATATCTGAACAGCATGAATGTGATAACTATGTGTTAGTAGAATGGTATTCATCATGGTTTTCAGCAAGTCACCACCATTTAACATGCAGATACAAGCAGAACAAGCACACAAATCTGTTTGCCTTCTGGTGAAATGCTGTTGCTATAAAGTTGGTGAGGAGTAATTATTTATCTTTCTATTGTGTATATTCATTGTGTCCAGACTAAAAAGCCTTAGATTATGTCTGGAGATTCCAGACACCACCACAGAAATACAAATAATACCACTGCCGTCATTTCTGTGTCTGCTACATACAATACTTAAGGCCCGATAAAAGTTATAGATTATAAAGGTGGGAAGGTTTACTTGCAAAATGATTGTAATGCATTTTTTCTTTATCTTACCTGTAAGGAAGGTTGCTCCTACATTTCTGTGGGAAAAAAATTATCCCTCACTTTAAGAACCCGAATGCCAGTACCTATCATCCATTCCCTCTTGTGTTTTTGACAGGAGACAAATAAATTTCCCGTAGAATGTTTCAACCAAATCCCTTGTTTTCTGATTTTTCACTGAACTACCAGATGCAGCTTGCCCATGGCTATCCATGGGTAGGAGAATGCTAAGAATTTTAACCCCCAGACCTATCAAACAGAGAGGTGAGCAGCAATCTACAGGGATGAAATGAAGAGTCACACACACTTTCTGCTATCTCATGAGCCCACATATCAGAAACACATTGCAAACGGGTGAATGGTAACACTGCTGACATGTAAGACATGGTGTTGCAGAACAGGAGAGAAGTCCCCATCCCACACACCTCAAGAACCCTTTGCTCACTGGCACATCTGCTCCTGCTTGTGGAATGCCAGAAAGGATGAAACACGAGACAAGTTGTGTGTGCACACTCCAAACAGAGACACTGCACTGTGGCAGGCACTGATTCCAAATCAAAAAACATTTGTTCTGTGCTCCACTTGGTGTCAGATCATACAGTGTTCCTTCAGTCCAGCTCACTCAGCCTTAAGCAGAGGGTTTAGGGCTTAGGTCTAAGCGAATTATTTACATGAAGGGGTAGGATGTGGGTCAGGTTCAACAAGAGGCATTAGAATACGCAGTACATGACTACCACAAGATTGAATAAATCCAAATATTACCATATTTTCTGGGAAGAAAATAAACACTACCCAAGAGAAAAAGTGGTCAGAAATCAGAGACGTGTCTAATCTGAGCTGTACATACCACAGTGTTGTTGTTCAGGTTGACATTCCCACTGAATCACTGGCCAGAACAACACTGCTGCTGAGTTCAGTCACTGCACTGCGAACCCAACTGTTAAATACTGGGAACTCAAACAATAACCTTTCTAACGCACTGAGATAGTTTTATTCCCACCCAACTTTCCTATCTGCCCTTTCACTTTATTATTTAAGGATTTATTACCATGGGTTTGTACAGCAATTTAATCATACAAGGCCTGATCTTGCGAGGTGCTGAATACCTTCAGCTAGCACCACACATCACCAGAGGAATGTTTTGTCTTTGGCTGCATTTTCAGCCTGGCTGTTTCCCCTGTCTTTTCCACATAGTGGTGCTACATGATCCATATAAAGGGTACTGTCAGTGTTCTTTGTATACCTGATACACTGAACTTTTAAAGCAATTAATTTAGGAAAGTGATCATTTTAAGAAGTAATGAAGCATTTCCCCAAGTTTACAAGCGGAGAGTATTTTCACTGACTTCAGGGGAACTCCTCGTGTGTTTAATTTTGTTGATTAAGGTAGCTGTATTAAACTTTGACACTTTGTTTGCACAGCAGCAATTAGATGTAATGCAGATCAAGATTTGCTGGGGGAGGGCACCTATCCATCCCAATCCTGCCAGTCAGATGCCAACACCTGTAATGGATGCCCAGAACAGTGTAAAGGCATTCCAGGTACTCCAGCCAGCGAGTCAGCTTTATCCAGGCCTTGGCTCAGATGCCTATCCACAAGGGCACATAGTATGGAGAGCAAACGGGAGGAACCAGAGATGTGCATGGATGATACCATTGGCATCATGGAGGCATGGTGGGATTGCTCCTAACACTGAAGCATTGGAATGGGAGGTTTCACGGTTTTTAGGAAAGACAGGCTAGAGAGATGAGGATGGCGTGTAGCCCTCCATGTCTGTGATCAGCTGGAGTGTATGGAACTCTGCCCAGGGAATGATGAGGGGCCAGCCCAGAGCTTGTGAGAGAAGTCTGAGGGGAGGGGAGGGCAGGGACAGGAGTTGTTAGAGTGGGGATCTGCTACAGGCCACCCAGTTGGGTGGTGTAGATGAAGTGCTCTGCAGACAGTTAAGAGTGTCTTCACACTCACAAGCACTGATCCTCATGAGGGACTTCAACCACCCTGACACCTGTTGGAGGGACAACATGGCAATGCATAGGCAACCCAGGAGTTTCTTTGAATGTGTCACCACAACTTTCTTACACAAGTGACTGAGGAGCCAAGAAGAAGAGGTGTCATGCTGGACTTTGTGCTCACCAACAGGGAGGAGCCGGTGGGGGATGCAGTGCTCCAAGGCAGCCTTGGCAGCAGTGGCCATGAGACAGTGGAGTTGAAGATCCTCAGGGCAGTGAGGAGAGCACACTGACAGGTTGCCGCCCTGGACATGAGGAGTGCAGACTTGGCCTCCTCAACCATCTTTGTGGTACAGTCCCATGGCATAGAGCCGTAGAGGGCAGAGGGGCCCAAGGATGCTGGCTGAATTTCAAGAATCACCTCCTCCAAGCTTGGGAGTAATGCTTCCCGACAAGGATGAAATTGGGCAAGAATGCCAGAAGGCCTCCATGGATGCATAATGAACTGCTGAGCGAAGTCAGAATGAAAAGAAGCAGCTTTCAGGGGTTGGAAATGAAAACACACAGGCTGTGAGGAATACAGGGAAATTGTCTGGGAAGCTAGGGATAAGGTTAGTTCAGTATCTTTATCAGTGACATGGACAGTGGGATTGAGGACACCCTTCACAAATTCACTGATGTTACCAAGCTCTGTGGTGTGGTCAATATACTGGAGAGAAGGGATGACATCCAGAGGGACGTGGACAGGCTTAAGAGGTGGGTCTGTGCAAACCTGATGAAGTCCAGCAAGGCCAAGTGCAAGGTCCTGCATCTGGGTCATGACAATCCCAGGCACAGATACAGGCTGGGAGGGGAAGTGATTGAAAGCAGCCCAGGGGAGAAGATCCTGGGTGTGATGGCTGATGAAAACCTCGCCATGAGCCAGCAGTGAGTGCTCACAGTCCAGAAATCCAAATGTATCCTGGGCTGCATCCAAAGGAGTGTGGTCAGCAGGTCAAGGGAAATTATTCTCCCCCTCTACTCTGGTCTAGTGAGACTCCACCTGGAGTCCAGTTCTAGCATCCCCAACATAAGGACATGGAAGTGTTGGAGCACATCCAGAGAAGGCCACAAGGTTGGTAAGAGGACTGGAACAGCTCCCTAACAAAGGTGGGCTGAGAAAGTTGGAGCTGTTCAGCCTGGAGAAGAGAAGGTTGTGTGGGGGCCTCATAGGAACCTTCCAGTATCTGAAAGGGGACCACACAGAAGCTGGAGAGAGACATATTTTCAGGAACTGTAGTGATGGGACAGGGAGTAATGGATGCAAATTTAAAGAAAGGAAATTTAAGCTGGATGTTAGAAAGAAATCCTTCCCTGTGAGGGGGGTGAGACACTGCAATAGGCGGTAGAGGGAGGTAATGGATGACCAACCCTGTGGGTAAGGCCTTAAACATCTCGGTCGAGTGGGCGGTGCCCTTTCCCATGGCAAGGGAGATTCAGACTGCATGATCTCTAAGCTCCATTTCAACCCCTGATCATTCTGTGAGTCTAAAATCCTGTAAGTCCCTGTCCATAAGAATTAAGCACCTGAAATACAACTGCCTGTATGGAGAACCGTAACACATCTTTAAGCGCTTTGTGCATTTTAAATTTTTCATGTACAGAGGTCATTCCTTTAGGTCTATCAATAACAGAAAATAATATACATGTAAGATTCTGAATCTATTTTTAATAAAGAAATGTCATGTTTGCCAAATTTTAACAGTTCCATTATACAGCTGCCAAATTTCACTAGCTTTCTATTTCCAGTCAAGCACCAAAAGGAGGTACCAGTCTCCAGTTTTGTACAAAAAATTTTTCACTGACTTTGGGAGCCTGATTTTGTGCATTAGAATTTCATACAAGAGGACAACTTCCTAAGGTCTTACCAAAAGCTGTAAAATTATTAGCTGGACACGCATGCTTAAACCCACAAGTATGAAAAGTGTTTGCACCTAGTTCATATTTCCCCTTCACAACATGAAGAACCAAAACCGATCATTTTTAAAATCACTACTGGGAGATTGTCTGTTCTGAACATTGGAGTATTCTGGTCTCATGTTCAGGGGAATGACAAGCTACTCTTTATTTAAAATAAATGAATTGTGTTTTTCTAGCCTGTATGAAATACCAAATGCCCATATAGGTATAATAGCCATGTTTGATCATTAACTAATTGCAGTGTCTGAAATCTGGGAAAAAAAAAAAAAAGAAAAGAAAAAGGTAAAAATCTTCCAGATTAATTTTTGAAATGGACATTACTTTTCCTGGCTGCAGTTAAGAAAACAAAATTTAATACTTGCTGAGTCACTGACAAAATAGAGCTTAGCATAAAATCAGGTTTTCCATGAATGTTTGTGATAAATGATTGATGGTTTACATTATTACTATAGGCAGTAGCTAAGTATTTGAAAAAATATACCTTACAAAGAAACAAAGAATATTTGTCTCTAGTGCAAAAAGATTACGAATTTTCAGATGAAAGTAGTCTGTGTGTGGAATGAGTAGATCATGTCAATGGGATTTAAATGTTTTAACTGAATGGTTGTGTAGATGTGCTGGTTTGAAAGTAAAANCTTCTAAAAACTACCTAAAATCATTGCAGAGCAGAATAAGTTAAATGACGTGAACAGTACTCTTGAATTGCTAAAAATTGTACAGAAGGAGCTGTGATAAAACGTTGCGAAGAAAACCAGTAGAAATGGAGAAAGATACCTAAAGAGCTGCAAAAATTGTGTCTCCCTCACAAAGAACAGAACAACTTGCTGTGATAAGTAATGGCACAAAAAAAAGGATACATTATGGCATGCTATATACTAAATTGCACATAGAGAGAACAACTAGAAATTGCTACGAAGAAGCTAAACCAATACAAATATATGTGCCTTTTGTCAATAAACATCCTTGCGCATCACACAGCTTAGTCCATTTTTCAGTCACCATTAGAAAGCAATTAATGATCTTTTAAAGAAAGCTACTCCTCAAGATTTACAAGCTGACAAAGATTAGAAATAATAAAATGTCATTGCAAGTACAGGCAGGAAATACTTCAGAAAACAAAATGTTGTTGCCTGAAGTGATTTTTTTACAGAAAGAAGAGTACAAACAGTGTATTTTTTCGCTAAACTATACTCTCTCCAAAATTGGATTCTACACAAACTTACTTCATTTCAAAAACTAGGAAAAAATTTGTTAGATTGAACTTTAGCCTTCAACACAGCAGGTTGAGAGATTTTAATAAGAATCAAACCTTCTCCAAAAGGCATAAAGTCATGAAAATTACAGTAATTTCTCTCCACAATTACATAAATTTCATAATCAGAAAAGGCAGAAAATTGCATTTTATTCTATGCAGACAAGGAATAAGATGCAATTTTCCTTGCTGAATGAAGTACACCAGAAATATGCTCAACTAAAGGTTTAACAGTCTTGAGTAAACTCACTGGTCCTGAATTAGGTATATCTTTAGAGGTGTTGCAGGGTTGAAATGGAAGGTTAACAAGAATTTTAAAATTTTATTTCCTTTTCTAGGTCTTAACAAATAATAGATATAAAAACATTCTTTATTAGTTTCAAAGTAAATTTCTTTCCACAAGCATTCAGCATATAGTGTATGCCAGTACAATTGCTGTCAGGTATCTCAAAAAATTACTCAGAAGACACAGAATAATGTGCAGGAGAAAACTCCAGGAGACTTGGATTCACAGGCCTTAAAAGAAAGTAAGGTAGTAAACACAGAGCTCCTAAACAACTACGCATAACTGAGACTACTCAGCACTGATTTTTCCTGGAGCAGAAGCGAACACTGCTCAGCACTCAAAGCTAGTTTGAACCCAAACTACACCTTTCAAACCCCACCTTTTCCTTGGTTGATGACTTCAAAAATAACTTCAACAGTGGGATAAGCCTGATTTACAGAACTACTGCCAGTCTCAGCATCTTCAAAAACTTTCAGTTGAATTATTTTGGGATTAACTATTTCATGTAGTAACTCAAAGTTTCTCTTGAGAACATCTCCATGGTATGCATGTGTATAAAGTGTCTTTCTGCAATAAATTGCTGTTTCACTGCCAACTCCTCATCTTTCAGGACCCTTTACTTCAATTTCACTTCTGAACTGAAGGTTCAGAGAAATCCATATTTGAATGCAAATGATAATTTTTTCCAATCTGCTCTGATCCAATCTTTGTGAGTATGTTGCTTTGTGATCAGTGTTAAATTACTGCTGCTTTTGAAAGAAAATACTGTGTAGAACTGAAAAACCTACATTTTGATCTAGAAAACAGTTTGAAATAACAGTCAGTCCAGCTGTGAGATTTTTAACATATATATTTCTGTCTGATTTTCTTTACAAAACTAGGCTCCACTAAAATAGATATTTTTTTTAAGATATACTGAAAATTCCCCTGAAGCAAAAAATCATCCTCTCCCAAAAGGTTTCAGCTCTAATCAGCAGAGTGGAAGAAGGTAGTGCCTCAAGGCTGTTGAAAGGCACACTGATTATTAAAAAGCCCATCAAGTTTTAAATCATTGACATAATGGATGGGTTTCAGAAGATGCTTTAAATTATTTTGACTGCCCTCATCTCCCTTTTCTAACAACTCTACTCTCACTTTCCTAGTAAACAGGGAAAGCAGGAAGCCAGCTCAATCTGATCTTTTTCTTTGCAAACTATTATACCATACTTCAAAACCCCAGGAAGGTGATTCCAGAACTTTTCAGCTGTTCAGGAACCCAGACTAACCCACTGAAATCTACTGACCTCACATATGGAAAATAACCAAGTAGGAACTAGTGTGTACATCCTCTTTGAACTTCCTCTCACAGATTTCAGCCTTAAGCAAAAGGCTATAAAGGAAAAATATTGTTTCCTATAAACATTAAGCTTTATAATACTATTCTCTTTCCTTTCTCAAATTAAACTGGAGCCCATAATTTGTTATGATTTTAAATTGTCTGAAGTAATAAAATATAGGAGGCAAGGCATATCTAGGATCATGTTGTTTGGAGTTGTTTTAAACCACTCCAAATGGAATTCTGCAGAAACTGGACTCCCACAACTGCTTTTGATGCCTTAGGATTTTTAGCTTGTATATTTTTCATGTATTTTTAATCCTGTAATTCTTTACTGTATAGCTCTAAACTCCATATACGGTGTTAGCTCCTGTCTTCACACTTTAATCAGACAAGACAGTTCCTCTCTAGGTCTGGGAATCAAGGACACCTTGCTGTCTCAGGCCCCAAGAAATGCAAACAAAAGTGAGTTGGGGAGAGCAAACTTGGGGTAAAATGACTTCATGACCTGAAGCTATAATTAGAAGATTAACCCCCAGTACGCAAATGGACCAAACCTATAAAAGTGTGAAAATTTGTGACCCATCATCCATTTTTGGGTGTAGCCCCGGGGGGGTGCTTTGTCTGCCCAAAGTGTACCTGAAGGCCCTTCAATAANGTTTCCTATAAACATTAAGCTTTATAATACTATTCTCTTTCCTTTCTCAAATTAAACTGGAGCCCATAATTTGTTATGATTTTAAATTGTCTGAAGTAATAAAATATAGGAGGCAAGGCATATCTAGGATCATGTTGTTTGGAGTTGTTTTAAACCACTCCAAATGGAATTCTGCAGAAACTGGACTCCCACAACTGCTTTTGATGCCTTAGGATTTTTAGCTTGTATATTTTTCATGTATTTTTAATCCTGTAATTCTTTACTGTATAGCTCTAAACTCCATATACGGTGTTAGCTCCTGTCTTCACACTTTAATCAGACAAGACAGTTCCTCTCTAGGTCTGGGAATCAAGGACACCTTGCTGTCTCAGGCCCCAAGAAATGCAAACAAAAGTGAGTTGGGGAGAGCAAACTTGGGGTAAAATGACTTCATGACCTGAAGCTATAATTAGAAGATTAACCCCCAGTACGCAAATGGACCAAACCTATAAAAGTGTGAAAATTTGTGACCCATCATCCATTTTTGGGTGTAGCCCCGGGGGGGTGCTTTGTCTGCCCAAAGTGTACCTGAAGGCCCTTCAATAAGTATACCCACTTTTTACTCCCTTAACTCTGTCTGACCTGTTTTAGGCAGCCCCAGAAAAGGCATTACTGCACTGGGAGGAAAATAGGTTCTCAAAAACAACAAGAAGTCCTTGTTTTAGATTGTTTAAGATGTAAGACAAAGGAAATTCTTTGACAACAAACAAGCCTCAACAGACCTTCAAAACAACCAGAGCAAAAAAAGCCAAACCTTTCTCTTACAGGGTATGAAAGAAACAATTTTCATTGTATTCCTTAAGCTTCCTATGTCTTTTTCAGAAGCACTACCTGAGATATTCCCAAAGCCACAGAGGACTTCCTCCTACAAGATGTGTGTATTCAGACCCACTGTCCACTGCACTGCATCTCTTGGGAAGTTCTCAGAGGATTGCACACTCATTGCCAAAGTTCAGCTTCCTGGATATTGGTGCACTGCTAATTCTCAGCAGCCAGTTTTTCTTCCCTAAGTGCACATCATTCTCCTGGTAAGTGTGATATCTTTGGCAGCTTTTTCCAAACAGACTCTTTTCCCTGAAAGTTCAAGCTTTCATTTGTTGTTTTTCTTCCATTCTCTAAGGGACCAGCTGAGTGTCTTAGTACTTCTCTTCATCATACTTACATTATTTTGTAGAAGACTTTTGCTGCTGTCTTGCCTCTACGGTTGGTCCTACATTACTTAAATGTGTGGGAGTTTTTCTACTGAAATGCATGGGAGCAAAAAGAGCTCCTCAAAGCAAGGTAAGCTTGTCAAAGCCCAGCTCAGTTACTCTTTTGACAAAATAATGCTTTTACTGTTCATATTTTCTGGTTTTGTTTCCAAGCATGCATTCTGGTCTCTAGTAAGGATAGAATAGTAAAATGTTCTGAATCAACAGAAGAAATAGAAACTCTATAGATATTTCAAACTCAGTATCTTTTTCTGACAGTTAAACCCATAAATTACAACAGGGAATTTTATAAAGCTTTACTTGACTTTCATCTCTAGAACAGTATTTCAAGCAAGTGAAGAAACCAAATATTCACATTTGAAGTCTGAACTAACAGAAAGCTTTCATGCATGAATTCATTCCCAATGTAATGCAAAGTTCACCACTACATCACCTTTGCCTTCTCTCTCTTTTTATAGGAACCAAAGAATATGTTATGAATAGATGAGACTCAGGTGGTGTGTTAGAGCATTGAGGGAACTATTTCCCTTATGACACTCCCCACATGAGCCAGTACAAATGCATGTGCACAGTTTCTCCAGTGAGTAGAAGTGCTATCAATACTCTTCAGACTCCCCTAGCAATACTCTTCAGACCCCCCAAAGAGATGATATTCTTGACCTCCTCACCTTCTCTGCAACAAAAAATCTTTACTTCAGCATATGATTCAAAAGGCAAAATAGTGCTTTTTCTCCAAGATCTGGAAAGGCAATCCCAAGACTCAAGGCTTTGTTTGCATCCAACCCTTACAGAAGGTCCGTTTTCCATTCATAATGATAAATAACTAAATACCTATTCATGTGTTTCTTTTATACAGTCTGTGATATTGATGGGATAATGAAATAAGTCCATCAGAAAAAGGCAAATCTTTTATACTCTTATCATGAGAGTTGCTGCCATGGTTTAGGAATGGTACTCCCCAATTTAGTGCTCCCAGAGAAACCCAAAACCATGCGGCCACTTGCCTGCTCACCCCAGTTCCCTTGTACCTTCCCCCACCAGTGGGGTGGAGAGGAAAACTGAGGCAGTGTATTGGTTTAGCATAAATGGCAGAAAAAAAACCAATTGTTGATCTGTTTTAGAACTGACAGCTAAGCTGGCTAATCAGGTAAAAAGTGTACACCCCTTGGGACACTGCTTAAATACAGGAATCTTGAGAGATTTGCCTTTTTTTCAGGGACCCCCGCCATGAGGTAACATCGCGGCCGGGCCGAGGGGTCCAGGCCCAGGCCCCCGCCAGCCCCAGGAGTCCCCGGGAGCCGCAGCCGGGCCGAGGGGCCTGGATCAGGGCCAGCCCTCTGGAGAGCCGGGCGGGCTCAGGCATCTGAGCTCGGCAGATGCTGCAGAGAGGGGGAGATGGCCCTGGCCTCCTCCTCCAGCCTCCGGGTCTCCGGAGAGCAGCACCGAGCCCAGGCTGGGTTAAAAACGCAC
>WBMY01008818.1:42524-56969 GCA_013397315.1 Donacobius atricapilla
AAGAAACATTACTGCTCACCCCAGAAATAGCTGACAAGACACAATACCCAGCCACCCCCTCCAGTTCAGAACACGCACTAACACAACCAGCCCCTCCAGCTCATAACCAGGGCCAGCCCACCAGTCCCCTGAGCATGCTTACATGACGGGAAGGACCCCCTTGTCCTTGGAAAGGACGACTTTCCCCTTTTCCCATGCAATGACTTGGGCAGTATGGAGTAACCTCTGGGTCCAAGCCAAGCTCCTCCTAGCTACTGCAAAAGTTAATGCTCCGCTGGCTGTAACCAGGACAGATGCTTGATACAAAGTAGAGGCCATTGGCTTGAATTTACAAGGCAAGGACTGAAGGGAATGTAAGAGGAATGGCACCGCTGCTGCCGTTTCTGTCTCCAGGACTATCCAAATGTCAGGAGCAGACTCCATGAAAAACGTAAGCAACAATAGAACTGGCAAGGATGGCTGGATGACACATTTTGGGTCTATGAACCAAATGAGGTGAAGTGAAGCCATCCAACATTTTGACACACAAGGCATGTCCTTAAAAAGCTGTACCAGATTGCTCTGGTATGCAGCCAGGTTCTCAACATGAAAAGGCAGCATGGATGAGGTGATGGCAGCAACAGCAGAGCAGCAGGGGCAGAGAGCCCAGGAATATGCCCCATGTACCCCACAGCTGATGACCTGTCTGTGATGGACACAGCAGAATACATCAGGTGTGAGGTCATGGGCAAAGCTGTGATAGTGATCCAGGCAGAAGAACAGAGGGACCGGGAACAAGGCTCCAATTAAATGACGAGAGCAACAGACCTGTCCAGGATGTGATGGTCTGAAACTTCCTGAAGACCCATTTCGAGGCTAATCAAAGTTGATAACTTTTCAACAGTTCCTCTCTGCTTCCTTTTGCCTTCTCTGTCCCTCCTTGTCTTCACAGATCCCCAAGGTGCTGAAACAAGGTTCAACTCTTGTCACAGGAAGTAGTTACAGTTCAATAGTTCAATCCTATAGCTCAAAATGTCCTTCTTGCCTGGACTTACTAGGAAGCAGAGGAGACATTACTCCCAGTGCTACCACCGAGTTCCCACAGGACATGGGCTGTAGCCAACCTCCAAACACCCCTTCTGCCTTGTTCAGCCCATGAAGTGCCTTTCTGCATAGGAACTCTTTCAACATTTGTCTCTCCATTCTTGGCAGTGAAAACCCAGAAACATTTAAAGAAAGTCTCATACCATCTTTACAGCTCCTAGTGAGGGTAATGAGGCAGTGGGAACACACGACCTTTGCTACTCAGCCGTAATGGCTTGACTTATTTCAGAGCAGTGACTGACAGTCACATGACAATACACATTTTGTCAACAACTTCTTTTCATTTTATATAGAAAACTTTGCTCCATAGTACTTTACTTAGATCAAATTTTACAAAACTTACCTTTATGTCTGAAGAGAGGAGCTGTTTTCCCATGCCAAACGTAACAAACTCTGAGAACTGGGATAATTCAATTTTATTTATAGAATCATAGAATATGCTGAGTTGGAAAGGACCCGCATGAATCATAAAGTGCAACTCCTGGCCCTGCACAGTGCACCCAAGAATCACCTCATGTTCCTGAGAGAATTGTCCAATTGTTTCTTAACCTCTGTCAGGCTGGTGCTGTGACCACTTCCTTGGGGGAGCCTGTTCCAGTGCCCAACCGCCCTCTGGGGAACAACCTTTTCCTGATATTCAGCCTACATCTCCCCTGACACACTTCAGGCCATTTCCTTGGTTCCTGTCACTGTCACCACAGAGAAGAGATCCATATCTGTCCCTTTGCTTGCCCTCACCAAGGAACTGTAACTGGAATGAGATGTCCTGTCAGTCTCAGCCACTCCTCACACGGCTTCTCCTCCTCACCCTTCACCATCCTCGTTGCCCTGCTTTGGGCACTCTCTAATGGTTTAATTTCTTTCTTACACTATGGCACCCAAACCTGCCCCGGCGCTCGAGGTGAGGCCACCCCAGTGCAGAGCAGAGCAGGACAATCCCCTCCCTTGCCCAGCTGGCCATGCTGTCCCTGATGCCCCAGGGCAGGGTTGGCCCTCCTGGCTGCCAGGACACTGCTGGCTCATGTTCAACTCACCACTGACCAGGAGCCCCAGGTTCCTTTCTGTGGCACTGCCTTCCCAGCATCTCCTCCCCTAAGTCTATATACACAACTAGGGTTGCCCCAACCCAGGTTCAGAATCCTGCACTTCCTCTTTTTAAACGTCATATCGTTGGTGGTTGCCCAGCCCTCTAATTTGTCACTGTCTGTCTGCAGGGCCTTTCTGTCACCCGCTTGCCAAACAAGAATCCTTTGTGAACTTGCTCATCACAATACATCAGAGAGAAACTTAGAAGTGCCTCTAAAGTACAATTAGGTCTGATTTTAAAGTCGAAGCTTATCATGATTATTCAAAAAAATTTCTACTGAATATTTAGTCACCACGAAGTCATGCCATTTCTCTGAAATAAACAAGCTACATTTTGCCTTATTATCTCTGAGACTATAAAGTTAAAAAGATTTTTGCAAACATAGACATGCATTATTTAGTGTTTCTTTAAATCTTAATATGTAAATGACACTTGAAAATACTTTTTATTGCAGTTGGCATTTTACCTAAGGCCATAACAAGCTGCTTCCCTGCTAAATCGTCTTTTTTTTCCTAACCACGAGGATATAATTGAGACTCTCAGGTTTAGGGGTTTTTTTAAGTTCAAATGTTAAAGCAAATTGCCCATTGAAGAGAAAGCAGTCACTTTAGTGTAGTTATCTGGCAGGACATCAGGGCCTGTAGTATTTCCTAGAGACAACTTTTCAAAACAACCTTTGAAAGCAAGACCCATTTTTTAACCCTTTGAGGTGATCTATGATAACATCAAACTGTAAACAAAAGGAAAACAAACCAAAGGAAGTCTCTCTACTGAGACATGGGGTGGCCCATTATGTACTGCCAATGAGCAAAACTAAGAATGCAGCACACAGTGGTGTTCAAGAGGTTCTCTATGGTGCAGAGCCCTGTGTCCACGTGTCCATTGCAGGGCACAACTGATTCCAGAATTGATTCCCATTAAGGTTTCCACAAATGGTATGCAGGAAGAAATGGAACTTGTTTTGAGCAGTTGGACCAGAATCCTTGTAAAAGCAAGTTGAGTTTTATCTGTAAATAGAAAATCACAGTAGAAATTAGTAGCCACTTGCCTGTCATGGTGAGGTTTGTTAAGCTGTTTTGGAGTTGTTTATCCCAATGGTTCTTCCCTGCTTTCCCCGCGCACTCCCCCCCTCCCTTAAACCCCCTTCCCCCGATATCTTACATACCATCCAAAGGTATCTCCTCCCCTGTCCCTTTGTCCCCCTCTCCTGACCCTGCCCTGTGTTAACCTGGGGCAAATCACCTACTGCCCCACCCCTCTGCCCCCTGGTTTAAATGTTAATGCAGGGACCCAGCCCACGCTCTCTCCTGTACGACCTCGAAGAATAAAGACCTCTATAAA
This sequence comes from Donacobius atricapilla, assembly GCA_013397315.1. Lineage (NCBI taxonomy): Eukaryota > Metazoa > Chordata > Aves > Passeriformes > Mimidae > Donacobius > Donacobius atricapilla. The sequence goes on from WBMY01008818.1 coordinate 46,036, forward strand.
GAGAGAGCCTTCTCTGACCCTTGCTTCAGACCTAAACCTCGAGGATATCCAGGACCAAGACAGCAGAAAGCAGCTCTGCTCTCTACCATTACTTGGACTGTTTGCAGTCTAAGGATGGTCATTCCTGGCCAGCGTGGCCGGGATGAGAGCTAGATGGAGCCCTCCAGCCCCCTGATTTCAGCTGCCACCAAAATCAAATTATGAATCTCAGTCTGTTTTTGCAGTTACTCTCTGTACCTTATAGATCTTCCNTTCCCTGCTTTCCCCGCGCACTCCCCCCCTCCCTTAAACCCCCTTCCCCCGATATCTTACATACCATCCAAAGGTATCTCCTCCCCTGTCCCTTTGTCCCCCTCTCCTGACCCTGCCCTGTGTTAACCTGGGGCAAATCACCTACTGCCCCACCCCTCTGCCCCCTGGTTTAAATGTTAATGCAGGGACCCAGCCCACGCTCTCTCCTGTACGACCTCGAAGAATAAAGACCTCTATAAAGAGAGAGCCTTCTCTGACCCTTGCTTCAGACCTAAACCTCGAGGATATCCAGGACCAAGACAGCAGAAAGCAGCTCTGCTCTCTACCATTACTTGGACTGTTTGCAGTCTAAGGATGGTCATTCCTGGCCAGCGTGGCCGGGATGAGAGCTAGATGGAGCCCTCCAGCCCCCTGATTTCAGCTGCCACCAAAATCAAATTATGAATCTCAGTCTGTTTTTGCAGTTACTCTCTGTACCTTATAGATCTTCCTCTTTTCAGGTCTTACCTAGGCTCTTGCCTTGCAAAGCATGGCCACTAATTAGCAAATCACAGAATCTATAGAGATATACATGAACTTTGCACTCTTCCTGCAGGTGTTTTTTATATCTTTCTCTCAACTGCACCTGTTTGATGATGCAAATTCTACCCCGGTACTGATGTAGTTTGAACTGCAGCATGTACTCTCAGGAAACTCTTTTCTGCTGTGTATGGATCTTTAAAAGCTCTGTGGCCCATAGAGCAAAGGTAATTAAGTAAGGAAGTCAGCTGGGTTTTAGGCGTCTGGCCAACATCATTACCCTTGAAATCCCAGTTGGTGTTTATCTACAACCTGCAGCTTCTAAACATTTTTGCAATCTGACAGTATTTGTTCCAAAGAGAATACTTTGCCAAAACACTGCAAATACCCTGTTTTTTTCACTAAGGTAATGTACAGACTGGGTTTTATACCTGTTGTGTAGCTATGTGAGTTTAAATGGTACAAAACTACTCCTGCTGAAGTGACAGGTTAGGAAGGTTTAAGCTACAAATGTGCTGTTGTGGCTATACTGAATGCCCATGGCAGCACACATCCATGCTCCACCACTGTCCTCACTATCCCTTGCCAAGGAAAAGCTGAATTTCATGCAACCACATTTTATAAGAGCAGATATTCTTCGGGCACCCACGCTCAGTGCACTGTGTCATATATAAAGGCACTTTGGGCTTTCTGAATCATCTGCAGGCAGTCACTGGAACAATGGACGTACTCTGACCAGCTGCTGTTGGGAAAACTGCCATATGAATGAAAGCAGATGAACTGCATCCATCCTGTCTTTGAGGTATACTTAAGGAAAGGAGGACTCCTTATGTATTTTGCCTTACCCTCTTTGCAAAGGCCAAATACATGTTTCCCATGCCTTTATAAGAGATTATTTCTAACCCAGAAATCATAGAATAAAATTACAAATTCCAGATTGGATCAAAACCAGTCAGGGAACCTGTCCTTGCCAGTATTGTCCCAATGAGAAAATACTTATCTGCCTATACAGCACAAGTTGGAAACAGTCTCCCCTATTAACATTTTTGATGCAATGCCCACTTGGAATCAGAAGGATGCTCTATAAGTCTCCAGATGGAGAAACCACAGTCATTTGACTCTGAATCCTCCCTCCTGACATTCTTGTGTACATTTTTTAGTTCATATCCCTGAAAGTTTTTTGGTTTTATTTTCAATACCTACATTTTCCTTTACCTGCCTAACATCCTTATCATCTAATGTTTTTTCTTTTCTAGATTTCCCTCTAGAGGATTGTGCCAAGAATGTACTCCCTGCAAAATTTGTATTGGCTTTTGTTTTCTTTCTAGTTGTTTGGTTGGTTTTTTAATCTTCTATAGTTATACATTCCAGTTATATATATTCTTTACACTCCCTCGTTACTTATACTGAGTCCCAGTTATTACTTAGCATTCCTTTAATTCCCTTCCATAGGCTCATGTCTTTCTACTCTGCTGGGTAAAATGTGAGTGAGCTCTTCAGAGCAGTTCCTCTAGATGGTTTGGATTGCTTCTGTTCTCTTCCAAAATCACATTGGAATTGCATCTTTTAATCTTTTGCTGCTGAGGCTTCACTTTTCTTGGCGTATCATGGTGTGAGAGGATCTCTGGTGTGGAACTTCATCTTCTGAAGATCACCTCTGAAGGTTCAGAATGATTACTGTTTGCTCCTGGATGCTTCAATTCAACTTGCACTTCTGAAAGCCTTTCATCCTACTGACTGAAATAGTATCCATGTTTTGCCTTTAACTCACAGTAAGTCTTGCATATATATGCATTGTCCTTTACAGAGTTCAATACTGGTGATTTCTTTAAAATAGGGTGGCGAGCACTGGCAGAGGTTGCCCAGAGAAGCTGTGGATATCCCATCCCTGGAGGTATTCAAGGCCAGGTTGGTGAGGGCTTTGGACACCATGGTTTAGTGGAAGGTGTCTCGGCCCATGGCAGGAGAGTGGAAATAGATGATCTTTAAGGCCCCTTCCAACTCAAGACATTCAGTGATTTATTTATATTTTATACCTAAGCCATTCAGTGATGTATTTATATGGTTTTTGTCTACCAGAAATAGTTCAAATTTAAAACCTCTGGTGACAGGAGGAGAAGTGCCAGCAAACCTTCAGGCCTGGGCATGAGGATAAATAGTAAATAGAGTCCCCTGAAAAAATACTGGTGCAGATGCTGGAGTCCATCAGTGCTGGTCATTTTTTAAGCACAGGAGCAGGCAATTCGTAAGTGTTGAAAGTCAAGCAGATGAGGCAGAGGGCCAGCTTGGCTAAACAGGGATCTTCTGTTAGAAATAAAACAAAAAAGGAAGTGTATGCCCAGTGGAAGGAAGGTCAGGAAGCATGGGAAGAATACAGATGCTTCTTGCTACTGTAGGGAGAAAATTTGTTGTGCTGAAGTTCAATTGGAGTTGAAGCAGGACTGTGAACTGTGAGAGACAATAAGAGTTACTTTAAATACAGTCAAGAACTGAACATGGTAAATAAAGAGTATCACCTTACCCTTAAATATGGTAATTTCCCATATTGGCTAAAATGCCACTGCAGGATGCTTTGAGGAGTATACCCTGTGTATTTCTCTACTGGGTATTCATTCCTGCCTTTTTTTACTACTCAGTAAAAGCAGTGTGGACTCCTTTTTTTATTAAGGGTTTCGTTGCAGAGTTAGTTGGATAGACAGTCCACTCAAAAGAAACCAATGTCTTTTGCTTGCATGCATCAAAGCTTTCCTTCATAGTTTGGTTTTGCATTGAAAGATTTTGTAACTTAGGAAGCCACTCTTATGGTCACATATAGAGGTCACTTGCACAGAGGGACGGAGTCACAAGAAGAGCTTAAAGCACTTTTCCTACTGAAGAGATCAGGAGTCTTCAGGTCAGCTGGAACATCAGAAAGAGCCAGACCACAGAAAAATGTGTGTTTGAGTGACAGCAGCAGAAACCTGATGCTCTTAGCAGAAAATACAGAGACTGTCAGATAGAATAGAAGCACAGACTCATAGAATCATTTAGGTTAGAAAGGATCTGTATTGAAACCTTGGTGTTTAGCACACAAACACCTCTTAGAAACACTAAGCTGGCTTAAAAAAAATTTATAAGCCAACAGAAAAATCAGGGTTGTGTGTTCCCAACACTATAGATGGAAAAATCTCCCAGAACAAAGCCCCAGACATTATCACAATTGCTTCCTGAAAGGAAGTGAGGCTAAACAGTGCCTAAGGCCAACTGAAGTCTGCTTGGAAACCTTGTCCTTGTTGCTCTAGGTATCAAAATAGGAAGTAAACAGCTTCGAAACAGTGCTGAGAATGGTTTGGAGGAAGTACAGCTTCCTCTCCCTGCACTTGCTAAGTTTGCTTATCTTCCCTTCTCTCAGCATACCCCCTTCATTCATTTCAGCTGGAGACCTTGCAGAAATGGCCTAGAAAACAATGTTTACACAAAAAATTCTGTCACCAGCTCGCAGCTCTGAGAAGCCTTGCAATGCTCTGCCTAAGAACAAGAGCTTGAGGGTATACTTCACATCACTCTGACCCTCTGTATTCCAACACCAAGATTCTCACCAAAGATATACCTCAAACAGCCGGTGGTCTCAGATCTTTGCTGAACATGCAACCTGATTCTGATGTTCGCCGTGTTCACATACATATGAAAGCAATGGCTAAAACACTTCAAAGTACTTTACAGGCATTACTTAAAGGGAAAATACAGTGTTTCTGGAGTATCCTTGGGATCTTCATTGGATTTGGGAAAAATCAATCCCCAGTGTCCTTGAGCTTGTAGCGTGCAGAGACAACCAGAGAATATAATGTTCTTTTCATCAAAGCTAGAGGCCTTTATGAAAGACATGATGACAGTAGACCTTCGAATGGGAAAGGATGAATGTAAAAGTCAGCAAGGCATCAACCCTACAGGTAGAGGTCAAAGCAGAGCTGGCAGAATAGTGTCACTGGTCTGTGTGGCGCACTGTCCCAACCTATTATTAGTGCATATGGGGGGTTACAGTTATTTTTGGTTAGGGTAAGGACTAAATACTTGATTTTTAAATGTACTGGTCTGGTGAAATTCACATGAGGCAGCAATGTGATTCACCTGCAGAGGTGCTTACAGTTCTGGCATGAAGAAAATGCCTGCTGGACAGAAATATATTCCCAAAAGCTGCAAAAAAGCATAAATGCAGTATTTTAGCAAGGAAGAAAATGGAAAAAGGAGAAGAAGAAGAAAAATTAACCTGCTCAGCTTCATTACAGTTACTAAAAAATATAAGGACAAACAGACAACTCTCTCCAAGATAAGGAGGCAAGAAATAAAAGGATGAATGGATTTAAATGACATGAAACCACTCCAATTTTCTTTGTGGTGAAACCAATCACTGGGTGAAGAGAAGCTGGAAATGTCATTTATATTGATTTACACAAACCTTTACTAGACTTTCTCAGAAGTTAATCAAAGAAACCTTTTCTAGGTAGATCAACAATTAAATGGGTGCTAAACAGGTAGAAACCAGACAAGGTACATCTCAAATTTTCATTGCAAGGAAAAATCAAACCGGAATCGTGGTCAATTTGCCCTAAATGGGGACTGATTTGGCATTTTCATGAGTGATTTGGCCAGCAGGATATAAAATATTACTAATACTAAGTAGCTGCTGGCTGTGAGGAGGGGTGGCCCTAAGGAATTCCAATAGATAAAGGTAACTGAGAACACAAAGAAGGGAAAAATGTTGCTTGTCCAGAGGAAAGGAACACCAGCTGAAACATAGCAACTGCCTTCAAATACAAGAAATGTAAATGCAAAGTGGGAGGGCAGAGCCTGTTCTCCCTAAATTTCAGCATAGGCAAAGCTGGCTATGGCTTTAGCGGGTCTAGGTCCAGGGAGCATCTGTGAGCAATTGACACTGCCTGGGGCTAGCACAACACTTACCTCTCTCTTAGCTCTGTAGTTTCAGATTTAGTTGCAATGGAATACTTCTGTAAGCTATTAAAAAGGAAGGTAAAATCAGAGGTAAATATGTAGAAGATCTGCGGACATTTGGCTTTGGCTAGTCAGTGTAGGCTGACTAATAAAATGAACAGGGAACACTTTAAATTTTTTTTCAAATTTTAACACAAGATCAAGTTTTCACAATGAATCATGCAAACAGTTTAGACTTATTGTTTTAAAACAAAATTAACTATTTTGGAGGAAAAAAGAAAAAGACAGGTCTGGATTGCAAGCTGCTCCAAACTTTACATGTGAGTAGTTTATTAAGTGTAACTTTATAACTCCTTTTTTTTTTTTTTTTTTTTTTTTTTTTTTTGTAACTTACTTTCACTGTAAGATGATTTTTAATATTTCTAATCAAGACATTCTTATAACACCACTGGAAAAAAATGTATTTTTATCTGTATTTGTCTTGTATTTTTTTCAAAATCTCATTGCTTCAGTCCTTTTGCTAAACAAATATTTTAATTCCATGATTATATTAACTGGACAAAACACTCTACTGGACAAAAATGGTACATCAAAGTTCTTCTGGCTGCTGTTACAAGAGCCAAACTGTAGAATATGTAGAATTTCAGTCTTCCGTATTCTAGAAAATCTGATCAAGATTTTGCAAACAGTTTAGCTTTCATTCACTGGTGCACTCACGACTTTTAACAGATTTTTTTTTTTTACTGGGAAGCATTTGAGAACAGCAGATTGTTTTTTACACCAGTGAATAAAAAAAAAAAAAATCCATATAAGAAGAGAGAAGTCACAGAATCACTGAATTTGCTGAGTTGGAAGAAACCCACAGGGATCCTCAAGTGTAACTCCTGACCCTCCACAGGACCATCCCAAGCATCACACCATGTGCCTGAGCATTGTCCAAACACTTCTGGAACTCTGTCAGGCTGGTGCTGTGGCCACTTTCCTGGGGAGCCCGTTCCAGTGCCCAGCCACCCTCTGGTTGAAGAGCCTTTTTCTAAAATCCAGCCTAACACAACTTCAGAGTGTTCTTCCCTTGGTTTCTGTCACTGGTCTCCACAAAGAAAAGATGACAGAATCACAGAATTAATCAGGTTGGAAAAGACCTCTGAGATCATCAAGTCCAACCTGTGACCTAACACCACTGTGTCAACCAGAATGTGGCACTGAGTGCCACATCCAGTCTTTCTGTATCTTCAGGGACAATGATTCCTCCCTGGGCAGCCCATTCCAATGTCTAATCACCCTTTCAGTGAAGAAATTTTTCCTACTTTTCAACCTGAACCTCCCCTGGCACAGCTTAAGGCTCTGTCATCTGTCACTGTTGCCTGGGAGAAGAGACTGATGCCCAGCTGGCTACACCCTCCTGTCAGGGAGTTGTATAGAGTATAAAGGTCTCTCCTGAGCCTTCTCTACTCCAGACTAAACAACCCCACCTCCTTCACCTGCTCCTCAGTCTCTGCTCTTTTGCTTCCCCTCATGCAGCAGTTGTAACTGCAATGAGGTCTCCTCTCTTTTCTCTGGGTGAGTGAGAACAGACCAAGTGACCTCAGCCACTCCTCACATGGCTTTTCCTCCTGACCCTTCACCATCCTCCTGGCCATCATTTGGATGCTTTTTAATGGTTTCATGTCCTTCTTACATTGTGGCACCCAAAACTGTCCCCAGCACTCAAGGTGAGGCCACTCCAGTGCAGAGCAGAGAGGGACAATCCCCTCCCTTGCCTGGCTGGCCATGCTGTCCCTGATGCCCCAGGACAGGGTTGGCCCTCCTGGCTGCCAGGGCACTGCTGGCTCATGTTCAACTCACCACTGACCAGGAGCCCCAGGTCCCTTTCTGTGGCACTGCCTTCCCAGCATGTCCTCCCTAAGTCTATATACACAACCAGGGTGGCCCCATCTCAGGTGCAGAAGCCAGCAACTATCTTTGTGAATTTCATACAGTTGGTGATTTCCCATCTCTCTAATTTGTCGACATGTCTTTCCAGGACCCCTCTGCCTTTGAGGGAGTCACCAGCTCCTCCCAGTTTTGTATCATTTGTGAATTTACTTAGCATCTTTTCCAGTCGTGAGTACAAGTGATTTATGAAGATGCTGAGGAGCACAGGGCCAAGGATGGAACCCTGTGGAAGTCACTATAACCCTTTGTGCCTCACCCATAAGCCAGTTGCTCAGCCATCACCGGATATGTTTGTCCAGCTGTGAGCTGGACATTTTGGATGGACAGAAGGATCCTGTGAGAGACAGTATCAAAAGCTTTGCTGAAATGCAAAAAGATAAAAATAACACCCACTGGCTTCCCTTGATCAACTAGATGGGCTACCTTGTCATGAAAAGAAGTTAGGTTTGACAAGTACAACTTTCCCCACATGAAGCCACGCTGGCTGTCATCAATGACTTATCCTGTATTGTCCTCCATGTGTTTCTCAGTACCTCCCAGAAGAATCATTTCCATGATTTTACAAGGCACTGAAGTGAGTTTGACAGGCCTGTAATTTCCAGGCTCCTCCTTCTCACCCTTCCTGAAAATCAGGACCTCTCCAGATTCCCAAGACCACTCAAAAATCATCCAGAGAGGCTTAGCAATGACACCAGCCAGCCCCCTGGGCATTCACAGATGAACCCCTCGGCAGGTTTGTAAGGGTCCAGATAAAGCAGCAGATCGCACATGTGTTCAGAGTCAACAGGGAGTTGATCATTCTCACAGCTGTGGCCCTGCAGCTCAGGGCACTGAGACCCTCTTGGTCCATCATCCATGGGGAAGAAGGAAAGACTGCGGTAAACACAACTGCCTTGTCTGTGTCCCTCTCGGTGAGGTGTCCATCCACCCTCATCCTGTAACAGGCTGATGTTATTTCATCACAGCCTTTTGCTATTAATATATTTGAAGAAACCTTTTCTTTTCCCCCACTGTTCTGGTTAAGATCACTTCAAACTGAGCTTTGTCTGCACAGATTTTCTCCCTACAGCAGCAAGCAGTCTCTCTGTGTTCTTCTCTGTGATGCTTCCTCTGTCCATAAACCTTCCTTTTTCTCCTTAATTCTAAGAGAAGGACCCTGTTCAGCCAAGCTGCCTTTTTCCTCATCTGCTTGACTTATGAGATTTAGGATTTGCATGCTCCTGTGCCCTTTGGAAATCAGTACTGCCTCCGTTATAACCTCTCTGAGACTTAAAAGAACTATAACCTTTGTTCATTTTTTTAGGGAACAAAACTGAAATGGGCCAAGTTATTCAAATAACAATTTACAGGGAACAAGAGACCAAAAGAGACCATATGTCAGGCTTGTGAGAAGGTCCTGACATATTGAGTAGGTTGATGTCAGTTGAATACTAAATATTAAATTCATATTATAAATGTTACATATTTTCCCCACACAGACAACATCTCTAAAGACCTGCTAGATGCAGAGGCCAGTTATTTCTAAGTGGGACATGCTCACATGTGTCTCCAGATTCCACTAGGAACTGAGACAAGGTAAATACTCAAAGAACCATCCCTGGAATTTGGAGCTTTCTGTCCAGCAGACATGAAGGGTGAGAAATTACATTTTTCCTGGGAAAAAAATGGTGAGGCAAACCTTCATTTCCTGTCTTGAAAATGTCGTTGCCCTTCTCCAGGTATGACCATGTCCAAAGGAGAAGAAGCATACTTTGAGCAAGAGACTTGTAAGCCACAGTATGGAACAAGTATAGAATAGGGTGTTTCCTTCTTTCTCTTTCTCTCAAAAGGCTTCAAATGGTCTTCATCCCTCTGTAGAAAAGTAATAAGGTGAAATATTTAAAAATAAAAGGTGACAGAAAAACAGTTTCCATCCAAGCTTCAACTTACAAGGCATTCTGACATCACTGTTTGAATTTCCTATTTGCTTGGCCAAACTCTGGTCTTTTGTATGGGAATTACTTACCTGTGGAAGCAACAAACTGCAAAGCCTCCCCCCAGAAGTGGCAATGGCAGTATCACATCAAGAGTCAGACTCTGAACTGCGTCAGTGCCCACAGCATACAAGAAATTCTTCAGAAACACCCTTTTCTTGTACTCTAACACTGTCTTCTCCTTTCTAGGCCCTGTGATCACCCTGTTGGAACTTACCTTATACATCTTTGTCTGAAATTCTTTTATATGAAAGGGAAGTTCTTAAGAAAAGTAATAATTGCTGTGAAAGTCACAAGTTTTGTGCTGGGAATACACACATCATTTCAGGATTTTGGCTCTGTAACATTTTTCACCATGCTTTTCTGATGATAAAATAACTCTTGCTAGAGAATGGAAGTTCCCCTAGAGGAAAGTAAAATAAGTTATGTCTGCATTATGTGAAGTGCTTTCTGATGTGACTATATATGTATATACACACATTTTTATTAAAAGGAGAGAAAAATTTCTTCTAGTTCACACTTAGGATTTTGAATTAAGTGCCAAGATTTGATTGAAAGGAAAGCTTAATTTGAACACCTGAACCAACAATGGATATTTCAAAATCCATCCATACATATTGCCTGGCTTTTATTTGAAAGTTCAGAAAATAATTGTAAGAATTTAAGTACCATGTTAAATCTTCAGCCAGTCTTTCCACTCAATGTATTTGTCAAAATAATGTGCTGAAGCAGCAGGAATTTATTATTGGGCTTTTCCACACAAGACACACCTTGGATTTTTCCATTCTAAATCTTTTAACAGATGCATAAAGTAGTTGTATTGGTTTGGCATGAATGGTAAAAAACCAATCGGTGATCTGCTTTGGAATGGACAGCCATGTTGGCCAATCAGGTAAAAAGTGTACAACGCTAGAACACATGGCTTAAATACAGGAATCTTGGGAAATCTCACTCTCTTATGACGGACCAACCATGAGGTAACATCAGGGGAGAAGCAGTAGGGCCCAACTCAGGCCCCACCGGCCCTGGGGCCGGGCTGGGGCGGCCATGCCAAGACTGGCCCTGCGGGAGCCAAGCCGAGCTGAGAGAGAGAGGGGCCAAAAGAGGGGGGAGGCAAGGCGTGGGCCTCGCCCCAGCTCCACACCCCCGTGCGGGCGGCTGTCTGGGTGGCGGCGGCAGCCAGGGGGGAGAGCGAGAGCCGGCGTCACAAACGCCGCCAAGGGGCCGAGGGAGATGGCCCCGGTCCCCCCAGCCCCCGTGTCCCCGGAGAGCAGCACCAAGCCCAGGCTGGGCCAAAGCCCACCCCATAAGACCGAGGGGTGGAGG
>WBMY01008819.1:0-21980 GCA_013397315.1 Donacobius atricapilla
ATAGTATATATCATATATATATACTATATATAAAATATTTACTATATATATTATATATAATATACTATTATATAATAATATAAACAGGGCTTAAAGTGGTCGGCCCTTTGTTTTAGGGTAGATAAGAGCTTCCTTGTTCCTCTGGCCCTGCAAGCAGCTTTGTGGCCATGTAATTCTCTGGCTGCTCTGAGCCCAGTTTTTCTGATAAGGCTTTATTAGAAAGGATACTGCTTTCAAGGACACAGCCTTAATTCCCTCAGTCTTTGGAAGAGGCTGAATTTTGCACCAGGGAGATGTATGAGGCACTTTTTTTCCCTTTTCCTATTGGTTTTTGTTGTGGGGTTTTTTGGGGTTTTGTTTGTTTGTTTTTGGGGTTTTTTTGGTTCATGTACTCAGGCAGAGAGAGCACCTTTCAGAAAGAACTGCTGGTCTGCTGCATGTTACTCATCCTCGTCGCTTGGGATGGCTGGACCTTCCCACCATCAAATGGCCTGTAATATCAGTAACAAAATTCTCCTCTCTTTAAGCACAGGAGGGAAAAACCTCCTATCCTAGGTGGTCTTAGGTTATCACTCCCAAGGAAGCATGAAGGTGTGGATAACCCCAGAGTTCAAGTGTTTTTTTTTGTTAAATGGCTACTAAATGAGACATCAACTCTTCATCTTTTGCTCCTGGGATCTCTTACAGCCGTACTGACAGATGGCCTTTCATCAAGAGAATCATTACGAGCAGGAAGAACTGATGGAGTTGCCAAGTCACTCTCCATATTTGAAAAGTCATGGCAATCAGGTGAAGGCCCTAGTGATGGGGAAAAGGGAAACATCACACTCTTAGCAGGGGTTGTTGGACTAGATGATCTTTAAAGTTCCTTTCAACCCAAACCATTCTGCTGTTTTAAGAAAAAGAAGTGCAAAGTACATTCCTTTCTGCACGCTCATGGTTATTATTTTTAATATCCAGCTCCCACATGATCTTATTTTTGCTTATATGCCTATCTGGAATAAATCCTATTCCAGACTGCAGAACAAATCCATCAAGAGGAAAAGCCATTGAGCCTTATAGCAAGTGTAGTCAAATGGCTTGTGATCTCTTAAGTTTGACTCAAGCTGTTGTTTGGCTGCACTATTATATTCTTTGTCCAACTCAGTTTGATCCTAAACAAAACCAGCGGACCTGAGGACGGGTTGTTGCAGACAGTTGTCATCCACATTTTCTGAGCTGCTGAGGTTCCGTTTCTGCCTTTATGTACTCAAGTCTGACCATGGGAGGGAAGAACAGAGATTTAATATCTAATGTCTAAGATGGCATCTATAAAACAGTGACAACTTACAGATGCCCATCTGTATTGTTAGTGTTTATCATATTAATGTAAGAAGCCTTGTGCTTTCCATTTCTAAGATAAATAAATTGTGTGTTCAAAACTGGTTTTGTGTAGGGGCCACTGTCATGCCTGAGATGTGGATGGCTTAAATAATAAATATTAAGCTTACAGTCTTCTTTCCCAGAACCTCAAAATGCTTTCTTGAGTTTAGTTAGGAGAAGGTAAGGAGAGAAGGGATTTAGACAGACATTTTAAAAAGGAGCAAGGCTGAATAAAGTAATAAACAGGGTTGCTGTGACATTTTAGAGTTGCATTTATATTTCTATTGGTGGCACAGGATGGTGGTAGTTCAGTAAAACCACTCTCTTCTTTTCGGAACTCAGTGGCTGTTGAAAGGAATGGTGCAATTAAGGACATGAACTTGAGGGGGGGACAAAGTTCTTCTCTTACAAGAGTAATCATTAAATCATTTCACCAAAATATTGCAGAAAAAAATGAAATGGGTGCAATCTAGTAAAATCAGGGGAAAAGAGAGAAGTGTTTGCATTACCTTTCAAATGGAAGCATTTATTCCTGGAAATCTACTTCCATGATCCAGTTATTTTTCTGTCTCTTTTAAAAGGTAAATTTCCCTCTTCCAGTGCCCAGAGTATTGACTGTTCCTGAACCTTCGCAAATAGCTGTTTTAGTTACTTCAAAATTAGGTGCTTGCACAGATCCTGCCTTTGATAGGATATTATCCATTTGTTCAGCCATCGTTGTTATAAATAAAGTAGTAGTCCACACTGATTTGGCAGAGGAAAGAAGAGCAATACTGGGTTCTCTTATCCCAGTTACATGGCCATGGTGGTTTTGAGTAAGTTGTACATTTAAAATACTCCTCTGAACAGGCAGTCAGCTTCACTAAGACCTTCAAGCTCACATCTTTGAAGGGAGACTGTAAGGAAATAAAGAAGGCAAGGGTGGTGTTTAAGTCTATTACCCAATTACAGTTATTTTTACATAGATTTTTGGAAAGGGTCCTTGAAGCTGCCAACAGCTTCAATGGTCCCAAACCAATGAGATTTAACAAAATATGTAGAAGCTATGATGCCGTTAATATCCTGGCACAATACATCCTGTACCCTTTTCCAGCTAGTGGCACTGTGTGAACTCAGTCATCAGGTTGGTTTATAATTTTTTGTGAGTGTTGTATTCACTGCACATTCATGTTCAGAAGCTGAAATATATGTTCATCTTTCTTTAGACATGTTTTAAATATAGGTAGCTTTGGAGTGGCTTTAGCCAAGTAAAATCTTAATACTTTGCTTGAAGTTGAACCAATTTGATTACAGGTTTTTGGGGTCTTTTTAGAGACTTTATTCAACAATAAATGTGTTGATGGTGAATCTGTAAAGAGACAGACAATTTTAAATAGGAACCAATTTGTTGGTCGTTCTTTCACTTGTTTATTAAACCCTGAATGTGAGCCTGAGTATGTCAGATTCTACCTTGTCATGCTTGAAGGTTCAGGTTTTGGCATGCTCAGAGCTGACTGACTGTATAGTCACATCAAAACTACTGGTATTTTAGCCATCTTCTTGGCATGTGAAACTACATCTCGCAGGAATCACAGGGTTTAATGTGGGTAAACCTAGGAACTGGGAGACATGGGGTTTGCTTTTGCATTGTATTCAGTTATACACAGATAAAGCATCGTTCTTCCTAAAACACTTTGCATGGAACCTAATGTGCAGTTGCAGTACTGTGGAAAATAATGCTTTTAGAGGTTTTCTGTAACCTTCTTAATTTTTTTTTTTTCTTTTTTTTAAATCAGGTTTTAGGTAAAATACCAAATACCCCCTCTAGTGGCTGATACCTCGGAAAAGGTGTTTGCTTTCTGTGGTCATTCTAATGGATGAGTAGCACTTCACAACTACTTAACTGCTAAAGCACACTGAATTGCAGACTAACTCTTCATGAGAGAGACGCTGGCCTTTGTGATTCTTGAAGGTTGTGTTGCCCATTAAGATGAAAAACACTGAGCTCGAAAGTTAGGAGGGAGTAACTGCAATCGTTCCTCTTCATTCAAAACCTGGTTTTCCCTGCTCTCAAGCAATTCATGACACTGATAGATTTCCAAAAGGTAATGGGAATGGAGAGCAACCATTGCATTTTTCAGGCCCTACTGAGTGGTAGACTGATTAAATGACAGAGGTGAAAGGGCATAATTTTTAAGATTACGACACTATGCAAAAGTTTATCTATTTCCTAAGTTATCTCAATATAGTTATGAATGAAAAAAACCCCAATTTTATATCACCTTCAATTTATTTTAGAAGGGTGAAGACTTCTTTTTTTTCTGGGTTAGGGGATGAGAAAGTCAGCTAAAAAAAGTACACTTGTCTGACTAGCTAAATTCTGTGTGTATATTGTTTTATTTGAAGAGAGTGTGAGGCAGGCCTTCAGTGTTATGAGTTGCTGTCATGCTAGCAATACAGGTAGAGGGTTTCATCAGCCATGGTAAGAGGTATCTTTATAGCAACTGCAGTGTGTAGTAGGAGTGCTTTTTTCATTTGTGGAATTCTCTAAATAGGTCAGCCTGATCTAGGATGCAGTGACATTTAGTGGACCAGAAGATAGGTATCATCTATTGGGTTGAGTCAATAAGGATATTAAAAGAACATACTTGTAGCTGGATATGTGTTTTGTTCTTGTGCGTACTAATATTACAGTCAACAGCAAGAGCTCTTCAATCTTAATGGATTTGTAGGAGTATTCTCATTGAGATCAGCGGGATTACTTGCAATTAAAGCTAGGCAAGCATACAGTAACTTGTAGGATTTGGATTTCAGATTAATTTAACAAGAGAGGGAAAAGAAGAAACTTACTGTTTTGCTGTTTGTTGTAGGGCATTGTTTTATATAGATATTTCAGTGCAAATTTTAGTTATAGTCACGTTCTCTAGATGTCTGATCTGTGTGGGATTTCCTGTAGTGAAGAAGAGAGGTTGTAATAATACATACTTACACTGCATTTATTGTCGGTAGGTCTGAGAGTGCTTTACAGAATAGAGAGGTTCCCACTGTTCTGGAGCTGGGACTGATAGGTAAAGGTGCTGTGATTTGCTTGCCTTGGGTCAACCAGTGAACAACTGTGAGAAAGTAAGAATACAGCCTGGAAATACAGCTTTCCTGTTTCTGCCCAGCCTAGCTCTGCATTCTTTAGGCCCTCTAAAGAAGAAAGAGCTTGTAGAAAGGACTGCAGGAACTGGCAGGAAAATGCAGTTAAGAAAACATTTCAGAACATTCTTCTGTGATTGTTCATCATCACTTTCAGTCATGTTATAGCAAAAGGTTGGAAACCTCTTCTGATATTAGAGTTTATCTGCAAAGCACTTGTCAATCTATCAAGTGAGGTGGAGAAACCTCTTCTCTCAGTAGGTGACACAGCAAAAACAAAATGAGCAGCGTAAGCAAGGGAAGGGAGTGGGCTGAGATTCTTGGACATGTCTCACCGGCCGTCCATCTACACCTCTTGTGATTAGCTCTGAGCAGTTTTCCCAGAAATGAAGGTATGCATAAGTAGTTCTCCAGTTATTAAAAAAAAACAAAAAAAAACAAAAAAAAACCACAAAAAACCTACCAAACAAAAAAAATCCCCTCAATTTTAAACAGTGTAAGAGTGTAAGAGTCAGCACTAAACAGCAATTCCTTTGTATGAAATAGGTGTTTAAGCAAAGTCTCAGTAATTAGTGTTCAGACACTTAGCTGTGCAGAGACTTTAGTCTGGGGGCTTTATTGCTCTGCAGGGAAGCTAGGGGACATGGTTCATGGTTCCCAGGGTCGTGGCAGAGCTCAGGTTCATGATAGTTTTAGTGTTTATGCAGATGTTAAGTCAAAAATGTGGTGGAGGATGTTTCATGCGCTTTTTTTTCCTGTTTTGAGTTAGTACCGTTTTTAGCTTTATCTGGGCATTTTAGCTTTATTTATTTTCTCAGGCACAGATCGGTAGTGTAGTAATACTGTTGTTTGGTCACCTGGAAAATTAGGATCTGTGAATCACTGATAGCTCGAAAACATAGCTTGTTCCCCTGAATGGGCTTTACTCTAAAGTAATTGATGTATTGCTTGTTAAAATCCTTTCTCCTTCTCCTCCCTCTATTACAGAACATGGAAACTTGAAAGAAAATATGGGGACATTTTGTGGCACTCTTTGCTTTAGGCATATACTAATTAGCCACATACAAGCAGCCTTCTGCTTAAAAAGTAGCAGTGATGAGGCTGCAGTTATATGCAATTGTTTATTTACCCACCAGAAGTTTCACAAGACATTCTGTACTTCAGTCCAGAGCAGTTCCTGGAAACTTATTATAAATAAGGGTTCATATTTTTTTTAAGGAGATATTTTTATAAAATAAAAACTGGAGTCCTTCATGTCTATCTCTAATTAATTTTTCAGGTGCCCCTAAGCAGGCTCAGTACTTTCTTGGATAGTTTCAAACTTAGCAGTATAGGTAAATTGAAATGTAATTTGAGTTTCAAACAAAATGAATCTGACTGAAGATAGGTCCCAGAGATATGTAGAGAAATTATTTTAAAAGTGTTTTTCCTCTTCAGGCTAGTAACCAAATCTGAATCACACAGGGCAACTACAGGCAAGAGAACGGGACAAAATGGTCATACTTAGCCATGCATGTACATCACAGAACCTCTGCTTTAATTCTTCACAGTGTGGAGTATGTCACATATTAAAACCGGATCTTCAGATCTTTTTCAGTACTTCTCATGGTTTTATATTATTTTTGTGAGATGATTTTGCTTCAAGTATGGAGTTGCAGGCTCTGGAAAGCAGCCATGTGATGGGTGTCAGGACCACTGCAGACTTCGGGGTTAGCAGAACTGTGTTTAAATAAAAGGTTTCTTCCTGCTCAGATATTAATGCTGGAGACAGCATATTGGTTAGGACTGCAGTTCTTTATTATCAACCATCTGCTGAATAGAGTAAAGGTGCTTTTTTGGCAGCTTAACACAGCATCTGTCCATATATCAATGTAACTATATCAACTTCAGCTTTGGTAGTCAGCTGGAAAACCATAATTTAATTGGTGAGCCTGCTTATAAATGTAAAGCAATGCAAGCATATTGTTCAAGTGGCATTTAAAAGCCAGGAAGTCCCCTCTGGCTGTTTCCGAAGTACAGTGGTGCCAGTCAGGATGAGAGATTGTTTCCTGCTGGCAAACCTCTGTGAGAGTTGGTGCCTTCAAGTTATAACTCACTCAGTAGAGCCGGTGTGCCTGTCAAAGGCTGTAGCCAGAGAGACGGATGGGAGATGAAGAGGTGCTGGTCTCTGTAACAAATAGCTCTCAAGGAAAATGTACATGGTTGCTCTGTTACTTGTAGGTGCTGCTGTTTTCCTCTGAAATGTGGAGAGTGTAAATGGTCTTGGCAGATTTTTGAGAAAATTTCTGGTTCTTATTTTATGTTTAATTAATGTTTTCAAGAGAAGTAACGAAGAGTGTTGAGGGTTACCTTTCTGATTATCTTTTTCTTGTAGAAGACTTAATTTTCTCTCTAGATTGCAGTAAAAGCAGAGCAAAAATAATCCATCATGCTAACTGAATTCAAACAATAATTTTTTTGCCTTTTTATTTAAGACCTTCAGTTGGGAACCTGTGCAGGATCTCCTTCTAGGAAATACTTCAGCATATACAGAAGATAAAGTGCGTAACTGTCTTCCTGCAGAAAAAAAGATATTTATGCCTTTGAATAAGCTGCTAAATTTGAGTATTTGTGATTTTTTTCTTTTTAAATAACCACTCTAACAGAATCCACTCCATTCAGCTTCTGCTTTCTATGCTCTGGGCAGATGTTTCATGCTAAGGGTATACAATGAGAACAAGATGTGGTGGAACAGACATGTACCAACACCCTGAGTACAGCATCCACCAGGTCTCTGGGTATATGAAATCAGAAAGTTAAGGCTGAGTGAAACATCAAATTTTCAGCTTGATGATTTTGCAGCGACTGCTGTTGTCTATCTGTTATTTCCCTGTAAACTTCTGTTGAGGAAGGTTCTGCAACCCTCATCTCAGGGATCTGCTGCAGTAAGAGAGAAAATATTTTGTATGATGTCTAAACAACAAATCTATTTGAAGGGAGCTCTGGAAAACTTCCTCAGTCTGTTACCAAAAATCAGTAAATTTAAAAACACCTTAAGGCCAGTGTAGCATTAAGAAGCTGGCATTCTATATTTGGCCAGATGCATGAGGGAATATCTCCTCCAAAAATCACGCATGCTGAATGCAGGAAAGGTCCTGTTTATATACTATACTTTACATATATATTCACTGATTTTCCCAGAATAAACATACATATGATAATAATTTCCCAGAAATCATTAACATATTTTCCCTCCCCTTTACGCATACGTTTCTTTCTCCTGGGATCTCTTTGATGGTCCCGGGTGGCCAGTAACCCCAAAGTTGTACCTGACTGCCCAGTAAACTGCTAAAATTTGGCACAACTGGGCTGATTGCTTTCCAGTACTTCTTCTTACAGCCTGGGTATTATGCAGTTCCATAGCCCAGGGGTTTTTCAAGAATAAGCACTGTGCTAACTCACCAGATGCAGACTATTTTCCATCTGGCAAGTCCAGCCAGATTTTTTGTCAGGGGAAAAGATCAGGCTGAATCCAATAGCCTGAAAGAGGCAAGACTTCCATAGTCTCAATCAATATTTAGGCTTAAAACGTATTCCCAGCACATGCACACAGACACACACACCATGTATATGTATATTTATGTGTATTTGTCCAGACGTACAGATCAGAGAGAACGCTCACAGAAACACAGACAGCTCCAGCAGTCTCATCCTGCTCAACTCTCTGACTGAGCTGGCTGAAGGTCTGCTAGCGAGGGTGTGCATGTATGTTCATATGTACAAACGGGATCCCTCCAGCAGCCAGGTTCAGACACTCATGGCTCAACTGCTGAGTATGCAAAAGTGAACTAACCTTCACAACAGTATTTTCAGATTATATACTTATCCGTGAGGTTTCTGCTACTCTTAGATACATCTGGCACTTGAAGCAGTGTCCCGGTGCCTTCAGAAATCCACACTGCTACAAAGCAGTATACTTTAAGACACCAGGCTGAGATTGCTTCAGGAAAAGCATCCTGCATCAGTGGTATGCTATTACCTGTGACATTAACTACAAAGTATTTTGATTTCTAGTGTGGGTCATTCATATTTGTGGGAACGGGAGTTTGAAAATTGCAGATAAAATGCAGGAGGATTACTGAAATTCTTTATATATCATGGGAGAAGGTACTTGTACTCATTCTGTAATGTCTGGACATGCCATGAGAAATTTTTCTTGAAGGGGAGATAATTCTTAAGTTCTGCCTTTTAGTTTGCTTCTGCACTACTTTGCATGGCCTTAGTGATGTCACACAAATCAGAGGTTAAGTCTCAGTTCACTCAGGCTTATCTCAGTGAGTGTTAGCAGTTTTGAGATGTAGGGTCCCCCTTGTGATTGTGCTGGGAGGGAACACTGTTGCTGGGTGTTGGACTTCTTAGGACTTACTCCATTGTTTGTTTTGCTGCTAAATATTCCTGCTTTGCTGCTGAATTTTGCAAGAACATTTGGGTATAGAGCACTTTTTTTTCTTTTCTTCCTATTAATTGCTACAGGGTACCCTAGATCTAATGCAGGAAATATGCAGCAGAAGCACAAAAAGCTCAAGAGCAGAGGGGTGATGGTATGATGATATATTGCTGTAGAAGAAATGATCCTCTTCAGCTATTTGCCTTTCTCAGCTCTTTCTCTGTGTCATGCAGGGCTCATCTCCCTTGGTAAGAGGAGCTGCTTGTGCTGGCTGTCAATGGGGAAAAGCTCCCACAGCAGTTGGTAGCAGCCACCATCATTCTTATCCTTGTTCAGAGGGGACCTGTGGTGAGCCTGGCAGGGCTGCCTGCAACCCGGCCAGGGTGGGTGCTGCTGTGATGTGGGAGACATGACATTCCTTAGTCACAGCATGTGACATGAAAGACATCTCCTAATCTTCTCATCAGCTCTCCTTGCTTTTGTACAAACAATTAGGAAAGGGTGGAGAAAATGCTTTTGGACACTGGCTATATACTGTTGTATCATTTACTGTATGACTTTTTTTTGGTGTGGCAGGAACCAAAGTTCAGCAGCCTTCAAAATCCGTCTGAAACCTGTTTTATTAAAGCTTTAACAGAGATCACTGATTTTAAGAAAAGGGCATGAAAGGCAAGCAGAGCAGTTTGTGATTTAGGTTTCCTAGTTCATAGTTTTTGTACTTGAAAGATCATTGTAGCTGTTATCCTCTTGTAAAGGTTTGAAAGAAGAAGTAAATTTTTACATATTCATCTGGACTCTCAAATGAGAATTCTCTCTTCTGCTCTTACCTGGTTTGTAACAGTTCTGAAAAACATCAAATTTGCTTTTCTCCCTGAGCAGCTGCAGATTTTGGTGTGTGAGCAAAATAAGGGTAATAAAAAGCCGCAGCAGGGATGCAAACATAGCAGTATTTCTCTTAGCTACGTGCACAAGCAGAGGTTCCGGAGCATACATTTAGTAGCTGTCTCTTTCGGTATATTAGCCACTGAACCCTTGACCTGGACCAAATGGCTGGTTGCTATGGCAACAGGTTGCACAGTAACAGGTTTTGTTCTTAGGCTGAAATCATCTTGCTTCTCTTAAATGTTAGTTTTGAGGCAATCAGAAGATGTTCATCAGAAAACTAAGAAATTATTTTTTTCAAAGGAGGGGCAAAAATATTGATGTTCAGCTACCTGAGCATCTGCAGAGAAACATTCTTTTTTCCCTAAAGAAGGCAGTCAGCTCGCTCACTTTCTCCACTTTGTTGAAACAGAGTTTAAAAAAAAGAAGTAGCACTTGGAAACAACATGACAGTAGGAGGTTTGGGGGAATTTGTTTGCTGTATGATGCCAACTCCCAATCCCCCAGAAGGCAATGGGAAAATATTAACAGCTTAACAGTCCACTAACCTTGAAAATTTCTGAACTTAAAGCTCCTGATCAGCTTTTTTTAAACTGGACTTGTGAGAGGCTGGAAGGATTGATGTCTCGAGACACTATGGGCTGCATGTGTGTGGAGGAAGGGGCAGGGCAAGCCTTGTCCTGGCAAGGCAGTGCCCTGCCCTGTACACCCCCACCCTAGAGCCTGTATCCCATTCTGGCAGTGGCTGCCAGTCCCTGGCGCACCAGAGGCGGTGCTCTATCCCCCTCTCTGGAGCCCCTAGCTGAGCTCCTGAGTGGCCAAATGACTAGAAGTGCCACCTGGGGAAAGGGCCCAGGGAGGCCAAGGGGTATTTAAGGCCGCACACAAGGCAGTCAGATGAATTGACTGTACCTCCTCTTGGAATGTCTGTCTGTGTACACCGCTGGAACCCGGGAGCTGGTAGCTGTGTTTGGTTTTTTTCTCTATCTTCTCTGTTTTTCTTTCTTGCTTGCTCTCTCTTCTTCTAATTCCCTTTTCTTGGATTTTTGAGCAACTTGAAATTGAACTTAGAGCTTGCAAAGTTGAATGGGCCAAGTTAATGCTTTGAAAAGTGCTTTCTGCTGATTGAATGTTGCACTAACTTGCCAAATTTCTCTGATTTTCTAAAGGTGCCAGTAAAATCTCTTTTGTTGTTTTGACCTCTTGAAAATATCTTCTCTGTAATTCTCCTGTGCATCTAACTCAGAGTACATGAACAACCGTAAGCCCTTTTAAAAGTCTCATTGATCAAGGTTGTTGGAGCCTTACAATACTAAAAAAGTTCTTGCTGTAAAAGTGGTTAAATGTTGTGGCAGGGGCATGGAAGGTTGAAGGATTGCCAGCCCTGGGGGCAGTCAGAGCTCAGCGTGGCCCTGGTGCAGCTGAGTGGGGTTTGGACTGGGTGACCTTCTGGGGCTCCTTCCAGCTGAGGTCATTCTGTAAGTCTGCCTCTTTTTGGCCACAGAGAAAAGCAAATGTGGGGAGCCCAGACCAGGAGACTGCCTGTGGATCGTACTGGAAATGAATTTTGTGGCTACATTGCCCTCCTTTCCTCCCCACTCTCTCTCAGCCCTGCACACTTCTCTTCCCTGGTGAATAGTGTCACCATGCCATACCTCAAATACTTGGTGATAAAATGTTACTGTAATTCCCCTAGAGAACTCCTTGATATATCACTCATTTCTTTTCTTACACTAAACATGTTGCTCTGTGTTTTACCTTTGTATCTTTTTGGCATATATAAAGTGAGTGGCGTTCAGCACCATAGGCAGGAGCTTAAAGGAAAGCAAAATACAGACATGGCATGTGATTGGAGAAGGGATCTTTTTTTCCTTTGTGCCAGCAGCTGTCAACCTCTTGCACTGCCAGAACAGTCACTTATGGCTTTGCTGCTGCACTGTGATCCTGTCAGACAAGAGGCACAAGGAGGAGTTAAGTGGGGTTGTCCATCTACCCATCTCAATCTCAGAAAGATGTGAAGGGCTGCAGCCAAGTAATATAAACAATCTAAAGAGTTCACTCAAGTGAAGGGATTGGCAGTGTCAGGAAGAAGACTGAAACAGAAGAAACTGAGATTGAAGGGATGCTTTCATGAGATGGAAGGAAGAGAAAATGAAGAGTGTCTGGTCTGACCTGGCTCATTTTAGGCCATTTTCCTGTAAATCTTCAATTAATTTACAAACTGTTGCTAGTCCTTGGTGCTGGAACAGTGCAGGTTTGAAAGGTTTCATCAGTTACCAAGTGCTTCCACAGATCAACAGCGAATCATAAAACCAAGAAGAATTTATTGTCAGAGGCCCAGCAGCCCAGCCAGTGAATGCAATACCTGTCTCACCCTCCATATTATGCAGTTGTGTCAGCAATTGTATTTGGGAGATGTAAATCTTAAAGACATGCCTGCTTGTCATTAAAGAGATGGCAGAGCTTTCTTTGTACATGGAATTGTCAAGCAAGCATCTTGATCAAATTAGATGGTTGGTTACAGCTGACATTGTAGGTTGTGCTGGTGGTTACATGGGGAACGAAAATATGCTCTTTGCTTCCTGTCCCAAAGTATTCCAGCTATGTTGCTGGGCACTGGGACTGTCTGTGTGGCACTGTGCTGCAGACGCTCAGGAAGTCAGCAGGGTTTATATAAAGCTCTGCTGGGTTTGCGGAACCTTTTGGCTCCTTTCCAGCTTTGAAGTGGCGATATAAATAGAAGAATATCTCACTTTTGAAGTCTGCTTTCTATTCACGGAAAGGAAGAACTTTGCTGGAGCTGTGATTTAATAGCTGTTAAATACAAATCTCAAGACCAGTCCTATGACAGGCTTGATCCCATTTCAATGGGATATGAGTGAGCTCAGTAGCCTATAGCATCACATCTCTGTTAGCTGGTTGCTGACACTTGAATAAGGTTTGGTGCTATGAAAGCAGGGTTCAAGAGTATCCATTCTCACCCCTTCCCTCCCAGTTGCACTTGTCCTTGTTGGAAGAAAGAAAAAGTTTCCTTTTTTTTTTTTCTTTTGGACAGATTAGCAAAATGTTTGGGACAGTGGTGGTTGGAGTTGGAATTGCTGGCTTAGCACGAATCCGAGACTTGATGAATCCGATGCCATCCAGCCCTTCTGAGCACCTGAAACTCTTAGGATTTGTATCCAGGTTAGAAATTTCATCTTAGCATGTTTAATATGTATATTGCAATGGGTTTTTTTCTTCTTTTTCAAGCTGAAAAGGGAAAGTTTGTGCAAATATGCCTGTCATTTTGAGTGACAGCTCAGAAGTGAGCACAGAAAGCTTTGCAAGAGAGAACAAATAGGTTACCTTAGTGAGATATCACTCAGAAATTACTAAAATAAAAACAGAGATGTTCTTGCTGTGGAATCTGTGTGATAAAAAGAAATTGTCTGACTGGAATTTCCTATAGATTTAAGGTAGTGCAGACATAAGTACTCTAATGATCTACTGTCTGCATGACAGTTCTAGAAATGTTAAAAAAACACATTTTACAGAGTTTAAAAAAGTTCTTTTGCAAAAAGATGTTTTAATGCCCCAATACTCCATAATAAAATTCTCGTATTTTTTTTAAACAAGTATTGAACCTATAGATATCTAAAGAAAATCCCATGATTTGCTACATGCAATAGGGTTGCTTTTTGTCCTTCTTACGCTTCTTAGAGAAGAAGAATTTTTCTCACTAGTTAGGATCTGTGGAAATTTTGTGTGTACCTTCCTCTGAGCATTCCTGCTGGACTGTCTGACCCATTACAGTGGAGCATTGTCCTGGTTTAGGGCAAAATTTGGGAAGAAACCTCTGACTGGGGTTCCCCTGGAAAAGTAAACCTAAACAGCCCCTCCCCCCACGACTGGTCTGGAAAAAACTTCCTTGGAGAAAAGTGGAAAAAGGTATTTATTTAACAAACAAAATGCCCACAAGCACAGAGGATGAATAATATGAAACAATGAAACTTTTCGTTGAAGTGAGATGGCAAATTGAGAAGAGTCCTGGCTGTGGGTGCAGTTTGTCTCTCTCAGTCTCTTATCAGTTCCTCCGGCACTGGAGAAAAATGCCGTCCTGGGCCCCAAAGGGCACAGGTGGGGGGCAATCTTTCAGTTCTCCTCTGGGTTTTCAGTCTGGAGTAGGTTTTAACAGTCCTAAGCAAAAAGGAAAAAAAAACCAGTTCTCTGCCCTAGCTAGCTAAAACTAACTAAAAAAAAAAAAAGCACAGGAGATCTCTGTCCCATAGCAGTCTGTCTGAGCCTCAGCTGAACAGACAGTCCAGGAGCAGAATGCGGAGGAGTTAACATAGTTTTTCAAAACAAACTGTGCACTCTTAAGAATCACCTTAAAGGTTCATAACACAATATACAGACCAGACAACTGGGGATACAGGCATCATAAAGTCACTCTAGGACAAGCATAAAAGTCTGAAATAGTTAGGCAGTACCTTTATGGATCTCAGATTGTGAATGTATTTTTCCAGCTCTATTTAAATCGTGCAGGGTTGTTTGAGACAGAAAGGACTGATTAGGTCACCCACATTATCTTCCTGCCAAATACACTTTTGTTTCTCTGATGCCTCTTCCAGTGCTACAGGTAACCTTGAAGAGCACTGAAGATGGGGTTTCCACCACTTTTTTTTTGCGAAACAATGCTGTTGAAATGCATGATTAACAGTAATTTTTGTTGGATCTCCATCACACACAAACATCACCTATCTTTGCTTTCAAGTCCTGCTTGTGGCCTGCCCTCTGTCACTCATCCTAGCAGTGTCAAGGTGCCAGCTCCAGTCAGTAGTAATGCAAAGGGCTTTTAGAGGGATTGTGTGATTTTCATTTTCAGCTGGAGCTGTGCTCAGCTTGCTGCCCAAGAGAGCTTTCCCTTAGCACTGACATGCTGTGTGTGTTGCAAGGTGAGCCATCATAGCCAAGCATCTGCTTTGTCCCTCTCCTGCTTGTCTGTACTTGCTGTTGTGCAAGTACCCCTGACATTTTGAGTGCTTTTGTCCACATTGTCCAAGATGGTGGGGAGAAGTTCTCACATGGGAGCACTGTCATCTTTCAAGTCACTCTTTTACAACATCTCTTTGATAATAATGCTAATTAAAAACCAAAACACCAAAACCAAAAAGGACTTGACAGTTCAATAGCAGGCCAGTTTCTGGACTGATACCACTACCTGCACACTGGCCCATTTTTTTTCGGTTCTCTTCTCCATTCCACTTTTGTCAGTAAGTATTCATGCTCTTCCTGGATAAGAAACTCGTTGTTATACCTTGCTTGAACTCAGTGAGACAGTTTTCCATGGGAACAATTTTTAAGTACTGCTACACAACATGTGGTTGGGAAGAATGGACTGTGACAGTTATACTCTGATTTATTTATGCTAAATATGCAGGAGAAGTTTTGGCAATATTAATGAGGCTAAGCAGATTAGCCTGGAAGATGCTCTGAGAAACAAAGACATCCATGCAGCCTTCATCAGCACAGAGAACAGAAGCCATGAAGAAACAATCAGGTATTTGGGGGGATTTCTCCCCCTCTCCCCCACCTTTCCCCCCCATTCCCCTGTATTTGAGAAGCACAGAGGAGCTGTGTAAAGCTGTTGCAGGAGTACATGTGAGCACTGAGGAAAGACTGCCAGACTAGAGGCCTGAAGTGAATGGCAGTGAGTTCCCTAGAGCACCAATAAGCCCTGGAAGAGAGTAGAATTAACATGCAATAATTTCCCAAGTAATTGTATTTCTGCACCTCTAGGCCTGTTTTTGAAGGACAGGTGGCTTAAAATAGTATTTAAAGCCTTTCCTCACAGATTATATTGTGGAAGGGTAGTCCAGTGCCCCACTCCAACTGCTGACATGTCTAAAAGTCAGCAATTGCAATGCTCAACGCTGTAGCATTTTTCCATCTTGATGTACGTGAGTGAGGGAATTCTGTGGCAAAAGAAAAATGGAAACCCCACTCCCCTGCTGTTCAAATGTGTGATGCAGCCACCACACCATCCTTGCTAGGAAAGTTGCCATTTATTTCTGTTACTCCATGTTGTGCATCTCTCCATGTGAAGCTGGCTGTGAGAATGAGAAACAGCTAACACTGTGGTGAGGGAAGATTAGGATAATATTCTTTTTAATGGGTGATCTTTTATCCTTTTCAGAATGTTCTTAGAAGCTGGGAAGCATGTCCTTGTTGAGTACCCCATGGCTTTGTCTGCTAAGGCAGCCCATGAGCTCTGGGAGATGGCTGAGCAGAAAGGTAACAACATTTGTTCTCAAGAGTGTAAGCAGTCTTAACTGTTGGGTAGCACCAAAGGCACCAAATTCAAAGGCAAGTCTCCAGCCTACTTTGTCATCACATGCAAGGGACTATGACTGTCTCAGAGATTTTCCAGTCTAGGATGTAAGACTTGTGCCAATAGGGGAACAAACACACAAATGTCAATGCTAAGAGTAAGGTATGTTTGCCCTCACAAAAACTCTAGCCTCTATTTGTGACACTTAGAATGCAGTTAAAGAGAGGAAAGCTTCTGTCACAGTGATAGTAAAGCACTTGATGAGTGCAGCTATTGGACTTGTGCAGTTCCGTGTCTTCTCTCTCCCTGGAAATGAAACTGCAGACAGCTCTCATAGCTTCTGGCATTTGTGATGTGCTGGCCACGCACAGCTGCTCATGCTACTGTAGGCCAGCAAGTCATCCCTGTCTGAAAGATTGCTTGTTTCTAAGGGAAATCTCTTTATTTCCAGAAGGAGTGTGGTCCCATGCCAGTGGTGCAAAGGGTCAGAAGCTGGCAGTTCAGCTGGGACCAGTGGGGGTGAATGGGGCTGCAAGGGAAAGAGCAGTGCTGGGCAGAAGCAGAATGCTAATCATTTGGACAAGCTGCATTTTTTATGCCACTGCTTCTTAAAGATCTCCTTTGTGACTTTTGTCCTGAAACACTGGAGGTGTAGGATTTCTGCTTTGCTGTTTCCCTGTACCAACACCGGTTACTGCCTTGTTGCTCACCAAATGGTTTCCCATTGAGCAGAATTTATGCCTCTTTTCTTGAAGCAGCAGCAGTGGCTGTCAGCAGCCTACAATGACTCTCCTGGAAATCTTCCAGAAAAAACAGATACTGGATGAGGGACACATTCAACTTGTATTGGATAACCTCTATTTCAAAGAAGCCTGGTTAATTACAGTGGAGGGAGGTACTCCTTAACATATTGTTCCAATCTGGGTCTGAGCATTATGCTATTTTTTCCTCTTCCTTTTTCTTTCCTACTACCCTGGGAGGAAAAATGCAGAACAAGGAAATGTGAGGGGAAAGAGGCCAAGAATTAATCCATCCGTTACTCTGAAGACTCATGTTTCAGCCTTAGCCAGGTACTGGGTTTCATTAGAGAGTTTCTGTTAAACATAGTGCCTACTGTTCCTGTAGTCTCTGTATTTGTTGTCTCCTGAAAATCATTAACCCAGAATGATGCTTCAGCTCAGGGCCCATGTTTCCGTGTTTGATTTTCTTCCTGACATCACTTTGTGAGTCACACAGGAGAATATTTCTGAGTGAGTTCCCACTGGTGCCTAGTGAAGCTTTTACTGTTTAGACATTACTTTGATTCACACAGAAAACTTTCATTTAATCTGTCCTGACTTTTTTTTTTTTTTGTATGTGGTTTTGTTTTTTTCTAATGGCAGGTAAAGTACTCCATGTGGAGCACATTGAACTTCTTACTGAAGAGTACAAGCAGCTGAAAAAAGAGGTGACTGGGAAAGACCTGGTCAAGGGAACATTGCATTTCACAGGTCAGTAGCTGTGAAAAAAATCAAAGTCCATCTCGATTTGCTCCCTAGGGATGCCAGTGCTTCCAGGTTTCATTTCATCCTTTCACACAAGACTCTGTCTATAAATTGAGTAGAGACAGAGGTACTGGTTCTGGATAATTCCCTTGTTGAATCCACATACACCCTCCTGTCCTCAACATGTCTGGAAGGGTTTGTTGTATATATACTTTGTGCAGCCCTCTCTGCTACGGCTCATCCACTGATCCATTTCGACATTAAATGTGTTTATTGACTTTCCTACTCAGTCCATCCACTGACCTTTCTACACCCTGATCTTTAAGGCTGCAACACTGCAATTTCTTCATCCTTTCCTATGCAGAAGGCATTATTTTATTTCCTGCTCCTCAAGAGTTCCTATTCCACCAGGTAGTGTCCTCGATGAAAACAAATCAGGATTTCCAGCTTTCAGTGGAATTGCCCGTCTGACGTGGCTGATTGACCTCTTCGGAGACCTCACTGTTACCTCTGCCACCAGAGAAAAGCAGAAGGATAAGAATTATTCCAGAATGACTGTTCACTTTCAGACAGCAAACAAAAAGTGAGTAATGTCTATGGCAACACATGAGCCAGGCTCTTCATCATCTGCCTGCAGGAGTTTTGCATCCTCTTCTCTTCTTGTGGAAACAGAATGGGTGGAGGCTGGCATGAAAGTGTACATGTCTTTTAAAGATGCATTTTATGATAATTGAGTTTGGTCTCCCTTTATTACGCAGTGAAAATATCCTTCCTATCAACTAGAATATTTTTAATCGCCTTGCTAAAAAGTGGTGTATTATAACTGTGAAGTAAGTCACCAGTATTTCATACTGTCGCTTGACTACTCAGCTTGGTCCAGAGAGTGGTGGAACCTCTGAGGTTTGGTCATTCTGGACCATCTGTGCAGAGTTCATGTCCTTTCAAATAAGTTGAAGTTACTTACAATGTCAGTTTAAAGCAACAAGATATGATTTGAGAATTGCCTGACATGAAAAGGTAGAGAGAAATTATCCAATGGTGATGAACCTCCTTGTTCCTGTTTTTTTTTTTTTTGGTTGTAGATATGCTGACAGACCTCTTAAAAAGCCCAAACCCAACACAGAATTTTAGTTAAATGTTTAGTTAAAGTAGTAACCTGAAGGACTAGCTATTTGGAGAGTGAATAATCCAGGCTCCTTTAAACTCTTAACTTCACCACAGGTCTGGTTAAGCATTTCATCAGCCACTCCTACAAACCCCATTGCAGTTTATCGTGGGATTATCATCTTGTTTTAGCAATCTTCCTCTCTCTTTAAATAAAACAACATTTCCAGTTCCTTTTGAAATGCATTTGTGAGAGGACAGAACTCTGTATACAAGCTCTGTTTACCCTCTTAGCAATTTGCTAGTAACATTAGTAGCTGTAAAGACCTAGATAGGGTGAGATTTTGAACTATTTCCAGCAGATGAAACTAACGGGTGGTTTAAAGATTTCCCTGGCTGTCCTGTCTCCTGGGTAGTCCTTAGCCTCTATGTATGATATTTGCTGGATACAGAGCTGTTTTGGGATTGCTTTTTTTTCCTGCTTCTCAGCACTAACTGATATTTGCTTCTCTTGGCCACTACTATTTGTATGGATCAGTGTTTTCTCACCGTAAGTGTTTTAATAACTTTGGGGACTGTCAGTTTTATACCCCGGGGATAATTTAGGGTGGGTGGAAAATTACATAGTGTTCCTGTATTGTGTTCGATGCTGGGGCCATATTTCCTGCTGACCTTCCCCCACTGACGTCAGTGGAGTTATTGCAGTAGAGAATTTGGCCCACTTTCTTGTCAAGTGAAATTATGGCCCAGCAGTAATGGCGGTGGTGTTATGGATCTAATTTGCCCGGCCTTTATTTTGCTGAAGTACGAAAGGTGTGTACCTTTCATGAGAGCTGAAATCCATCCTATCCTTTTTGAAAGACATGAATACAGTAACCTTGAGAAATCAGGTTAATTCATCCTATTTTTTGCCTTGGGAAATACAGCAGGTGCAGAATGCAGGAGCCTGTGTTCTGCTTGTTAAGCAGGGATTTGTGCAAAGGGTATAGTCTGTCTCCACTGCGCAGTCCACTCTCACTGCTCGTCTGGCTCTGGGTGGATTTTGGAGGTGTGTGTTAATGCCTGCACCCAGCTGTTTGAGACATGACCTCTGCCTCTGTTGTGTGACCAAGACAGCTGAGCTCTCTGTGATACAACATTGAGCAATCCAGGAAAAGCCAAGCCTTTCCTGACAGCGTGTCTGATTTGGGACTGCAGTTCCTGTCCCAGGGTTACAGAGCTTGGATTCAGTAAATGTCAGAAATCTTTTTTTTGTGCAAGCTGGAGAGATAATGATTTGGGCGGCATCTCTTTTGATGTAACCTATGGATAGGGTCCAATTTTCTAATTCCCATCCAAGCTAAGGGAGCCTCTCATTGATTTAATGATAAATTAAAAATATTGGTATTTTCAAAGAGTTAAAAGGAAAATGTTTAAAAGAAATTGAAGACATTTTCTAAACATACTCTGACAAGAAACATTTGAAGTTTTTTTTTATGGAGACCTAAGCTTATAGAGTCTAATAAAATATCTTCAAATTGAATATTCATAAAAAATGATGTAATACATGCTTTCTGCAGAAGTTGCTGCATAAAATTTTAAGCTGAGTGGACCCAGAATTCTTTCAAGCATGAAAACAGGTTAATTCTTCTGGAGGTAGGAAGAGTGTTTGCTTCATATTGGTTTACTGAGCTATTGCAGTCAAGCAAGGGCCACTCATTATTTGAGGAAAAAGGGAATCAGAAAAGCAAAAAGTCTTTTTTAATATAGCTGAGAAAATGCTACCAATTTACAGTTTGGAAAGACAAAATGGCCATAGAAAGTTGGGGTGTTTTCTCCACTGCAGACTGTTTGCTTTGCAAACAGTCTGTTTAAAGGTAGTTTGTTAGTGCTTGATTAAATTTTATTTTTCTTTAACTACCCAACATAACCCAGCTTTATTCAGATACCAAAAATGTTGGATTTGTTGCTTGTAAGTAACTCTACTAACACTTCTAACATCTGTAGCTAGATAATACTTTGATATAAATCTTTGATGAAAATGGGTAAATTGTCTATGAAAAAAACTACAGTCTGTCACAACTTTCTGATATAAAATACGAATGTTTTGTAAGCTACAAAATTGCTTAAATAATGTGTTGACTTGCAACTTACTTATCTTTATAGCAAAAAGGCTATATTTCAGAGTAGAAGTTGTTAATTAAAAGTGAATACGTTTAGCTTACCAATCAAGTAGAATCAAGTTGTTTTTGGGAAAATGACTAAAACTCCAATTGCAAAAGAAGATAAATTTATTAATAAATCCAACATTTTCCTGCTCACTGATCTAAATCAGTCATTCTAATCACTTTGATTAAATTCTGCCTACTCTGCATGTTTGTGCTTCTGGTTCAGTGGCTTCCCAAGCTAGAGCAGAAGGCATACACTTGAGCCTGATCACTGGTGTGCATCTGGTCACATCTGATCTAGATCACCCCAGGGAGGTGGTCCTGCACCAACAGGGGTGGCTCATATCAGGAGCTTCTTGCTATTACATAATGGAGATCTTTGCCTGTGCCTGCCCAGTGGTTTCCTCATGCCTACTGTAATGGGTTAAGGTTCGAAACCAGGCGGAAACACCAACAATGTAATGGTTTCACATTCGCCAAATTTGTTTTGTGAAACGTAGTGTGGGGATCTATCTTTTTACTATGGAATGGGATTAGAAGAAAGGCAAAACAGGCTCAACTTAAAAATAGAAACAGTTAGATATATTAACATACACTGAAAGGCAAACAAAAAAAAAACAACCATGAAACCTTTTTAAAGACACCCCCCTCCTCCTTAGCAACAATCCACTTTTCTACGAAACAATGCAAAGAAACAGAACATCAGAACTCTTAAGTCAGTAGCACTTATAAAATAGTCTTTCATTCAGTCTTTGGAGAGAGACAAGTCCCTCCTGATTTTTCTGGTAACTTTCCACAAGAGACACAGTCTGTTTGTGGCTTCCAGCTCTCACAAAAGCAGCCCGCTCGACAACCTGCATTTGTGAGTTTCCCGAATGTAGCCTTTCATGTGGCTGCATATGGGCTGTGGACTTAACATGGGGTTTCACCTTTTAAAGATGCACAGCTCCACAACAAAGGGACTTCTCATTCTTCACTGGTGACGAGGCTTCAAAACATCTCATAGGGTCACTGTGTCAGTTTTTAATTCAACATCCATTCAGTAAAAATTCAAATGTCCACTCAGTAAAAGTCAGACACCTTTGCTTGAATCTAGAAAATCATCTCCCCATTTTTAGTCCACAATTTAAAGGAATATTACAGTC
>WBMY01008819.1:22112-179164 GCA_013397315.1 Donacobius atricapilla
GCCGGCGGGGCCTGAGCCAGGCCCCGCTGCTTCCTCCCCCGACGTTACTTCATGGTGGCCGCAGCAAGAAAGAGGAGGAACATTCCCAAGATTCCTGTATTTAAGCCATGTGTTCCAGGGATGTACACCTATACCTGATTTGCCAACCTGGCTGTCAATTCCTAAAGAGATCACCAATTGTTTTTTTTACCATTCATACCAAACCAATACACCTACCTACCTGAGATAAAGCAGCTTTGAATAACAGTGGCCTGAACCCTCTGTGACTGTTTACTATCACAGAAATATAAAACCAACTCTTGTCAAGTCAGAGCAAAGCCCAGCTTGCTCAGCAGCCTGCCTCTGACCCAGATCAACAGCCTTTACCTCAGGGAAGGAGGATGGGAATATGGAAAACACTGAGAAATATGGCCCCCAACACCCTTCTGGCTTGCAGTGGCATGTAGCCCTGGGACGTCCTAAGATGCACAGTGCCTTTGCATTTATTAGTCCTCTGAGAATTTTTTTGGTGCATTCTTGCAGGCTGTGGTTTAAGTATTTTTTCCCCTTCCAGTTGTTTCATTCCATTCAGTCAGGTTCATCTGGCCGTGCTTAATTTGTAGGGTGAGTGGTGGGGACGTGGAAGTACAGGTGAGCAAAGGATAATTGATACAATGATGTAAATATAGAAATTGAATCCTAGAGCATAAAAGATGAGAGGTGCCGAAACATTAAGCTGAGCGCTCTGTGGAATGTGTTCAGGGCTGATGGACTTTCTTTCCAGATCTAATGATCCTGAAGATTTAATGGGCAGTACTTGGAGACAGAATTTATTCTTCCGGGCTATTGATGCCTCATAATTTGTGAGTGGCAGACTATAGTGGCTCATAAAGGACTGTGGAAGGGCCATCAATAACCAAGTAAGAAAAATAATGTGCATCCTCTAAACATAGGCAGTAGTGAGTATTGATGAATGAGCTGCAGAAGCGCAATGGTACGGTTCAGGCAGTTGACAAAAGAGCAGGAAGGGAGTATTGTGACTGTGGCTGGTGTTGAGGACCATTCCTCAAAGGCGTTGCAGTGTTGAGTCAAGGAGTCTGTTAAGACCCCTGAAGTGGCACAGCATGTCCCATGGCTCCTTTCCCCTCAGCCAAGATGGGAAGTTGGGAAGGAAGGTGTGAGCTATGCAAGTCAATAGCCAATACCACCAATCTTGGTTTGGAGGCTGTGCCATTGTGTTGGCATAAGATAGGACTCTTCTTTGATTAAGAAAGGCCTGCCTGAGAGTCTGTGTAGGTATAATTTTTAGGATCAGCACTGTGCTCCCAGTGATGAGAATAAAACATTTTAAAAGTTCAGAGAGTATGGACGTTTGTGTCTGTGTCAGTGAATTTGTCCAGCTCATCCCAAAGGGGTGGGGTTCAGCTCACATGCTGGCACCTGGGTCATCATTATGTACCCGTGTGACTTAAATCTACTCTTGCTGGAGGAATGACTAGACATTGAGGGCCTTTTGAGTTTAGCTGTGACTGAATTATGTACAAAATTTTTGGACATTTACCTCTACTTTTCATCCAAGTCCACAAACAAACAGGCCACAAACTTCCCTCATCCTTATGACATGGCTTGATGTTGCTTGCTTCGCTTTGTGAATAGGGAAAACAAAGCTGGACAGAGCTTAGTGTGCTGAAAGGCATGGCATGAAACAGTGGCAGAGTTAAGACTATTACCTGCTGTTGAGCTCTATAACCACAAGGCATGTTGGTCAGGACTCATTGCCTAAATATGCAATGATTGATATTTAAAAATGGTGCATTTATTAGAGCATTTTCTGCAACTGCTGAGAAAAAAAAAATAAATAAATTAGAATTGTTGATTCAATTTCTTAATTAATACTTTTTCTCTGCTTCTTCACACTAGACCATTGACTTGGATTGAAGAAAGGGGACCAGGGATGAGACGTGAAAAGAAAATCAACTTCTGTTTCACAAGTGGTTGCCTGGAGAACTTCCCTGAAGCCCCAAGGTCTTCCGTGGGCCTTTTCATGCAGGAT
This sequence comes from Donacobius atricapilla, assembly GCA_013397315.1. Lineage (NCBI taxonomy): Eukaryota > Metazoa > Chordata > Aves > Passeriformes > Mimidae > Donacobius > Donacobius atricapilla. The sequence goes on from WBMY01008819.1 coordinate 24,145, forward strand.
CAGAACCTCTTTGCCAAGAAACTGCTGGGCCAGGTCTCCAAGGAGGAGCTGGCTGCTGAGAAATGGCGAATTTTGCGGTGTCTTGACCTTGCTGAGGTGATCCAACAGTACTGTGAAGAGCCAGAGAAAATCTATTCCTGAGATTGCTCTTAGGGAAGGAAGAACGTGTCAGATGGAAAGGCTATAGGGCTAGAACTCACTGTTGCCAGCAAGCAGTTGCTATTTCTGTTTCATTACCTTCTTTTTGACTACTTGTGATTCCTGGGCTCTCCAGGTGTTCTGGAAGAGTCTGGGCTATATCCTATGCCTTCTGGTTTGCACCAGACCAAAGCAATTTCCCTGTTCTGATGCATCCCTGTCCTTTCAGGTAGTTAGGAACCTAGCAACAACAGACTTTCGTGAGATTCAGCTGGGAATATCCCTGACAGTAGATCCTGCAGGACTGTAAATACTATATATAATTTTCTCTCCCAGAGTCTGTCCCCTCCATTCCAGATATGTCTGGAAATGAACACATCTCAATAGTATTCATGTACTATTTTCTAGAATGAAGTTCAGTTTTCCACGTCTTTGCTTGAATTACAAAACTTGTGCCACCACAGTCCTGACCTTTTCTTCCAGTTGCCCTGAGTTGTTCTGTGTGTTTGCTCTAATGAGTAGTTATGCCTGTTAGGTATGGGGGGTGTGGGGGGGCTGTGTGTTTTTTGGGGTTTGACTGGTTTTCACACTGGGGGTCAATTTCCATCAAATTAAATCTGTATTGGTATCAAACCAGAATAGAAGAAGAGTCTTGTGTCTTGATAGAGAGATCTTGATTTCATTCAGTTTCTCTGGTGCCCTGTGCCAACACAGAAATCTCTTCCCAGCAGAGATTAGAAACATGCATTGAACTAATGCATTGCCTGCCTGGTCACTACAGAACCTAAATATTTTTGGGTTTGTACTGGAAGCAGGATATTAGTCTCCTTCATTTTTGTTCTAATTCAGCATGGGAGTGGATCATAGCAAAAAAGAATAAATATCTTGCATTTAAGAAAAGAAAATCACTAATGCACTGCATTAGAAACAGAGAAATTCATTAGGAATAATGATAAATTTAGAGTAGTATTGTAGAAAACAGAGCAATTTGCAAATATATCCATGTGCTTATGTCATGGTTCAACCCCAGCTGGCAACTAAGCACCAGTCAGCTTCTTGCTTATTGTATCTCAGTAGGATGGGGGAGAGAATCAGAAAGGTAATAGTGAGGGGGGAAAAGGTGGGTTGAGGTAATGACAGTTTAACAGATAAAGCAGAAGCTGCACATGCAAGTAAAGCAAAACAGGGAATTCATTCACTACTTCCCATGGGCAGGCAGGTGTTCAGCCACTCCCTGGAAATCAGGACCACATCACTCACAACAGCTACTTGGGGAAACAAGCGCCATCACTTTGAATGTCCCCCCTCTTCATTCTCCTTCCCCAGCTTTATATGCCATATGGTATGGAATCTTGCTTTGTGGTCAGCCGTCTTGGCTGTGTGCCCTCCCAAATTCTTGTGCACTCCCAACATACTTGCTGGTGCGATGGGGTGAGGAGCTGGAAATGCCTTGAGGCTGTGCAAACACTGCTTAGCAATAACTAAAACATTGTGGTGTTACTTTCACTGTTTCCAGAAAATCCAAAACACAGCCCCATACTAGCTACTCTAAATCAAATTAACTCTACCCCAGACAAAACCAGCTCAGGTTATAGCATATGACACCTGTGGGAGTGGGTCGTTAGCATTTTTACTGTAGTCACAGGATCACATATGAAAACATTATCACTTCCTTAAAGAAGCATTTTAGTTTTAGGAGCCTAAGCACTGTACAACATTATTAACAATTCCTCTGGTTGCCTTTTACTTTCTAATTACAACATCTGTTGGTGCCATATTAATATAGAAGCAAACTTCAGTCTGTGCAACTGTTCTTTCAAACCAAAACAATCTTTTATTTTCTATTTTATCATTTGGGCAACCTTTAAATACATTCATGTTGTGAACGTATACATAATTGCAGCCAGTCAATATTGACGGTTAAAAGTCTTCCTTTGGGTAAATGTTCATCAGGACTTGGATACAGTTCAGTCTACTGGAAACAAGAAAGAAAAGTCTGTACAATTTTCTCCCAAATCTGTCTGATTTTTAGCAGTGACTGGAGGTTGATGTGTGAATGAATTCTACATGTGGCATTTGTTTAAATCTACCCTGTCTGTTAAAATCAGCAAAAATTCTGTTGCCTTCAGTGGATTGAGACCCATGTGAGTTGGCAGCAGATTTGTTCAGGCAGATCCTGTGCTTGTCCATCCAAATGGATACCTTACTGAGCATCCACAGGGACTTTTGTACCACTGTGGTGGACATGGCATAGGCAGATCTGATGTTCTCTGAGGGGGAAAAATGGATTTTTGGCAAAACACAAACAGTCTATCTGGGATTAGAATGAACTAGAATCTTCTCTGTGTGTCTGCTAGGTATGACAGCCAGTAAAAGCTCCTGTTCTTGACAAACTCCTGATCTGTGACACATGGGGTGAATGCCACTTGTTTACATGCTAACTCATAATGGGTAGCTGGGGCAACCGGGAAAAGGGAAAGGAGATTCACACATCTCTAGGCATCAGAATTAGTCAGCACATCTCCCTGAGCATGCTCTGCAAGTGCTGGTGAGAGCAGTATTTCCCTAGGAAACAGGGAATAAATTCATTGGAGTTATGTAGAGCAGCAGTTTAATATTGTGCAGTTTAAATTGTCTTCTGGAAAAGCTTGTTTCTGTAGAGAGCGCCTGGGGAAATTAGCCGGTTAATTTGAACTAGGAAAGGCAGATGCCTAGAGCTTGGATATCCCACACTCTCCTTCATTCCCCTCCCATTCCTCCCAGCTAACCTGGTTACCTACCACTGTCTGTCCTGCTCATTTAAGTGGCTTTTCCTTCTGCCCGGTGAATTTGCCAAGGTACCATGATCATTTGTGTATGGGACCTACTTGATGTCCAATTCCAAATGTAGTATTGTTTAACCAGGTGTCAAACTCACCAATAAAATACTGGAACTCTTAATCATTCTTTCTTGTTCCCTTTGTCCTTCATTAGCAGTTCCCATTGCCTATGCTAAAAGTGTCTCTCTCCTAACTGAGGACATTCCTCAAGGCCTGTGAAATCCTGTCAGGGTATGGAAGCTGTGATAATATTCTAAAGACCTCAGCTGCCTCCTCCTGTATCAAAGTTCTGAATACAGATGTGATAGGATTTGTGACCTTACCTCACCTCATGTGCTCTCCCGCAAAATTCCTGCCCTTTTTGTGCCATCTGGCACTTACCCAAGAGTATTGGCAAGTTAAATCTTGCTGTACACTTCCAGTTTCCCATTCACAACAACCTGCTGTATTTGAGCAACCTTATTGAATGTGCTAGGTAGAATCTAAAACAAGTATTGGAATGGATTTTCTTTGGGTTTTAATAAGCTGCTTTCTCTTGGCAGTAATGACAAGAGTTTTTCAGATAATATTTGGTGTAACCTGAACCCAGGCAGTTTTAGAGATACAGAGGTATGGAAAGGCAAGTATAAGATTTGACATGAGCATATATTTAATATATAGATATATTTTGTATATATATTAATATGTTTTAATATATTTTGTTCTTTAGATGTAGCTGATTTTCTGTTCATTCTGCTGGAAATCACCCTACTCCTGTGGAACACTCTAGGAATTCCTTTGCAGAAACCTTAATAACTGTGTGATACTATGAGTTTTCCTGGAAAGTACTATGATACAGAGTGCTCCCACGTGGAGGAAAGCTGTTCCTTTCCTGACAGAGGCTGGAGATTGAGTCTGGCAGATGAACAGTGTGGAGTCACTAACTGCAGCAAGATAGCTGAAACCTGGAAAAAGTGGTTGGATCCAAAGCCCTTCTCAGAGGGCTAGAGATCATGGGAATGGAAAATTTCCAAAAAGCAAAGAAACTAGATACTGGTATGAGGATCTGGAAAGCTGTGCAAAAAGTTCTGGCTGAGATGGAGAGATGGGCAGCATTCTGGGATGAACCTGAGAGCTTGTTCTGTGCATCCTGGGAACAGGGCCTAATTTACTTGTGTGATTACTTAGGGTTACCAGGAACAGTACAGGAACATGGGAGGTGGGGATCAGGGGGAAGGCAAAGATTACCAGGGGACACACAGGAGCTGCTTGAGCTGGGATTATTTATGAGGAGGATCTTATTGGAACCTTCCCCTGAGCAGATCAGAGAGACAAGGAAGGGGGAATGCCAGGGTTGGCAGCTGTGCAGACTGGGGCTGCTTTTCAAATGGTCCTACTGCATCAAAACCAACTTTTTTAAATGAATAGCATGTATGGCATCTGAGTAAAACTGCAGGGCTGAGTTGGGATTGCAGCTCCTCCAGCAGTTTGCAGAGTGGTCACAGTGGTAAAGACCAAACTGTACATCTATTTTTAGCTGTCATTCAAGATGTTTGATTCCTTCGGGTTGGCAGTATGATCCAAGGCCTTGGACATCCTCACAGTTTCCTGGTGAGTGATGCACTGAAGGGAAACTGGCAGCACTGTGTGCTGATGTAATTCATGCACTAGTACTTACTGCTCCCCAAGGCATGTGATGTACTCGGTGCAACAGCAGTAAAACACAACGCCAGGAAGCTAAGGATCTCCAGCAAAATAGTTACTCCAGGTTTTTGATAGAGAGATATTGGTTAGCCTTAAGTGCTATAAGCTGGTATTTGTAGAGGCTGAGTTAAATAAGATTACGGGACTCTTGTTGAGAAACATATCAGAATTTTTGTTTAACGAAGGGATATAGCAGAGGTATTATCAGTAGCAGACTTCATCCCTAATACAGAAGAACCAATCCCTGACATGGGAAGACAGAAGATGTCCATGCAGTATAATTTGGTTTAATACAAAACACTGGAGCCAGCTCTGGCTGAGCTGCTTCTATTACCACAGGGGCTGGCTTGCAATATGATTTTGTCTGAGCAGATGTACACAGCTCCTCAGCAGTGCTGGATGACCCAAGGGGAGCAATGGGCTAACTCATCAGGCCATGTAAACCACCCACAGCTCAGCCTGAATTTCCCCTTTGGCTCCTGGCCTTACCAGCATCAACAGTAACTTCCTCCAGTTTGCACTTACCTTTTGGGTTACAAAGGGAACTGAAACACAGCTTCCAACCTGTGCTTTCTGCTTTCCTGCTTTTCTGCTTTCTGCTTTTCCTACCTGATTAAAACAGACACCCTCTTTCTCACCCTTGAACAAGACATAAGTGACAGGGCAGCTGCATTGTGATGGCAACAAAGCTGAAGGGACCATTGTGGTGTTAACAGTTTCAAAGCCCCAGGTTTAGTGCTTGTCTTCCATATCTTGGCAATAAACACACTTGGCTTTAGATCATGACCTGCATGCAGGTCAATAAGCAGAGAAATTTCAAGTAATTTAAGTAAAAATGCCATTATCAGAAGCTCTGAATAGTAGCCTGCAGACATGCATGCTAGAAGTTATAAAAATAAATGTGTCTTGATCTAATAAAAATCACTTAGTCTGGGTTACTACTTCAAAAAACTTCTCTAGAACTTCTTACTAAGGGATTTTAGATCATGTGTGTGAGCTGACTTCCTGATTTAGTTTCTGCTGCTGGTACAACCTGCCTTTTAGAGTTCCTATTCACCACACCTGGTGTATTGTGCCATCCTGCCTGACCTCCAGTGAGTCATCCCTTTTCCCTGATAAAAGTCAACCTACAAAGAATCCAGTAACATTTTCTAAAATGGCTAGAATGCCTCAAGATAATGAATAAGTATTTCATGAATTAGGGCTTTCTGATGTTTTGTGCATGGGTATTTATTTGAGTAACAAGTAAGTAAAAATAATTTTTAAATGCTAGGTTAATTATTAGCAGAAAGTCAAGGCAAGCTTGATAGATTAACAATGATAACAGTAATAATAACAGTAATAACAATAACAACAATAATAACAGTATTGTCTGAAATACTATCCCCTTGTGAATATTCTGTTTTTTGGGAGTTCTAAACCACCCCAGAAAGAGATAGGATAAAGCTTTGTATTGGTAGAAAGCAGTGAGTGAACCATTAGCTGTTCTTTTTTCTTACATAATTCAAATGTTGTCTGTAATTCAAATATAATTCTAATTAAAAGAGTCTCTTCCAATGTTTAGGGAAGCAGCACACGGGCAGCATTTGGGTTTTTTATTTGATGCCAGGATTTACCTCTGGTGTCCCAGACTGAGTAGGGAGCACTATCTTCTTTCTATGTGACTCGTAAAGGAGCTGCTTGTATCTGTTGTCTCTCTCTCGCTCTCACCTACATCAAGGGCTCCTCCATCTTTTAGAAACTATGCAATTCCCTTGCAGGTTGTCATCTCTCCTTTATTCTGGCCTTTATTATATGTAGTACTTGTAGATAACATGGCTTTGCAAAGACTGGGTGAGTTTTTAAATTAATCAGTATCGCTTTTCTCAGTGTCCTCTGATGTGAGTTTTCATTTTACGAATTTCACCACTGATGGATTTGTTACTGAATCCAGTAGTTTTAAGCCTTTTCTTTCTAGTACTGAAGCAAAATACACATTTATTATAGAGAAGGCCTGGATGCTGACATTATCCTGTCATTGACTGTACATGAATTTTAATATTGCATTTTTGGTTAGAGGGACTGTTTTAATTCCTAACTTTGTTCACACAGACAGTGTTCATGTTTAGACCTTTTCTTTTACTATGCTGAAACCTATTTGTCTCCAGATTTCAAATGTTATAGAAATTTCTTTAATTTCTATAACAAATGACTTATCATGATCTTTATCTTATTATGACCTATGGTAAAATCCTAACTATCTATGTTCCTGTTTCCACCTGTATGGCTTGATCTTGCCTGCTAGTCCACCTGCATTGAACTCAGGCAGGATGGGTTTATATGTGGGTCTTTGTTCACACCTTGCATCTTACCAGGCATGCTTTTTGCTTTGCACAGTGCAATCCACCTCTGCTGCAAACCTGCTGTGTTCTAACATTTGCTTCTCTTGTAATAGCACACCCTGCTGTTGTATCCTCACCTCTGTGGGCTTATGAGACTGTTGCTCATATCTGCTTTATTACAGATACGTGTTTTATTACATGACCATGTAGGTCATAACTGCACACCAGAGCACTGCTGTGTGCTGTTTATGTCTTGTTTTTCTGTGTAAATTATCAGCCATTAGAGCTTTCTCTACATTTGCTTTTGAGCTTGATTTTATTAGGAGCTCATCTTTCAGTCTGTCATCCCAGCCTGCCAAGGCACAGTCATTGTCAGCTGTAGCCAGGTTACATGCTCATGAATCATTTTGGAATGTCCTTGATTTCACTCATCAGAGTGAAAATAAGGGGCTTTGTGTAGCTCAAGCAGTGGACCCCAGATTTTTTTTCCATTCTATGCCTTATTTTTGTTGCTTCCAAATCCGTTCACAGGCATAATGCTCTCAGTAATTCAGCCATGTGCATGACAGAGTGTAGCTGTGGTGTTTTAGGGTGCAATCTGGCCCACATTTGGGCAGGACCACCAAGCACCCACTGCTTGTCCCTGCCAAGATGCCTCTATGCAACTGTGGCACTTCCATCTTCTACTGCTTTACCTGTCGGGGTTCCTCCAGATGTGCTGTGGTGCTGCCATTGCTGCAACCCCTTTTCCAGAATTTGAAGTTGTGGCCCTGAGGTCGTTCATAAGAGGATCAACAGAGGGCTGTAAAGAAAGGAACAGGCAGCAGTAATTCTCCACTCAAAATCTGGCCAACAACGGGAAGGACAGAGCCTATTGTGGAGGGAGGAGGGAGGAGGCTGAGCAGTCACTGTGTCATCACTTGACCAGCATCCCCACAACAAGGTAGAAAGGTTGACTCAGTGATGCAGCCTCACATTCCAAGCTCTTGATCTCCTCCTTGATGTCCTACCAGAAGTGGTTTCAAAGGGGTCAAATGTCCGTGAAGGTGGTTGACAGCAGTCACAAAGAGAAACCTGGTAGAGGAAGGCTCTTTGTCTCTTACCTTGTACACACCTTCCTCAAATATACCTTGATTTCTTTTGAATTGTAACAAAGAGCCACATTCCTTTTAGCATCTATTTCAAGAGGCTCCTTCTTGCCAGCCCACAGCACCATCTGGATTTTGGAAAGGAGGTGAAATAGGAGAGCAGCACAAAGTGTGGTCCAGCACCACGCCCACCCTTTAGTGCTCTACATGAGAGTCGTGCCTCACTGTGAGAGCAAGGAGAGTGTTGGAGGAAACCCACCCAGGAGCAGGGTTTCACCTGGACACTGCTCTCTTTTTCTGCCTGCTAAGTTCCTATTGTGTGGTCTGCAGTAGTAAGGGCTTATCCCATGGCTTTGGAAATCCTGGAGTGGAGAACTTAAAAATTTCGATATGGGGTGAAGCTCTGGACACGGTGTAGGATTGAGCTGGTCACAGTCAGTTTGGCTTCTTCTTATCACCCTTTGAGCAGGGTTTCTCTTTCTCATAGCTCACCTTCTGAAGGAAGCAGCAATGCCTTGACTGGCTGCAGGGGTCTGAATAGCTGTGCCGCTGTGTTAGGAAAGTCCTACATTCTAACAGCTCCCTCAGGGAAGCATTGGAATTTGATTTGTAGCATCACAAATACGACAAAGTAGTGAATGTAAACTTCACTATTTTCTTATTCCATTGTATGTAGACCTCTCTCCTCTCTTCACAAGTATTTTGTACAGATTCAAGTTGCCAGCCCCAGTACAAAGATGAAACCAGTGGTTCTGGAGAGTGCTGAGTTGCTACAACACAGATGTATGGGAAAAGGATAAAAAAGTGAAAATTAACTAATTCCAATAAAGAAAGGGTAGGGGAATTTTTACCTCTACTCTTAGTTGCATCAGTAAGCTATCTGTAAGTCTGATCTATCCTCTGCAAATGCAGATGACAGGATTTTTTTTCTGCATTCATATTCACTTTGCAAGAGCTTATAATAAGATGTCACTTGCAATGCTCTGGTCATTGAGTTTGTTCAGGCTTGTTTATTAGGCAGAAAACTGCAGTAAATCATAGTCAGGTAGATGTTGCTGGCAGTGTAATATCTTGCTATTAATGCAGCTCTGATCTTTTGGAAATTCAGGACACAAACTAAGATATATCAACAACTCAGACTCAATTCTGGGAACATATCACACTGATTCTTAATGCATTAAATAATCACAGTTTAATCTGCCTGTCTGCTTTTGGCTATTCATGTCAGGGAACAGATTTGTTTTAAATGATGTCTTGCAGCTATTTTCTTTTTGGCTGTTCAGTTTATTCAGACTGAAGCAAATAGTTTTCACATAGTGAAAGCCTCACATAGTAATCCTTACCTGTGCAAAAAGAATACAAAGGGTAACAACATCAAAATGTAATACATGTCACCCACTTTCTTCAAAATGCAAAACAACAGAGAGCCTCTCGGTACTTGTCTATTCGAGCTCCTTTTAAGACCCTCTCAGAGAAGCTGTGCCATTAACCTGTCACAGAAAAAAAGGAAAGCAAAGCTGGAAGGACATCTGTTGATTGGAGGTGCAACAAAATTGGCCCCAGCAGCACCAAGGAGTGGGATTTATTCAAGGAAGGTGTTCAGTGGTAGCGTGTAGATGCAGAAGTAGAATCATGTCATTTGTCTGGCTGTCACAGAATAAAGACATAGCGAATAAAGGCCAACCTGAGCATGTCTGGGGCAGAGCTGGCAAGAGTGTAATTCCATTTTGTGGCGCCAGAACTGATTTTTTTCCAGACTGGGACAAAGCAGAATTTCTGACCAATTTTTTCAGACTTGGAAAGTGAGTTTGAATAGTGTTCGATATCTCTAAACTGCAAAGTAATACTTTGACTCATTTACAACAGATCTGGGGTTTTATTCTTCTCTTTCTCAGATCACTCTGAGTTAGGCAGAACAAACATCTCTCAGGACAGGTTTTTTGCCTTTCAGTGTAGACTTTATGACTGTCAGGAAATATTCTTATTAAATGAAACAGAAAATAGAAAAAAAGCTCTATTTAGAAATTGAAAAGTGTTTTTCTGGGATTGAGCCACACCATGTGAGATGTCATTTTTTTCAAGCCAGTTCATTGTAGGAGTCTCAGGAGTGGTAGACAAAAATAATTAAATTACTAAAGTCAGATTTTAAATTGAGAAAAACCCCAAACATAGCAAAAACTTAGAATTTAAATCTGGCTAAAATTGCATCTGAAATGAAAATGCAGTGCCTGTAGTTATTATGTAAGTAAAATAAATTAATGCAATAAAATCAACAAAAAAAGCACAATGCATATTTTCCACCTAAGTTTAAGATAAAGGTGCTGAAACTGGGGAAAGCTCTTGGCAAAATGACTAGGGCCTGAATTTTCTGAATTAGTAAAATAGATTTTGATAGCCCTAGCTTCTCACAGAATTCTTTTTTCATTTTACTGTATTTATTTCAGTATAGTTGCCTCCAAAGAATGACTAAGCAGTAACTGACAAACAGGCTGGAAGTTTAAAAAGTAGAAATACTTACTTGGTTCTTTAGGCCTGGGCTTACAAACAAAGTACAGAGTTTCATATTACCGCTCTTATAAATTTGAATAGCCCATGTGCCATCCAAAGCAAATCACAAGTGAAGTATTAATAGCTCAATAACTAAGAAATGCCATTTGTTCTAAAATAATAAAATTCTATCAATGGGAGCCTGAGCACATACACTGTAGGTATATGAACATTCCTTATATTCTATCTTCCAGAGAAACTGATGCTAAGTAAAAGTGAAATGTAAGTTTTACACAAAAGTTATTGGTGTTCTTGTCAATGGTTCTTCATTTATGCAGTTCAATTATGGTTTCAAAAGTAGGTTACAAAGTACATATTCAACAGGTTTGAAATCTGCTACATTGAAGTGATTTGCCTTACTGAATTAAATCCAAATTTTCAGAGTTTTAAATTACTTTAATATCAATATATGATTAATTTGTATCTTGATCAATATATATAAGAAATAGACAATCTTTTAAGTTCCTTGACAACTCATACCATTCTATGACAGTAGCCTGTCATGTATCTAGTATCTCACTGCAATTTGTTGGTTTCCAGCTATGCAAATAGATGGAAAATGCTTCAGAAGAGTCATTTCAGTGATAGCCCAAACTCTGAATTTTGGCCCCACCATATTTTCCCGTGTCCCTGAACCCCAAAGTGAGATACCGGGATCTTGGTGTATTTGGGATATTTCCACTGCTTACAGAGAAGTTGTAGAGCTTTAAGAGGTTCTGTGCAAGATGTCCACACAGCCAACACATGGAAATACTTACCTGGAAAAAATGAATGCATCCTGCATGGCATGAAAGAAAGGCCGTCATAGATGAAATGTAACTTTGGTTTATTCCTTCTTAACCACAACTGACAATGACTTCAAGGTTCCTTCAGCCCCATAAGGAAGTAATCTTGATTGAAACCAGAACTGGACATGACAATTAATCTGGCACGGGTAAGGAGATGAGTGTGGAGCTGGACAGCGAGGTGTTTACATAGCTGGCTTTGACTGCAGTCGTGTTCCAGGTTTATGCAGTGGGAAAATGTAAAGAGTAAGTGAAGGGTTTAATTTTGTAGATTGGAAAACTGCAGTTATTATTCTTTTTTTGAAAGAGTTGCTGTTCTTGAAGTATGACAACTTTCCTGTTGTTCACCTGAGAAAGGAGAGGAGGAGCCAAGGGAAGGGACGGCACAAGCTCCTGAGAGGCTTCACAGCCTCTTTCTGGTTCTGATAGTAATCAAGAGAAATGGTAGCTGGAATTTGGCAGAGGGAAGGGATGTAAAAATGTTTCTTGCCTTTGTCACCCAGGCCAAGCAAAAGTGGAAAGCAGGGGAACCTTTCATCTTGTTTTGGAAACTGGCAGTACGTGCTTTTAAATATATATGCAACCTGTGCATTCATTCATGACTAAAGATATATCTCCTCTTAACCATATGTTTATGCTCTGTTAAGTGACTGGCATCAAGGATTTCTAACTTTCCTGCCCTTGTGTTTCTCTGAGATCAAGCTGACTTCTTTCATTCAGACTTCCGCCTCTTTTAACCCCATCTGCCAAGTGCTTCCCTCCTGACCTGTCACTGCTTGACATCAGCCCATGGGTTGTGTCCAGCTGTGCCCTCCCCTGTGGCTAACATGGGCCAGCTACCACAGACTCCTTTCCATCCTAACACCCAGAAGCCAGCAGAGAACTTGGGAGAGGAAGGAAAGGTTTGCCACCTCTTCAGTCAATCAGGTCGAGCCCAGGATATGTTCGGGTGCTTTCCTCTGAACACTTGTTTAGTGAAGGAACATTTCTTGTGCCAAAGCTGCACGGAAGGAAAGGGCAGAAAACCACCCAGCACAAAAAGCAAATCCTCTGGGACCTGTGAGAAAAAGATTTCCTCTGTAGATTGGGGCTGGCTGGAGTTATGCAATACCTTCCAAATGGCTCATAATGACAGATGTGTTAGATGTAGGAGTGGTGCTGGCTTACCTGCAGTTCCTCATACTTGTGGTTTTGCATTGAGTTAAGTAAAGAAGCCTCAGCTGTAATTATTTTGCATGGGAGGAGTCCCTAGATTTGAAGCATGGCTCAGTGTGGGAGCTTATGTTAGGATCTTTGGGATTTTCATTTATGAGCACAGTTTTCCTGAGGAATGGAGGTAGAAGGACAGGAAACCTGAAGAATCACCTAAATACTATAAACTTCCTATGTAGCTGTGGCACTCAGGTGGGTTTTTGTGAAAAAGCTGTTTTTGAAAATGGAAGTCCAAAATGATGTTAATTTTTTTTCTAAATGTCCAAGTTGTTTTGTTTAAAACAAGCATATGTAACATTTGTAAAACAAAGGAAAAATAGGAGAATTAACATCTGGAATATTACTTGAAATACAAATCTGCCATTGATTTCACTCCCTGAGTGCAGCAGTTCACTGTGTTTTACAAGAAAGTTCAGCCAGAACAAAGATTAAATTTATTATCTTTATTTATTAAGGCTTATTTTGTTATACAGAAGCAAGGGAGGAGGAAGGGGCAGAAGGGATGTTCCATCTTCTTGTGGGAAAAAGGACATCTGAAAATTAGCTCTGCTTCCAAGCTGAGAGCTGACTCTTCTCCCCAGGGAGGTATTCCACCATCTGCATTGCTACTCTGAATCAGCAGAGCTTCAGAGAAACTGGAAGAGCATGTGGCTGGGGAGAGATTAGACTAGCAAGAAGCAACTTGATGGTGTTTTAGGGATGATACAATCTCCAGCAGCAGAGAGCAGAAGGGAACTAATTTCCCTTTGAAACATGGTTTTTGTGACTGATATTACCAGCATGCCACTAGACATCATTATCAAGAAGAGTGCTTTCCAAAGCTATGTAAACCTGGATGTTGCTAAATTACTTTTCTTGGGAGAAGAGATGTGTCCAATGTTACTAAATCCTTCTCACCATCTGAGCTGTACTATTTCGGCCTTAGGCAATGTCAGAATTTAGGTATGGTAGCCATGTTTCCGGCCTGCTGACTTGAGTTTACTGTATCAGCCTTATTGGGAATGCAGCCCACAGACTGAACTTCCATCCTCAGAGACACAGTTATGGTTCACCATGACCCTGACTGGCTGTAAAGGTGACATCTCAAAGCTCCAGCCAAAACAAGGACATCATGGATTGGCAAACTCAATTTGTTGCACTTGTCACATGAAAAGAAAGTTTTTCTTGCAGTCCAGCACGCTTCCCCTGCAGTGTGTATGTCTGAAATTATTGATCCTATTTCAAGTTGTATGCAAATCCAGGAATCATCCTGGGTTTTGAATAGCAATTGCTAATGTTAAGTGCTGTGGGCACCACATTCTGCTCTGACACTTCGAACAGGTAATATCTGTATCTTTTACACACAGGGAGCGCAACTGGATTAAACCTCTTTGTTAAATGGAAACAATCTAAGAATGCTTGCAGAACAGAGTCATCTGGTTTAATCCACTGAATCAGGTTTATTTTTACCAGATTTTTTTTTAAACTTGTGAATCTGGTTTGTTTTTTTTTTTGAATATAGATGGCATGTCCTCCAAACATCCTTCATATCTTAAATTGGCATAGTGCTTCCTCTTGCTGGCGTCATTTTGCTTGTTATATTTGTCTTACAATAAAATTCAGTCTGTTTACTCAATCTGTGCAAGATCCTTTGCAATTGCTGTAGCAATGTGTAAGTTCAGATTGGACTGACTTCTAGTACCCTTCTTAGTGTTGTTTGTTGAAGCACAAAGTTTAGGGTTTGTGGGAGGGACTTAGAGATGAAACAAGACCAACAAAACACATGAAACATTCAGTGTTATTAGAACATATGGGGTTTCTAAATCAAAAGGAAAAGAGCTGCAAAATGCTCTACTGAGCTGATATTACCATCAGAATTCCTTTGTCTTCTGTTGGTTGTGCCCTATAGCTCTCTGTTGGTGTCAGTAGAGCAAATCCCCTGATATGGTCACTTGTTTGTTAAATGAGCTGCCCAAGAGTGGGCAGGGATAGAATAGTGTCAGTGAAACAGTAACTCACTTAGCTTTTGAGAAACTATGGTCAACGTCTTTTTGAGACTGATGAAGTGGATGCTTCTGAAAATGAGTTACTGAATGTCCTGGCTGGCCTTGCAGCAGCAAAAGGCTTGAAAAGAGCTGAGCATAAGTGAGGAAAGGGCTCAGTGAACTAAATACAAGATGAGATTTGCTGGTGGATTTAGGGGTTTGACAGAGAGAAAAACATCTGTGGGAAAAGCTGGTGAAAGCAAGCCTTAGATGATATCTCAGAGAAAAAAGGACAATGGGGTCCATAGAAAGAAGAATCTAGGGCTGAGTTTGGAAGAGGAGAGGGGGTCTGAGAGAGGGAAAGTATGGGTGACATGGTTGGACAGGAGAGTGAAATGTTGTGTGTAGAGCAGTGATGAGTGATGTTCCTCAGGGGCCAAATACTGGGGCTGTATAAAACCTTTGTCAGTGACATGTACAGTGGGATTAAGCACACCCTCTGCAAGTTTGCTGATGACACTGAGCTGTGTGGTGCAGTTGACACACTGGAGGGAAGGCATAATGCCATTCAGAGGGACCTGAACCTGTGTGAAGTTCATGGAGTACAAGGACAAGTGCCAGGTCCCACACCGGGCTTAGGCAATCCCAAGCACAAATAGGCTGGGCAGAAAATGGATTGAGAGCAGGGCTGGGGAGAAGGAGTTGGGGGAGTTGATTGACAAAAAGCTTGACATGACCCAGCAATGTGCACTTGCAGCCCAGAAATTCAACCGTGTCCTGGGCTGCATCCAAAGGAGCATGGCCAGCAGGGCCAGGGAGGGGATTTTGTTCCTCTACTCTTGTTAGACCCCACTCTGAATGCTGCGTCTAGCTCTAGGGCCTCCAGCATGAGAAGGACATGGACCTGCTAGCACATCCAAAGTAGGGACACAAAACTCTCAGAGGGCTAGAGCCTCTTTCCTCTGAACACAGGCTGACAGAGCTGGGGTTGTTCAGCCTGGAGAAGAGAAGGTTCCAAGGAGACTTTAGAGCAGCCTTCCTGCACCTAAAGGAAGCTAAAAGAGAGCTGGAGAGAGACATTTTACAAGGGCATGTAGTGGTAGGATGAGGGAGAATGGCTTTAGATGAGACATAAGGAAGAAATTCTTTTCTGCAAGGGTGGTGAGACACTGAAACAGGTTGCAGAGAGAAGCTGTAGATACCCAGTCCCTGGAATTGTTCAAGGCTGGGCTGGATGCATCTTTGGGTAACCTTGTCTAATGGAAGATGTCCCTGCCTGTAGAGGGGCATTAGAACTAGATAATCTTTACGATCCCTTCCAGTCCAAATTGTTCCATGATTCTACCCAGCAAATAGAACAAGCAAATAATTTTAAGATGGAAAAACTGAAGTTGGAATGATTTGCATAAAAATAGCAATCAGGTAAAAATGGGAAAGAATATGTGTTTTGGTGGGGACTGAGAAAAAGCAAATTTGTTGTCCTCAAAGAGGAAACTTTTACAGAGAAAGGAAGAGAGAATCTTGTGGGAAGAATAGGAAATATAATGGGCTTGGAAGGCTTGATGAGAGATGGAGTTTTAGGGAATTAATACAGGAAAAGGAGGAAGGGGCTTTCATCTCAGAGGTAAAATATGCTTGGGGAATACAAGGACAGAATATAAGTGTTGCAGCAGAGACAGAATCATTCAGGTAGCAGGAAGAAGCAAAGACATAAAATGAAGAGCAAAGTAGCAGAGTTCAGAGGAGGATGAGTTTTTAGCAGAGATAACAGGATACACTCCTTCTCAATAAAACCTCTATACTCTTTCACCATCCTTCTGATGCCTGTTTTCTTGTTATCTTCATTGTCCCTCCATGATTCTGTTTTTGCCATTTGCTCCATCAGTCCATCCATCCATCCATCCATCCATCCATCCATCCATCCATCCATCCATCCCTCCATTCTCACTCATGAGGAAGAAGTTCAGAAGGTAGCTTCCCTGTGTAATGTTGCCCTCAGGTAGAATTCAGCAGATATTTTAGCAAATATTCAGCAGATATTTTGACTCCTAGTAAGTTGTAGATTAAGCACTCTGCTTTCCTACTGGCCATGGTGTTTTGTTTACTTCCTGCAAAATATCTCTACCTCTTCACTTGAGTGAGGTGCTTCTCTTCCAAACAGCACTGGATTCTTGAATTCTTTTTCCCAGCATTCTTTACAACATTTACAAAGAGCCAGAAGTCCTTCTGTATTGGAGGAAACCTCATCAGTCACTAGCCAGTTCAGTAAAAAGGGATCATTTTTGTACAATGATCAATTGATCTGAATGCAATTGTAGTAAGTGAGAGGAAACTGTGTATCATGAAAGAAGGGGGAAAGGCTAAGGCAAACCACTGAGTGAGAATGCCACTTACACTGGAAAACCTTACTATATCTTTTGCTAGAAAAGCCTTTGCAAAGTAATTATAACCGATCAAAGTTAATGGGACCTACTGTGATGCTGAAAGGGTTAAATTTAGACATTACTGTTGTTGATGTAGGAATGGATTTTTCAAGAGTTTATAAAGTTAGCCAGATAGAAGGAGGTCAACACTCTGATGATCCCAGAGGGACACATACAGTGCTATTTGCATCCAGCTTTCAGACTGGCCTCATAGTGATCTGGAAAATATGAACTATAGTTTTTGGGAGCAGTAGGAAAGAGATGTAGGATATTAGGTCTTCTGGAAAGATGCATGGATAAGTATTTGGCAGTATCAGGCTTTGAATCCTTCACAAAAATTATTGTATAAATGAATCAGAAGGATATGAAAGTGGTTTGGAAGTCCCTAAATCTTTCATGTATGCGTGCGTGCCACTGTGTGTGTGTGTTTGAGTATGGGTTGCTGGTTTGGGGTGGGTTTTTTTGGTTGGTTATTTTCTTAACAGAACATTGACAAGAAAAGACCACAGCTTTGGTTGTTCAGGGTTTGACGGATGCTAACTATGGCTATAGCAGAGCCAAAGGAGACCTTGAAAGAGGATGTGAAAAGTTCACCATAAAGATAAAGAGACAAAGGTGAAAAGCAGAAACTCAAGCAAAAGATCACAGAAATGACAGCTGATACATGATACAGCTTCTGATATCCTGGCAGGAAAAGCTGAGAAACACTGTGACTTATCAAGGAAGGAGGTGGGTAATTTGGGGCTACTGGAGAGTATGTGGAGGGTGGAAAGTTCATAGAAGTTGTTACAAGGTAGAAGTCCTAGAAAGTAAAGGCATTCATCCTTCAATCAGGAAACTGATGTTTGTCAAGCGGTGACTCCTTCAGTAGTGAGTCAGAACTGCCATCACTATTTTCCTGCTCACTTGGTAAACTCAGAGAGGGACAAATGTGACTATATAGGGGAGGCATGGGTACTGTCACTGGAATGAGGCCATGGAGTTTGTTGTGGAGTGTTGAAACGCAGTGCAGAGAAAAACCTGACTTTCTGACTTCATTAGAGGGGTAGGATTCAGGTCAGATAATCCTGTCTGGGAAATAATCTATCCACAGCCACTCTTGCATTCAGAATATACTAACACAGGAATGAATTTGTAGCACATCACAGTGGATATCCTGCAGATACTCCAAAATAATGACAGCTCCTGAGAAGTGATGGAGAAAACTGTAATAATGTTTCCTTGATAATGCCAAAGAAGAACCTCAGGATGCGGCCAAGTTTGGTGGAGATTAAATGGTTATGGGAAGGCAAGGTATGTTGTACTGCCTGACTCAAATCTAGAAACAGGTACAAAATATTCAACACTTTTTTTTTTCCTTCTCATGAGCATTTTATCCCACAATGTTCCAACAGGTTCAAATTCAAAATATAATGGCTAAAGTCCAGAAAATGCAGAGCAAATGTGATTTTTCATCAAAAAGGAACAAACCAGAAGTCAGTCTACATACAGAGGAGAAAAAGCAAGCTGATATATCACTTTATTAAACTATTTATTAAGCAATTTTTAATTTTAATTCTTGAAAATTGATTCATTAACTATTAATTTATTAATATAGGTTTTGTACAGTAAAAAGGTTTCTTGGCAGTTAAAGAAAGAGAATTTAAAAATTGGACATCAGTCAATGCATTATACCTGATTAAACCTTTATCTTTCCATAGAGAAAAGCCTCAGCAGCCTTAGTATTCTTTCTCAGAGCAAGAATTTTTTTCAAGACGAAGTAGTTCCAGTAATGTCTGAAGCTTATAAAGAAGAAAATCAGGTAACAGATGGAAAACTACTTGCATGTGCTTACACTTGAAGTGAAATCAGAAAGGAAATAAAATGTTCTCCACACCTAAGCCTCATTGCCTAATAAAAATAAGGAAAATATATCTGCTACTGATGGGAGGCTGAACCAGATTCAGAATAAATGTTTGCAAGTCAAATGAAATGGGAGATAAAATTAGTGAATGAAATGTCTCTACAGCATCACAGATGTGTATGAAATACCTTCAGTGTGCTCCAAGGAGGAGAATACAGGATTGTTAGTACCTACCTGAGTTTCATGTTGGTGTTATAGATTATCTGATTTGTGTCTAAATCTAGCATCAACATGCATTTATTTGACTGTAGTTGACCAAAATGTGAATGTTAACAAGGAATGCCTTTCAAAAATGTTGACAACAGTTATTGTATGACATTTCTAAGGTATTTCTTAAGATGTGTGCAGAAGTGATTGCCTTCCCTTGTAGCACATCCTACTGCAGCTCTTAAGTTCATCCACCACCTGAGCCAGAAAAGTATTAGAGGCTTTGATCTACTCCAAGTCTGCTGAAGGCATGACAGAAGAGCACCCTCCTTCATCAATGCCCTGAAGCAACAGCAACTTGATGCGGAAGTTTTCTTCAAGATGACAAATGCTGACTGAATAGAGCAGTGGGATTTGGCAATGAAATAATTTTTAAGTAATTGGGAGCATCAGAACATGTTTAATAATATGCATTTTTGCAGAATATGTATAATGTGAAAACCTAAAAAATTTCAAGTTGCCATGACAGCTTCGTCAAAGAAACTGTACACTTTCATATGGAAATGGTGACAGAAGTGATGTGTGAGTTTTAAGTAATCAGTAGATGAGCTGGCATTGGGGACAGGGAGACAATTTGGCAACCAAAAGGGAAAATGTTACAAAATGGAGGGAAAGAGAGATTTGGGATGCTGGAGAGGATGTCAGCCTGGGGCCCCTGTGCTGGAGGGAGTGGTGGGAAGAGAAGCAGCAAGCAAGGGTCCAGAAGCAGAGGTTATGTGTGGATATTAATATTTCTCAGTGGAAGGACATAGAAGAAGGCTTAAAAGCTGTTCAGAATGCAAGTAGCAAGATATCTAGTCAAGAAGCATTAAATAGCTTCTAGGAGCCTTGTGTGCCAGGCCAATTCATGTGAACAGGTTCCTGCACATTATGCAGCACATAACTCAGTCCCAAGGTTACAAGCAGGATATAGAGAAGCCCAGCATGGAGATGGGGAGGGAGGAAAGCATTTGGGCCCATTAACCACAAGAGGCTGAAACCAGGCAAAATAATTAACATGAATTGAGGGAGGAAAAAAGAGTGCTTGGTGGTGCACCCTACCCAGGAGGAAGGTGGGCCCAAGGACTCATCTCCATGCCCATGGCAGTGCCAGATACTCTGCATGTTTGCAGACACAGTGGAAGTGCATCCAGGCTGTGCTGTACAGGCTATTTCATCCACAGATAAGAGCAGAAATGCACCATGGAGTTCGGGAAGCCCTGGATGCTTTGTATTCACAGAGGGGTAGTGCCTGGACATGGTGCTCTAAGGTGTTGGAGAGTGCATTGCTGGCAAGTGATTTACCTTGGTGAAGAGGTCTCAGAGGCATCTGCTGGAGGCAGGGTGATGCCTGGACTACAAGAGTTGAAGAAGAAGGCAAGAACAAGGTAACCTGGGGTGCAGAGTGTGTCCACTGTGTGGCATAAGCCTACTGACATGCCTGCTGGGGGTTTTGTTTAGCAATCACACAAGTAACACAGGTGGTAGACAGAGTCCTTGGACACAAGGCTCACAGCATTCAGCTGCTGACCTTTTGCTATTGCTGCTGTGGAAGCTGCAGGTCAGCAGAAGTGATTTCTTCCTTATCTCTGGTAGGATGTGACAAGTTAATGAGCAGATAGCTAAAGCAGCTGATATCCCAAGGAGTCTACATCTCCACAGGGATGCAGATTTGCTAGGAAATTCTGCTTGGTTAGAGCTACCCCATACATGCTCAGAGTATCTCCTGTGTGCAGTCATTTAGTGAGCTTTTCCTAATAAAATGACATTACTATATTGTTGGTCATTCTCATGCACAAAGCTGAAGACTTAGAAGAAAACTTGAAGAAATGTATGGGAGGCAGAGAGCTTGAATCCTCTGAAAGGATTTGGAAGTTCCAAAACACTGAGCATTATTACAAGAGCTTATTGGACAGTTATGAAGAAAGAGGAATGAATATTACCAAGGTTTCAGAAGACTGATGTACAGAAAGTGGACCACAGAGATGGGGGATGAAGAAAAGACAGAAGACTCAGGAGGTGCACCTGAAAAATTAGCTAAAGACTGATGCAAACTATCAAGGATTTTTAATTTAAAAAAAAAAAAAAAAGAACAGAAGAAGTAGGGAAACAAGAGATTTAAAGGAGGTATAAAGAAGGGCTGGGATGTTAAGGAGGTATCAATTACAGAGGAAATCCCTGGGACAGATCCCAGAGGACTGTGCTCCTGCTGTCAGGTTGTACTTTTGGGTTACTTTACCTAATTGATAAAATGTTATCCATAACTCATTTTCGCAGTGAACTTTATTCCCAAAACTGTCCCTCCTGCTCTTTAAATAGCAACCTGCAGGCTTGCCAAAGCATAGCTTCTTTTCACAGGCCACAGTCACCCAAGTTTGTCCTCTAGTTGCAGCTGGCTGTGGAACCTCCAAAGAAGCTCAGCAGGGCAGTATCCACTTATGCCTCAGCGCCCTCCTGTCCTGTAAGTGCAACATCCACACCTTACTGCATCAGGACAGTGTTACAGAAAACACTGCTTGGGAGAGTGCTTGGAGAGAAATTTACGTAGAGAGGCTTTTATCAGCCTTGGGTCTCCTCCATGCTGTCTGCTCTCACATGTTCCAAGGGGAAAAAGTGCCTCAAGAGAACCTCTTTGCTCCTCTGGGAGAGGCAGAAACTGCTTTGTGACTCCTTAGTGGTTCACCCATTAATGGAAAAGAACATGAAAAAACATGACCTGGTCAGTCAAAAATCTGACCAAAGCTCAGTAATTTCTGTTTGTACACTAGCAGCTACCAGCAAAAGAACCAAGGCAAATGTAACAATTCCAAGTATGTTTTTTACCCTGGCAGCATGGGCTTAGCTTCTTTTCCTGGGTTTATGGCTCTGAGAAATAAATTTCAGGCCACTCTTCATTTCTATTTAATGCTGTTTGTGTGAAGACTCTCTTTGGAGTCTTGTATTAGTTTAACAGATGGAGCCAGGGCAGAGATTCATACTATGATGCTTATTTATTAATACAGCTTTTCCTGAGACAGGGAAAAATATGTTTTTGTAGGAAACCTTTTCCCCTTTCCTGGAATGGAAAAAGAATGACATCTGGACCTCTCCTATTCAGCTTGGGATACATATTTTCCCCAGATATGTATTTCGGAATCTCATGACGATCTGGTTGCTTAGAAGTAGCTCCAGTAGCCAGTTTCTTTTTCCCACAGAAAGAAGTTTGAATAACACAGCAGTTTTGTTCTATGTCAGTGCCCTGCTTCTTTTTTGATCTCAAGAAACTACTGCTCTTATTTATCTATCCAAAAAAATACAGAAAAACACAGAAAAATAAAAAAAATTATCAGGAACATTTTTTGCTCAATGGGTGCAAATTTGTTATCTGTGAGAAAGGGGTTTGAAGTAGTAGGAGGAAGATTTAGATAGGCAAGTGATTCAAATGATGATGTTTATTTCTTATAGTCTGTTTTAAGAGAGGCAGAAAAAAAGGAGCATTGCTGCAAGAGCCACTGTGAACTCACCCTTCCACTCATTAGTCCCTGTGAAAAAGATGGAAATGTCCTCTAGCTCTTTTTTCCCCAGGCAACCAACCCTCCTCCTTCTGACTGGTATTCTGCATCAGTGAGGTTTAAAATAAGCCAGAGGGGTAAAGGCCCACAGTCAGGGGACACTGAAAGGGTAGGGAATAGGGAAAGAAGGACAACACAGAGGCTGCATTTATGGGTAAAATCAGATGAAAGGCAAACTTGGAAATTTTTGATATTTTGCTCCCCTTGGGGCCTAATTTACCAGCTTTGTACCACTGTAGAAAGAAAATGATTAATCAGGAGCATGGTATCTAACAGATCCCATGGAGCACAAATCCTGGGCTAATGACTAAACCAGTGACTTGACTTTGCAAAGATCAGCAACAACTATTCTACCAGCCCCCGAAATTTTTGGCCTGTAGAATGGTAGAGTTTTGGCATTCAAGGCCAAGTGTACTAGCAGTCTTCAGACACAGAATAGCCCTCATTGCCTTCTGCTTTGTGTCCTCAGTTCAGAGTGTGGGCCAACATGGCCCTGAATCTCCTCTTAAGCCTGTGGGAGTTCAGATCCTGATGCATAAAAACCCATTAAAACCCCCAGTTTTAGGGTCAGCAGATGACATTTATTGAATTGGCATATAGAAAACAAAGGTGCTGCAGTGTGGGAGCCCAGCTGGCTCCAACTCACTGCAATTTATAAGTGAGATGAATGGAAATCTTTTCACTACTACTAAAAACTGGTGACCAGTTCTGCTCTGTTAGTTGTTTCAGGCAGACATTATGTGTACACACGGAGCAGAATGCTTCTTGGATTGGTGTTGACTTCAGATGTTACTTAAATGACCCTCTTGTCCCAGTTTGATTGTTCTTTTCCTTTTATTTTCTGGAGAGAAGGGAAGGGGAGCTGCAAAATGCAGGAAAACCACTAGCTTTTACTCCTTCCTATCACATGCAACATTTCACAGGTGCATTTTTTTCTCCTCTCAATGTGTTCAGTAGCCAAGTCTCCACAGTACAGAAATCAGAATCAGAAATCAGAAAACATTTTTGAAAAGCCAACTGTATGCAAAGAAAGGCTGAGGTATTTCCTTGCTTTCACCTATGTAACACTGTATTTTAAAGTGTGGCAAAGTGTTTTGCAATCTGCAGTGGTCTAGAAAATTGGTGAGGCTAATACTGGGCTGATGAGAGAACCACAACAACATCCTGAATGCCAGGGAATCATGTAAGGGGCCACAGCTTTCTTTGCACCTCCGAAGATGCCAGGGAGGGTGGTGCTGATCTCAGTGGCATCTCTCTTTGTTCCTCTGTGAGACAGCTAAAGCACAAGTCTTGAACTCTCAGCTGAGCAAAGTGTCATTGGGACAACTTCAGATCAGCCTGTGAAGCCTTCAGTAGTCTGTGCAGCTGGAGATTTGCTGCTGTCTCAAACTCTGCCCTTTCCTGGTATTAGTTAAGGTGATCCTGGACCCCTTAGAATGGTGAGATGTATTTCTGCAGGTTTAAAACAAAATACTCTTGACCCTATCCACAGGATAGCCCTTACTCTCAGTTACTCAGGGCTCTGCAGGAAAACAGCATAACTCAGAGGAGGGAGAAACATGCATAATGCAATTAATAAATGATTTAGGCAAAAAGAACAGATCTGGTGTGTTGATCTTTGAAGAATGCATAAGAAGATCTCTGTTGAGACTACAGGCAGCTGGGGAGAACTGGTATATGCACCATCCAAGAAATACACCTTATGGTCCAGAACAGTCCATGAGGGCAACAGCCATTGCTAAGGGATGTAGTGAGGAAAAGCCTACAGCATACCAATTGTTTTTCCTCCTCTTATGCACTGCAGCATCTCATTGTAATTGCTTATCCTACAGGAAAATGTTATCATACTATGGATGTGCAGCATCCAGAAACCTGATGGTATGGCTGACAAACAGAATCCATACAGAAACAAGTGGCTTTGGAGGAGGAACAATACCTGTCTTGTGCCTACACTCAGCAACATGGATTTTGTCTGAAAGCCTGGCATTCTTCCATGCTCAGCAGCCCTTAATTATTTTAGAATAATTTTCTCCTCTTTTCTGGGATATGAATATAAATGCTTCAGGGCATTTGGACAGGCTCCATATAGAGTCAACACACAAATCCATTGTAAACAGCATAGCTGCCAGAGCTCACGCATGGAAGTTGCTCTTGGTTGCACCTGGCTTTTCACTGTTTTATGTGAGGAGGGTTGCCAGAGGAGGATTGCATGCCCTTAGCAAGATAAGGACCATGCTGCAAAGCAGCCTGCCAATTCATGTAGCAGCCTTCTTGCAAGATTTCCATTGACCTCCAAGAACCATCACAAAAGATGGTTCCCTAGGTGTTCTTATATCATATTTTTGGAAAAAAAAAACCCTAATGCCTTTAATAGGTTTTAATAAGTATTGGTTTTGTTTTCTATCAACACAAACCTATGGATGAAATCAACCAAAAGCAACGGAAATCTTTTAAGGCCCTCCCTAATTATTTCCATCAATATGAAAAACAAGTCAGCAAACAAAATAGTGTTGAGGTCTAAAATGAGGACAGTTGTGAGAAATAACACTTATTTTATTGCATATTCTGTGAGTATTGTTTACAGGAAAAAAAGAAAATAAAGTACCAACTCACCTGATCAATACAAATTGTTAAAACTGCCCTATTTTTCTCTCTCAGCTCCTTTGAAAGGCAATTATTTTCTTCACTTTCACAGTTGATTTCCTTATCTAAGCTATCTTTTGGATTCTTTTATGTAACAACAAGATAAAAATATCCCAATATTCGAAATTATTGTAGAGCATGATTTTACGTGTCAGATAACATTTAACTGAACAGCCTCTAAACCTCCCCTGTCTTCATCTTAGACTTTTTGTTGAGCTGAAGGTGTCATTATTGGCTGGATAATTGCCCGGTGTCAAATACAAGTTGTTCTAAGAGCAGCAGAGCTAATGAAGCCTGCTTTACCACAATGTTTGTGCCTTTTGTTCCTTAATTCCCTTTTATGCATGGAAAGTTCATTGTAAAATGCTTCCCACAGGAGAGGCCAAGTGTGCTGTTTTCTTCAGTTTCTCTAGCCCACTGCTTTTCTCCAAAACTTGTAGGACTACAGATAGGTGTGAAGTGATTTCTTTTCCTTTTTAAATGTGACTGAAATGTGTCAGTGGCCTACAGAAGCATTGGGGTCGCCAGGAAATAATAGGCAGAGGCTCATCCCCAGACATCCCCAGACCAGCATGTTCCTTATCAAATTAGCTCAACTGTTGGTGCAAAGTGCTCTCCTGGCACTACCCAAGATGTATTCTGCTCAGGTAGAGAGCTGAGTGTGCCCTGACATTTGCCTGATGGCCAATTACTTGTGTCCTGAATAACTATGTGAGTTTTCATTCATATCAGCAAAGATGACATAGGATGACACACTTGTTAGCTCAGATTCACTTTTTTTTTTCTTCTTCTTAATACAGAATGAAGACCATGTGCAGTGTTGAAGCTGCTCTCATGATTTTAGCAGATGTGGGTTTCAGTATTCAGAAGCTCCGGGCTTTAAATTAGTCTAAAACCATGAACAATATGCTAATTTGGGAAAAATACTAGTTGATAAGAAATAATAAAAATAAGAAGGGAAAATGAATCTCCTGGATAATTTAGGGTCTAGGGTTTTTTAAGCTAGAAAGATTTAACATGTTTTGAATTTATTTTTCTGGGTTTTGGTGCTTTTAGGAAGACTTGCCAGGAGCTCTTCGTTTGAGAAAGCACAAGCAGTGGCCTTGTCATTTCTTCTATTTGTGAATATTGAAGGATTACTTGGAGAAACTGTGCAGCTGCCAATGCCATGACCAGAAACAGGGCTGCTGGCTCCTTCTGTGGCCTCGGGCATGAGGAGCACCTGCAGAGTTTGGAGCAGGAGAAAGGAACTGCATTGCTCTGATAGAAAGAGCGAAGGCCTTATCTCACAGAGCGTTAGCACAGTGGTGCTCAGCTTCTTTAGGCTGAGTTTTAGGATCCAGCTGTGAAAGTCGGGGCTGAAGTTTTAAACAGCAGCCTGACGCAGTCCTGGCTTCTCTAGCAGCCTGGCACCTGGCTGTAGCAAAGGAAAGGGGAACTTGGCCACATCACTTATATGCTGCTGATATACAGTGAACTCATTTAAAGCCAGAGGAGAAATTCTGCTTAAAAAGCCTGAGATGGTGGCCTTCATATGATTTGACTGAAGCAGAAAATATTATTTTTTAATGGTAGTGTCTTTTATAAACAAGAGTGCTTGTAGATCCCCTGGGACTTTGAGGATCAATGCCACTAATTTGTTCTATTGGAGGCCATCTGAGAAGAAGTTTGAGGTGCATTGAGCAGGTGATAAATAAAAGACAGGCAGAGATTTGAGGCATATAGAAATGATCAGTTTAAAGGATGCAGAAATCCAAACATTTCTCCTAAAGTTAGAATAAAAGGAAATACTTAATTCTGCAGTCACTAGCTTGGCTTTCCTGTCTGGGAATAAATCCCAGGTCTTCCCAGCAGTCAGGGGGAAGCCACTGCCAGGGATGAGGAGGCTGCAGAGGCAGACATAAAACAAGGACACAGAGCTTTGCTAGTGCTGGAAGGGGTGAGCAATGTAAAATGTTCATAACCAGAAAATCACCAGGTTAGGCCTGACTTCTGTCAAGTATCAGAGCCCTGCGGGTGGGAAAAAAACCTGTTAAACCTCTCCCTTGGATAGTTAACTCTGAGCCACACATATGACAGGTAAAGCATGGGGTTGTATATTGTGTAAGCATGCCAGCTCAATCTTCGGTGCCACCCTGGAAAATTGCGCTCTGAAGACCACCACGAAGAAAGGAGCAATGTGTGCTGTAATCAATATGGTGAAGATTGAACTCTATACAGTATGTTGTTGTGTTGGTGAGGGGCTATCATGTTTACAAATAGAAACTTTTGGATTATTGAAATTACTTTCTATGTATGCTACCTAGATCCTACACAAATCAGATTTTTTTCCTCAAGAATAACCCTCTCTAAAGGTTTTATCCTAACCTTGAAAATACTGGTTCAGACCAGGGGTAAGTTTGTGGTGGAGAGGTAAGGTCTACTGTTGCTTTGGCATCGTGTGTGCCTCTGTGCAAGCACACTCAAGCCAGTGAGAGTGCATCTCAGCAGGGGCAGAGAGCACTGGTGGGGAGCAAGACATGGGAAATGACACAGGACATTCTGCTTGCACCTGCTCAGCTGGCACATATAAACAAACAGGGCTACCTGCTTGCGGTATGAGCACGTTGACAGAAACCATAATGCTCCACTCTTTGTAGTGGAACTACAACTGAATTGTGGCTGTGAGTTGAACACATTTATGTACTAAAAATATATGAATGCTTTTTATTTTAAGGATCTTGGCTCCCCAAGCTGCTTCCTTCTCTGTCTTATCCATTTTCTTCAATTCTTGCTTTATTTTTGCCTCTCTTTACTTTGCAGGTACCTTCTTTCTAGGATGCTTTCTTTCACAACTTCCAGAACAGATTTCACCAGTATCTTTCCCCTTTCTCTATTTTAGAGGATAAAAAAAGTGAATCATATTTCACATAGTGTTCCCATTTGAGACCAGCAGTAGAAAGCTGCAGTGAGAAGCTCCTAAACCCACAGGGAAGGTACTGTTTAGAGCCCATGACAAACTTGTGTTACTGTGCTAGAGACACTTGCCATGTTCTCTGAAGATATTTTATTTTCTATAGTATTCTCACTTGGTAGCAGCATGCTATTTTGAACTAATTTCAGATTCTTCTTGTTGTACTATGTAACAGCAGCAAAAATATTTTTCAACCATTTAGAAACTACCAAAGGTTATAATAATGATGGGTCTATGCTCCCAAATGTAAATCCAGATCTTAATCATTCAAATACTTACCTTAATAGTGTGAAATTTATCAAAGAAAGGTTTTCCTTCTCTTGTGTATATTTTAATTCAAGCTGTGGACTAAAATATACTTTTTAATAATTACAAAAATTCTGTAAGATTTTATTTCAGCCTTATGGTCTCCTTAATATGACATGCCTAATTAACAGCCAATTGCAGGCTGAAAGCAAGCTCCCTCATGCAAAAATTCATTTGGAAGCAGAGTCTGATCTGCAGCATTTTTATCTTATTGACAAAAGAATCACCAAGAGTCAGGTTGCTCTTGCATTACAGAGTACATTTGTTATGCTGGCAGCCAAAGGAAACATGTTAGTTGTAAATAGAGATGTTACCTGAGAAACTGCTTACATAATAAATATGGAACTTTGTGTCATCACTTATGAAATTATTTATCTAAAGTTATTTGTTCCTTATGGTTTCTAAAAGAAAATACATTTTGTATTAAACAGTGTAGGCAGAAATCCTAGAGAAGAAATCTTTCAAGCATTTGGATTGATTTGCATTGGTCCTTTTGAAGTTAAATCTGGCAGGATGGGGCGGGAGCAGAGTTTTGAAAAGCCCATCTAACATCACATATTGTCAGTACAGAAACAGAGGGATTTACTTCACCTGCTTTGATTGAGTAAAAAAGATGATTAAAAAAAAGAAAGAAGGAAAAAAAAAACATTGCTGAAAATGTTGAAACGCTTATATGATTATCCCACTAGGCATAATGTAATAATAGGCTTGGTTACCAGAAACACTTTCTCTTCTAACGCAAGCAAAACACCTGTCAAATGCTTTTAGCATCTTATACAAACACTCATGAAATTTTCAATAAGAAGACAAGGAGAATTAAGAGGATAAGAAAATATATGTAATGGAGGTAGGGCTTGTTTTGCATTAGGAGAAGCTGGAATAATGGGAGGTGAGGTTGGAATATTTGATATTTAGGGTTAGAGAGAGGCAGATATCTACTGATTGAATGTGCTGTGATTATAACTGATTGATTAAAAGCTGTGAGTGTGGATCTGGCATGCAGATGGAGGAAAGTCCTCTTATGGAAGATGAAGACAAGGAAAAAGAGCTGTTATCTGGACTGGAAAATGTAGGTTTCTCAAGTTATAGACACGTTTTTGTCAACAGCAGTGACTTTGGAGTGGAACAAAGTATAATAATGAAGTATAATATTTGATGTACCTGCTACAGGTTTCATCATAGCAACCTAAGATTAATGTCTCAAACAACATGAAACTGCAATTAGTTCTGACAAGCTTACCAAAGCACCTGCCAGTAGCCAGGTGGGTTTTTTAAAAATTATTTTACTGGGGTTTTTTTAAGGAAGATGACATTTGGAGTTTGGACTAAATTACTTGGAATTGAGAGACAATTAAGTGTCCTGTATAGAAAAGGAAGCTGTCACTGGCAGAAGGTGGGGAGACAGCTCTGACAGACAGAAGGCTTTAATAGTGAAACGTCACAGGCTTCATGAAGCGTTCTGCAAGAGGATTTCAAATAGAAAAAAAAGTTGGTTAGGGTATGGGTCAGGATATTTGAATGGCTCCAGAAGAATGGGAGAAACCATCTTATTTAGGAGTTGGAGCTTTGCATTTAAGAGTTTTTATAGCACTTTTAGGAAAAGCTGCAGTGTAGAGCAGCTGGCTCAAATTTGGGATTGACCCTGTTTACTACTCAGCCAAGACATGAAAATAAAGATGCTTGGCAGAAGAGTGTTTCTTGGCTAAAAAGGTACAGCATTGCTCCCTGGAGCCATTTGTGAATAAAGAGGGACAATATGCCTATGTGTCATTAACAAGAGGAGTCACAGTATTGTGTTGAAAATGGAAGCAGATGTAGGAGCAGAAAAGCTCTTGACTTTCAAGAAGGCAGTGGACAAAGGCCCTAGGTCAAGCTCAAAGTAAATGAGCATGATTTTACGGCACCAGAAAAAAAAGCAAAGCTTAAGCAGCCTTCCTGTTAGGGTAACTTGTCTAAGGGTATTTAGAGGTAAAGGTAATGAGATAGAAATTGGATTCAAACAAATATGCTGGACATGAGGAACATTGAAAGGAAAAATGTCGAGCTGTATTCAGTGCAGCCACATACAGATAAACTAATTTCTGAATTCCTCAAATCTGAGTTTGAGGTATATGTGCTGCAAAAGTCTGGCAAAAAGCATTTGGATAAATTGTAAAAGTGGAGCATAATTTCTTCTGCGGCATTTATGAAAAGGGCTGCACAGATTGCAGGTACTCCAAAGAGTGATGGCAGCTTAAGATGCTGTGGGTGCAATAAAGCCACTGTAAATCCCAGCTGAAATGAATCAATATCTTCTCCCTAAATCCATTCATTTGCAGAACTTGGTGGCTGGGCAGAGCTTACTAAACTGTGCTCACGTTGTGTGTTTTCAGAGTGAGGATTGGAACTAGAACTGAATACATTTCTAAGAGTGAATGTATGTGAGAGACTATTTCAGTGTGAGCAATTACACTATAGCATAGTCAGTGCATTTGCTCATATCTAAGAGTAATGGATTCATGACTTCCAGTATAATATTGCTGCCTAGTGTTTTATGGCATAGGAGTAAAGAAGGAGGGTGACTTTTATAAAACTGAGATCAAAGTCCTGCATTTTACCTCATCTCAGGAAAATATAAAGTGTGTGCGGATAGAAAAGGAAAATACGATGCTTGAAGGAGCAGTGCTGTTGAAGGAAAGAATAAGGAATTGTACCAGGTGCTGGATGTTCAATATTCTTTCTGGCCAGAAATGGCACATATTATAAAGGAAATTCTCCTGTAAAACTAGCTGAAGCAGTATCAGTTATGAGTTGCCAGCGCAGTTGTTTTTGCTTGAAGGTCTACAACATACCTTTGAAGTGTGACAGATATTTATACAGCATGGGCTATTTAAATTGGCCTCACATTGGATAACAAAGTACTTTGTACAGGCTCTGAGAAGGGCATTATACAAAGGCAATAGGGAATCCATTAGTCCCTGAGACTATTCCAGCAAAGAGATGCTTATACAGTGGGAAAGGGTTTGATTCCCTGCAAGTAGACTTAGCAAAGGGCTCAAGGCAAAAATGGCAAATAGAAAACAAGGAAAAAAAAAGACTCATAGGCTGGATCTCTCTTCATTTTGCTGCACAGAGCAGATAGTGCTGATACACGACTGAAAGGAGGGAGAGAGAGGTAGTAAGCCAGTATGCTAGAGCAGATATTGGGATGGGTGACATATTTAGAAGTGGAGGAAAGATAAGAAAGGCAGTTCAATAATTGCCTACAGATAAAACCAGAGGATAGTTACAGAATATGCACACTGACATTATTGAAAAAATGGTCACAAGCTTTCATAAGCTGCAAGACGGAAGAGGGATGTGGCACTGGGAAGTAATAAGCATGAAGAGAAGAGAAGGCATGTTTGTAATCATCACCGGAGCCAGAGAAAGCAGCCTCATGCTTATCACATCTCCCAGCACATCTCCACAGATTTCTGTGCTTAGCACAGGCACATTGGCAGGCAGCGCTCTGGTTGGGAACACATCCCCTCTGCCTTCCTAGGGAAGGCCTTACAGTGTATGGAAATGCAGGTGGGATGCAGGTGTGTCTTGAAAGGGGAAAT
Organism: Donacobius atricapilla; assembly: GCA_013397315.1. Taxonomy (NCBI): domain Eukaryota; kingdom Metazoa; phylum Chordata; class Aves; order Passeriformes; family Mimidae; genus Donacobius; species Donacobius atricapilla. The sequence continues at coordinate 56,251 of WBMY01008819.1, forward strand.
ATGGCCAGCCACTCTGCCAGGCAGTGCCATGCAGAAAGGAATGGGCTTGGGTCCTTCCTAAGGGTGGCTGTGGGACCTGGCATTCCCCAAAAGCTGCAGCTCTGCTCACATAATATGAATGCAAGGAGGATTTGAACATAGACATTGAGAGCCCATTTTTCATTTTAGATGCAGAACTAAATGAAGAGAGGGATACTTGAAAGTAATGCCCTCAATAAAAAAAGCAATAATAAGCAGCTGAAAGAGCAGTTTCTCCTCCGACCAAGTGCCCCACAGTACTTCTGTACAGCTAACCTGCGGAGTTTTGCAGGCAGTAATGTTTTCTTGTGGAAGAATCAGCAGCAAATGCTGTGTTAAGCCCAGGACTGCTTGCTCTGCCCTTGCATTTTGGCAGCAGCCTTTCTGCTAGATGAATGATTTGCAGAGCAGCTTTGTGGACTGGATTTGTGAGGATGATCTGGTTAAAAAAAAAAATAGCTGAGGGGAAAAATAAAGTTATTTTTAACCCAAATCAGTTCATTATTCATGCTTAACAGGAGAGCTTTACCAAGAGAGGAAGGCACATGCAGGCAGGAAGTATGCTGCAAAGCAGGGTATGGTCTCAGCTGCTTCAGGTGGGGCTGTGGGGCCTGGGTTTTAGCCTCTGCTGTGAGCTCAGTTTCTGCGAACATGGCAGGTTTCACTCTGCTCCAGGGCTTTTATTTTTACAACTCATTGTTCTGGATTTGAACAGGAAAAGGTCACCATTTTTCCAGGAAAAGTAACCCTACTCTTATTTTTAAAGACTTTTAGGTTGGTAAAAAGATAAAAATTCCCTTCCTTCATTCCTTCCTACCTGCCTGCCTGCCTGCCTGCCTTCCCACCTTCCCTCTGCCAAGGGAGGCCATTGTAGGAGTAGAAGGTAATGACTTTCTGCGTTCTGACCCTCTGGAGAGAGCTGCCTGGGGTAGGCTGGGCTCAAGGCTTATAGGATGAGTAACACAAAGATCATGCAAAAGTAAAATCCTGGTTTTCAAATCAATAAAAATCTTTATAATTTAGGGTGTCACCATTGTGCTAAAGCATCTCTTTGTAACAGTGGGATGACCAAGCACAACAGAGATAGTGCCCAGCTTGAAAGGAAACAATGAAAACTATGGACTTGCTACCACAAAGGCATTAACCAAGGCAGGCTGAGGCACATCTTAACTACGGCCAGTCATCCTCCTGCCCATAGATGTCTTTTGTAGGAGCTGAGAAAGCAGCCCATGTTTCTCAAGCCTTGCTGCAGCTCCTGAAGTACATAAATTACTTTCTCCTCTTCTTTCCTTGTTTTCTTTTATCCTGTGAGATTACTGAACTGAGAGTCTGCCTTCTCATAATGAGGCCAGAGTATATTGGAATTATCTGCGGGCATCAGTTAATAAATAGCAGAATTAAAGGCAAAGAGCTGGCTGGGGTGACGTGTCAGGCCGGCACAGGGCAGCAGCCCCATTCTGGAGCAGGGCAAGATGAGCAGGGGCAGGAGGGTGCAGCTCCTCTGCATGCCTACTGCAATTAAAATAAATTGCCTGACTCTCTTATCCTCCCGCCTGCCTCAAAAAGCCAGAGTATAAATTGATGTCAGGATGTGGCCACTAATGAGGCTGAGCTGCACAGTGTCCCCTCTGCTGTGCTGGGGGAGGGTGAAGTAAGGGAGGGTGGGTGCATCCATACGGACAATGAAATCTCATAACTGACTCCAAAAGAAAGCCATCAGTTCTTATTTATTACTTGAGTAGCTGTAGCAAATCATTAAATAGTTACCACTCATCATCTCAGAGGAGATAGGACCAATGTAAACAGAAGCCTTATTTACTTGGTATTCCTTTTTTTATCATTATTTCATGCAGAACTTCTAAGGTTGCTTATCAGTAAGGTTGCCCAACATTTTCCTTTGGGAAAAGCTGTTTTCAATTGCTTCTAGCAATTCTTAACCATTTGGACTGTAATTTTCCACACCAGCTACTGGGATCAGACCAAGTAGATTTGGAATATTTCCAAGACATTGTGGTTTATGGGGGTTTTGTCCCTTTTCTTTCTTTCTTTCTTTCTTTCTTTTCTTTTCTTTTCTTTCTTTCTTTCTTTCTTTCTTTCTTTCTTTTTTTTTTTTTAGCATTACGTGCGGAACATACATTCTTTTGTTCATGCTACAATTTAAAATTGTAAAATGTGTTGAAGTGGGAAGGTAGTATTTGCTGTCCCATGGTGATCTGCCAAGACTTAGTAATATTATAAAAGTATGGAAAAAGTATTTTTAAAAGTCAGAACTGAGCACTGTCCTTCCCCTGCCAGCTCAAGGGTAATGGGAAGTTGTGCTCTGCGAGTAATTGAGCAAATAATTATGTGCTGTTTGTTTGCTGAGTCTGCGGTTCAGTTTTCAGGACAAAGCTTGAAGATTTCTGTGTTTCCACATGTGTTTGTGTGGCGAAAGTGAGACCAGCTTATTATATTCAGCTCCCAGTGCAATAAGGAAATATTTTCCTTTGAATAAGGACTGCCAGGTTTGGCCTTGGAGTGCATAACTCAAACCTCTCTGTCTCTAATACAGGATTGTATTTATTTTTGACAGGCTGTGGGTAGGAAATAAAAAATGGAAATCACCTTTCACTCTTCCAGAAAAACACAGCAATTAGAGAAAAATAATAATTCCTATAGAATGTCACATGGCCAGGTATTCTAGTTGCAATCTTGTCATATAAACTATGCAAGTAAAATCTGGTGTTTTCTTCTGTTTGGATCAAGGAACCTAGAAACAGTGACAGTCTATTTATTTTTTTATGGTTGCTGAACCTCTATTAAGAGCTATTATTCATGGTGTTTGATTATTCTGCATTTACATCTTCACATCCCCATGGTTACTGTTTAATCAAACTTTGATCAAAGAAAAGACAAATTATGTTGCTAGTTATTTGACCGTGTGTGGAAAGGGCTCAGTGGGTAAATAAGTAAATTCTAATTCATACAGGCACAAATTCTGAAATATTTTTCAAGCAGAATTCTCACTCATAGAGGAAAAATTAAAGTAATTTTTAGCAGACTACGCATTATATGGTCTTTTATTTGGTTCCTGATAAAAACTTGTCATTCCTGATGTCATTACTTGTTTGTTCATCTTTTGACTAGAGCTGCCTGCTTGAAAAATGAAAGAACACTCTAAAGCTGAAAAAACACCCTTGCGTTCAATGCTAGTGACATCAGGCAATCGATGCTTCATTAGAAAATCAAAGCCACTTCCTTTTCATTCTTTGAAAATGTTTGCTTATTTGCATCTGTTCAGACGGAACATCTAAGGTGGGATAGGTTGGTTATGTCCCTGCAATACTAAGCAACTTCAGTGTGCTAGAACAGAGAGAAGTGACCCCCTGGTAACAAGAGGGAGTGTGAGCAGCTGTGCACCCTTCACGTGCCCGTGTATATACATGGTCTATATTGAGCATCTCAGATTGGCCCAACTAATAAATGCTCAGCTGGGATTGAGCATCAGCAGCATATTTTTTCTGATCCATGAGGAGGCAGCTCAGGTTCAATGAATGCTGATTGCAAGGCTTCATTGAGCAGCAGCTCATGTGTCCAACAGTGCCAAGTACATGGTCAGGGAGAGATTCACTGGGGGCTTGGTCTCTGAGGAGACCTGTTTGAGTGTCTGACTGTGCCTTTAGAAGTACATCTTACAGTGGGACATGGCTGGTTCTTTTCTGTACAGGGATGAGTGGGGCAGTTTCAGACCAGCCTGAGGTATATTGGCCTCGGGAGTGACAGAGGAATTGCGTGTAGTTTAACAGGCAAATGTAGCTGGAGACAGGCTGTGGAACTCAGTGAGGGAGTGAGGTTTTAGAAGCCTGATATATTCATCACAGTATTTGCACTGGCAAGAGAAGAGGAAACTCCTGCAAAAGTAAGGACTGTGGAACCCCATTACAGTCAACGCTGTAAGCATAGGTCTGTGCCAAGCTGGGTGGAAAAGAGGGATTCTCATTTGTTTTATGGTGCCTGAGGGAGCTAGAAAGAAGTGTTAAAATTCTTTAAAACCAGGAAGCTGACACTCAGAAAAAGAAGAAATAAGAAATTGAGGCAATGCTTCTACTGTGACAAAATTAGTCACAGTCAGGAGGATTGATTGAAATATAAAGTAATCCTGGAATAAGCATCACAAGCACTTAGGGAAAAGTCCTTCAAAATAATTTGGAAAATGGGACAGAGACAGAAAGTAAGGTCTTGCTTAAGCTGAGGCAGCTAACAAACTTAATAGGAACCTGGCTAGAACAAGGAGCCATGAAATGCACAGGAGTTTTGGAGTCTTATTCACATAGTGACAATACTAGGAGAACTAGAAACAAACAACCTATTTATCTGCAAGGGGAAAGAGTGAGTGGGGATTTTGAGTCTGCTTATAAAAAGGAAATTGCACTAGGACTGTAGGCCTGTGTCAACTGAGAAAGAACATTTGACAAACAGTTGATCTGGATTTCATTAAAAGTGAAAAATGTACAAGATAGAAATGCGCTTGAGAACCATATGGTTTGTGGCAAGTTGTGATAGCTCCCTTGGTCCTTACACAAATCAGGAAACAAATGCTTTATTCACTTTTACGTAACAAGCTGAGATTCATTAATCATCTTCTCCAACAACAATAGGAGACAAAAATATCTTGGAGGTGTATCAGATGAATTGTAGTTGAAATTTGCCATGAATTCAAACACAAGGAAGTTGTTAAAATATGACTTTGATACAGACAGATGACTCTTGATCTTTCTGTTTTGCTCCTCTGTCCAGATCAGCTATGGATTATCTCCCAGGGATGATGGACAATGGCATTTAATTGCTTGAGAACTAACTTATGGGATGACTCAAAAGATTAATCAAGCAGGGGAAAGCCCTCTAGTACCTTCAAACCATTGATTTTTTTACACCACATGGGAAATAATATCCAGTTGTCCACATGATGAATTTCTCTCTTCATGCAACCAGATGTAGGACATTAGGAGGAAGAAGAATACTGTTTCCTTTAAAAGGGGGAAAGCAACCATCAAGAGGCCATTTTAGGCTAACTTCAGAATAGAAATTGAAGTGAGTGGAACTTCATATAACTCAGCTAAGGACAGAAGTGTGTCATACCAGTTCTATCACTGGTTCTTACTGAACCATTAAAGTCATGCTTTTTTCCTCTCTTTCTCCCAAATCTAAGGGCATAAACTTGCTGAATTAACAAAAATGCTGCTCAGTCAGAAAGATGTCTGGATTATCTGTGTAGCTACTCACCAGTTCTGGTCATCAGGAACTGAAAGAGAAAGAACAGGATTTCGTTTTAGAGACTTCTTTGACTGATGCTAGAACTTTTTCAAATTTATGTAGCTGCAAAGTACTTTATTAAGCCTCTAAGCTTCCCACCCAGGTGTCATGCAGTTCAGTTGCAGATTCTTACCAGATGGATTTGCAAGTATTTCTTGTTGGTTAGCTAAAGGAAAATGACTGAACAAGTCAGTTCTTAAAAATGGCTTAGGCTGATTGTGCTCTTCCTTTCACACCATTGCTGGAAAAATGTGGGAGAGAGAACAACTGAGAAGAGACAGTAAATGATTGTCAAATAAGAAGCTGAAATAAAGATAATGAGAATTCTTGGCACTTATCCTCTACTCCAAGAGTTTGGTGGTTACATGCGCGTGGACTGACAAAATATGTATATTCAAAATACACTTAAAAGGGCTACTCTTGGCTTTTTGGAACATGGCCTCCTCCTGCTTCATTGCTCATACACTTTTCTTCATCCTCCTAGGAAACTTACGTAACTTCCTCAACTTCTCTCTGCCATATCCTAATTCACCCATGCTTTGACGCTGCACTTGGTTCTCTGCTTCTTTCCTGCATCCAGAAGAGCTTTTGGTTCTTCCTTCCAAACTCAACACTTGGATATGCTTCTAAAAAATACAAGAATGCTCCTTAAGGGCACATTGCCATCAGCTCCACAGCAGAACCAAAAGACTTTCTTCCTACCAATATCCTAGCATGTGCTACAGCTGGGAGTAGGAATACATATATTTACAAATGGTGAGAAAAAGTAATGTAATTCTTCTGAAAATGAGACCAGAAATGTGAGAGCTGGGACAGTAAAAGTTGCATATCATTCATGATCAGTAAAGAGAGACTTTCCACCATTAGAAAAAAACAAAAAAAAAAGCACAAATTGCACCAACTCCCCAGATACTCACAGCATATACACACAGGGTTCACATCTTATCACAAGACCTTTGCCAATATTGCAAAAAACATTATGATAGGTTATAAAAAATAGGGAACCCAGAATTTACCACAGTAAAAAAGTCTCTTGAGAAAGTTTTCCTTTTAGTTTACCCACATTTCAAACTACTGGGTGAAGATTTTAGAAAAAAAAAATACTTAACAGACTGTGCGAAATCTCAATGCAAGGCCTCAAACATTTCCAGAGAATGGAAAAGGCTTCAGCTTCCTGCAAATGAAAACAGATGCAGTGATGGCAGCTCAGGTTGAAAAAAGGCATGATAATAAGGAATTCTTTCAGTGGATCCTGAAAGAAACCCTGAAAGAAACTGAAAATAGTGGATAGTGGATGAAGAACCCAGAAAGGCATCTTCTCTCAGTTATCTGAAGCAAGGTTATATGTAACTGCTGTAATGTACCAGGTAGTGCTAATACAGATATGTTCTGGACTGTGAACTACAGCCCACTTAACCCTACCTTGGCTGAAACACAGGCTTGTAAAATGGCAAAAAGTTGCAGGATATTTGTTTTGACAGATAATTAAGACTTGAGGTGACTTTCCTAACAGAAAAACATCAAGTGATGAGTTTGTATAAGGTTTTAAAATTACAATTTCTTCCCTGTTTTTCAACATAGTTTGATTAGAGGAAAGATGTGTTTTGGTAAATTTATGGTTGAACTGAGTGAGATTCTTGAAATAGCAAGAAATTAGGTTTGATGACTCAGGAGATCTCTTTTAGATTAATGGTTGTAGCCCATACATATTGATAAACCATAGCATATAAATAGATAAATTACTTCTGGTTGATGCATGAAGCCATGCTAAACCTGACAGTGAGTTGTCTTGAGAGCTCCTTCATTTGGGTGGATGATGCACACTGAAGACCTGTAAGGACAGACAGTGGGTCTGGATGTTTAAAATGTAGGAGCTGCAGATTCATTTGCCTCATTTGGGACTAATATGGGGTGCTGTATGTAGGTGTGGCAATGGAGACCTTAGATCCAAGGCCAAACAAGTCCCTTTGTGAAGTAAAAACAGCAGGGGCTGGGAGAATACCGGCTAAAAGCTGACCTAACCAAAGCTGCCTGGGGCTGAGGATGACTGGCTGCAGGTGAGTGTGATGGAGAACAACGGGCAAGGAAGGTATAACCTTGAGAGGGAGTAGAGAGAATTTCTTTGTCTCAGCACTGATGGAGTGATAATCAGTTGTGAGACCAAGCACACTAGAGGAGACAACTTTTTCTACTTTGCTCTGGAAAGTAATCTTTGCATACAGTGTTGTAAGAAGACTAGATTGAGAATACTTCTGCTTGGTGTCAGGTAGAAATCTGATCCTTCAGGTACATCCCTGTGACACCCATATGGAATGGCTAAGCACATTCAGGTGAAATGAGGCAATACTGTTTTCCATGTGTACCCAGACTGCAAATTTGTCTATTTTTTGATGACTCTGTTTCTTTGTTAGAGATGAAAATTTTAAAAGTGTGACACATACTGTGTGTGGCTGTCAGGAGAGGGAGAAATTTTCCCTGGGGTGCCCCTCAGGTGGTTTCAACATAATTTCTCCGGGCAGTGTGTCCCCTTCACAGAGACAGTACTATTGGACGAGCCGAATACCTTATGAAGCCTCACCAGAGCACCAAATATCTTTCTAATTACTTCACTGCATACACAATACTTACAAGAAAAGAAGGATGGAAGCCCAAATGAAGTACAGAGGCCCTTGGAAAAATGCCACCAGGTAAAACACTGCTCCCATCTCCTTTTCCTGTTGACCTGTCCTTTCATCTGAGCATTAAATGCCCATTTCCTTTAAATAGCTTTTTACCCTAACCAACTCTCTAATTCACAAAGCTTCTTGAAATTCATTTTTGTTGACTGCCTGCAACAGAAAGCTTTAATGTTTCATTCCTTGTAACTGAGTAAGCTTTCTGTACTCTGCTTGCATTGCTTCAAGCAGTCAGGCAATGGTCATCTGCCCTGACAATGCTAACTTGACATCTTCAGCCAGAAACAAAACAGACTCCATGAGTTTTGGGTGTAAGATGTGTGAAGGAGAATAGTCATGGTAAGTAAGACATGGTCTGTAAGGGAGAGTGCATATCAGTAAACACAAACAGGGAGAATTTTGCCTCATTAATCTGCAGACTGAGAAAGCTGCTTGATATTCTCCCTCCTCAGCAACAAATGACAGCATAAAAAGTGATCATGTTAATTCAGATGAATAATACCACATATCCCTGCATTATATAATTATTTCATTAAAATGAATGATCAGTTTAAAACATCATTAAAATCTAACCAGCTGAAAATAATATGATTCCACTGACATTTGACTTGATTAAAATCTGAAAGTTAGGAATATTGAAATAAGTATTAGCTCCAGAGAGTCTCTGGAAGAAGCAGCATCATGTACCTTACCCCTCCATGCATCGTGCTTCTCAGGGGGTAGCAGAAGGAGTGAGAATTCTTGAGGATCCCAACTCAGTAAAGATCAGCAAAGCCAGCGTTAGAGGTGGGCTGCACACAGTTGTTCTAACATCCTCGAGTCAGTCAAGCAGGTTTTCCAGATTATCAAATTAAGGATTACTCGTTCAATTCAGTTGCAAGAGTCAAAGAACCAAACTGATTCTCTGAACAATGGCTCCAAGCCAAAGCCCGCTGAAACCAAGACAAAGATCCCCTGCTGAGTTCAATAGCTTGCTGGGTTTCACCCAGTGCCCTTTTTCTTTCTCAAGTGAGTTTCTTTTTCCTGTGGCAGCCTCACACAATTTTCCATTGTGGTTACCTTTATTCAAACACTGCTCTTCTCTTACTTACAAGTTCAGATTTGTATTTTTTCCAATACTTTATAATTTTGCATTGTCAGGATGCTTTTCTGCATGGTTTCAGAGAGTGAACTGACCTAGTTAAAATTAAAGGTTGCCAGCAGAAATTAGATTAGGATGGTCTAGTGGTCTGAAAAAATGCTGTAATATGCTGTCCTTGTCTTAGTTTTCTTCAGTAAGAATGGCTGGGTGAAAAGGCAGTTATTAGAGCTACTTGGTTTACACTGTTATAATTGCAGGTCTGATGATATCCTATTAGGATGCAACAAGACCAAATTATCAGCTATTTCAACTAGAAATATAATAATTTCGTTTTATTTTTAGCTTTCAGATTTCACATTTCATTTGAAATGCATACGAATCTAGTTACTAATAAAGTAATAGTGCATGCTGACAGCAAGGATATTTCCACCTTCTTAATACTGCCTATACTGGAAATTCTCAAGCCTGAGATTAAAAAAATTCTTATCCCAAGCTTTGGGGATTGCAAGCAGTGGATAACTTGCTCACCATATCTTAGCACAGGCCCAAGGTCTCTGTCAACGAGCTATGAATACAGCAGACATCTGAAGGGTGAATAATGTTACCAGCCTCATCTACCAAAAATATCTTAAGTCTGACTCTTTCGAGGCACAGTGCAAATACTTTGATGCTGAGCTACTGCTGGAATACCATCTGGCTCAGACTTCTTATGCTTGCCCGTAAACCTGTGGGGTTTTTTTGTACAGTGAAAAGCAGACTAATGTCTCCTTAAGAAGGATATTGTCTCCTGTCAGTCCTATTGTTCCTGTAAATACCTCTCATCACTACTAAAAAACGACAAAAGGATAATGGATATTCATCCTGAATGGAGCTCAGAAGCACTTCACCCTGGGAACTGCATCACTCTTTGCAGGCAGAATCCCTGCAAATGCCAAAGCCAGGCCTATTAACAATAACGCATAAATAATATTAGTAGATAATTGATGTTGACATTGCCATTTGATGCTGTGCATGACTCTGCTGTGTGCCTGGTAAGCTGAGTGGTTGGCTCCTCCAGTAAAAGCTGCATTGCTCTTTGGCCTGTTGATATCCAGCTGTCTGTCACTGCAATATCTAATGGATGGCTGTGTGGTGATTGTTATGCTGAGCTGCAGAATGCCAACACTTCTCTGATATGCAGGAGCAATTCCCCACAACTCTGTATCAAACTATAACTCTTTCTTATCAAGCCAATTTTTAACACAGCTGCAGCCCAAAAGACTTACTTTTGGATCCATTTTTCAATGTGTAAACTACTATTGTTTTAAACCTATTTTCTGCTCTTTTGCATACTTTGCTGTTTGTTTCTAAGAATTAAATCTATTGCTCAAAAATGCACCTCAGAATGGTTTTTGCATTGATTGGGATGGTTCTGTTATTTTGGGGGCTATGGCTGCATTATAGATGTCATCTTAAAGGTATTTTGGGACACTTCAGGCCTGTTGTTTTCTTCCTTCCTTGCGTATGGTCAACTGCTGCTCTGAAAGGAGAGTAGGGAGAAAGGGATGGGTTAAGTGAGGATGGAAAGGCTTGTGACAATGGACAGGGAAACAGTTTTTCTTGCTTTTTCTTCTGAAGGAACCGATCTTGTGTTTGTACCATTTCTGTGTGGTTGCAGAAGAAAGTTTCTGCTTCTCCATGCATTATGTATGTATAGTTTGGGGTTTCTGCCTCAAATGTCCCAAGAATTTATGCTCTTGGGATGTCTCTGTGTGAACGACATGTAGTTCTTACTCTCAGAGAAAAGCACTTGTCCCTCTTAGCATCCAGCATTGTGTAAGAGTGGTAGCCACAAGAGTGCTTGGTAAGATTATCAGCTTCCCTTGGCTTTTGGAAGGACCATTTTGGTTTTGTCCCCCTATCCTAGCAGTGCTATTTAATCCCTCCATGTTCTGTCCCCTATGCTCCAGTAAGAGCTTCTAGAGATGAAGGCAAATTTCCTCTTCTTCAATATCAGCAAGATAGAAAAACCAAGTCTTCTTCCCGAAAACATAAAGACACCCTGAAGCATGCACATAGAGGAGTTTTTCAAGCTGGGGGCTAGCTGGAAGAGGAAGCAGTACAAGAGATGGGTATGGGAGCACAAATACAGATTTTAATGAGGGGACTTGAAATTGACAGAGGGTCAGGCAAATGTGTGCTGACACAAGGCATGCTGTGCAATTGAAAAATCTAACATAGGTGAAAATAGAACAGCTTGAAAGTTATTTAACGAGGCAGAGCACACTGCAGTGGTTCAGAACAGCCAGGAAGGAGCGTCTAAGATAATAAATGCTGTAGTGGAGTTTAGGTAGGTGTGAGATGTTTGTCCGTGCTGAATAGCATTAGCAACTTGTTAAGGCCAAGTGAAAAATAAATCACTGACTTCAACAGATGTTACTGTTTACTAAGTCCTTACATTTAGATTTACACAGCAAACCAGACTGCCCAAGTGCATCTTGAGTCAATGAGTTGGTGCTCCTCAGCTGAAGGAATTATCTTGATTTATGTGATAAACAGTATGTACTCTTAAAGAAAACCAAGGTAGTTTCCTTATGCAGGGCCTTGCAAGATTCAGTGCCTGCACACACGCTCCCTTTTGCACTTTTGCCAGGGAGGAATTCTTGGCTCTGGTCCTCAAGTTTCTGGAAGAAGGTATAGCAGATGGGTTGAAGTTATTTATTCCTTTTAAGGGTGAAAAAATCCTACTATCTAGAATTTCCACTGAAGCGATCTTACACCTATTGAATCTATAATCCTTTGGTTTTCTTTCTTTACTCTTGACATAGAAATCATCTCACTGTTCATATTCCAGCAAGCCCAAAGCTTTCTTGTCCACAGCCTCTCAGGATCCATTTAGACAGCAAGACCTATTCAGATGCCAGCACTCCTATCAGTACTGCATTTTGTGCTTGAATGGTTTAGCACCATGAAACTTAACTCTGAGGCAAGCGCTTGAAAACCCTGCCCAAGGGACAAAGTCTGCATTCAACCTCCTGTATTCCACATTTGCCTTCCTTGACTCATCATCTCTCCTGAAGATTTTCTTGCCTGTCAGTTTATTACCCCACATGAGCATATGGTCGACAACCCTGTACAGAGTTTAAAGAACACAAGTCATGATTCTGCTATACCTCATTTCTGTCTATGCCAGCCAGCTTTGCAGATCTGTGTGTCCTAAATTTTTATTTAAGCTATGCCATCAAGACTGCTTTACAACTTTGGTTGGTAGGTAGATTTTGTATTATTGAAGGGCTCAGGATCACCCCATGGGCACGCTTGCAGACCATCACTCAAATGAGAAGGAAAGGTTACCCATCTACCACCAGCAATTTTCTGTTTTCTGTTTTAGTCCCTGAGGAATTTTCAGGAAGACAGAAGATATACTTGATCCCCCTTTTGGTTTTGTATGCAGTCGTGGTAGTGAAGCTGATAGAATCAGCAGTAGTAAAACATGGGAGAATAGGGGGACGGAGATGGCACTAGGGGTACTAGTAGGACAAATATTTCCTGCCTAGCCATGGTAAGTGTGTGTGTGTGTGTGTGTGCATGTGACTGTAGATGGAGATAGCACATCTCCAAGAAGGTTGATGAAAGGTTAAATAATCTTTCTTTTAATAATGGCCTTCATGAGGCTCTCTAAGGTTGCAACAACAGACTAACTGAACAACATCATTGCACAATTTTTTTAACAGCACTAGTATTTTCCATCATTGAAAATTATTTGTTTTATAGGTCAGATGCCCTATTAGTATTGTTAGGATTTCTTGTCATCTGTTGCATTTGTGATTTCTAGAATATATTTAATGCTGATATTTTTTTCAGTACAGCAACAGCTAAATCCTCTTGCTATCTCATTACAATATGAGAAAATTGAGATTGCTTGGGCTACATTAGTTAATAAACCCATTGCCTGTAATTCCCAGACCACTGATGCATTTTTCCATCTTTATTTAATGAGATGCTATTTTTCACATTGAAATATCCAGGCTTAGCAGTGAAGAAATGTTACAGACAAATTCACACTGAAGGGGAAAAAATACAACAGGAAATGCTTACTATTTTAAATGAAGAAAGAAAACCCTTATTAGGCAACTTTGTCTTTTTGTTTGACTTAAAGCTGAAATCTAAAACCTGATTCTTCACTAGCACTAGTTTTATATTTGTCTCATTGACTTCAGTGGAATTAATTCTAATTTACACTGATATGAGAAAAATTGGATTGCTGAGGTTTCATTATTCCAGACTGTAACCAATGACCTGGTAGAGCTTTTAATTTTCTTGCTAGGGGGATGCTGGGAGAGTTGAGAGGTTGTTGGTCGCACAGACAGGAAGATGACATAAGACAAAGCAAAAATAAAGTGCTTCAGACTATCTCGTTCCAGGAGGCTTGTCCTCACAGGCCACTGGAGATGGCTTTACATTTCCATTAAGCCACTGTGTTCTAGGAATTGCATTTCCTAGGCATTTTCTCCAGAGTGCTAAGAGAGCTCACTGACAGTGTCCAGATGCACAACATACTCCTGACAGTGATTCGTTCTTGTTCTTAGTCTCTACCAACATCCCTTTCCTCTCCTCATCCCTTTTATTTTAACATTCAGGCAGAATAACAATGTTTTTAAATCAAGTGGCTTCTCTGTGAAAGAAATTAGTGGTGAGCAATGCAGGAGGCAAGCAAGCACTGATGGGGACACATTTAGCTGGACCATCCTTTTTTCTCTTTGCACTTTACTGTGCAGCCTAATAATGGCGCTGGAACAAAAAGTAGCTTGGTATATTACATATTTATATATATATTACAGAGTCCCACTCTGCGCTGTCTCATCCTCTTCTGGCTTTCAGATCCCCCTGACAAAATCTGGCTTGTTTTCTGTCTCTGATTCTGCCTGGCCAAAGACAGGTTTCTTCATCTGATCTCCCTGTCTCCTATATGTGCAGTTCAGCCCTGTCCTCCTCTCCTGGCATATTTGATCTCCTGCCCAGATCTTTTTCTTCAGTCTCCTTACAAACCATCTGCAGGCAGGTTGGAAAATTACTGCTCTAATTTGACAGCATTTGGTACTCATGCTCGAGTCTGAGGCAGTGCACACTACACCTAGATTCAACAGCATGTGTTTAGACTTCCAGCTATCCATTGAAATCAATAATAGGAGCCCAAACAGGAATTCAAAGCCTAAATGTTTCATTGGCGATGAGCTTTGGTGCTGTAATGATACTCTGAATGAACTTAACCTTCCTTAATCCTTCCAGCAAGCACACATTTGTCCTTTCACTGTGGACTGCAAAGAGTTTGCATTTACAAATGATCCATCTTCCAGGAAAAACATAATTCCCCTCAGCTCCTGAGTTCTCTAACACAAAGCATTAATATCCTTGCTGAGGGGATAAAACTTCATTCTTTATTGAGAAAACTGAACAAAAACACATTTGATCTGATTGACACAGCTATTCTGGTTGAATTGGGTAGTACGTTTAATCAATAAGCTTTGCCCTTCAGAATACCAATGTTTATCTTGTAGTTGCTGCTTCTTAAAATACTGTTTGCTATAGAATTATTTGTTTAATGTGATAGACAAATATCCAACTCCATCAAGAAAACCTGAAAGTCACAGTATGTGACAGTGGGACTGTTGTTTGGGAGCCCAGGTGGAATGGTTTATAGAGAATCACTCCAACCTTCATTTCTTAGCATATCTGTTATACATATTTTCTTTCAAGTGGACACAGACTCCAGTGTAGTAGTGACTATGACTTTTATTTGGAGGTCTCAAAGTATGATTTAATAAGCATTCATTCTATTTCAGTTCAGTGATGTGTCTTGAATGTCATTAGTTATGGAAAAGTAACTTCTTCATGCAGTTTTGAGATATTAATGAAGATCAATGGATGTATTAGAATACTAAAATATTAATTGGGCACATTTTTTTAACAGTGCCATGTGGCTCAGTAATATCCTTTCACACAAAAAATAAGTTGTAGCAGGTATAAACTCTTACATTAGCTTTGGAAAGAGGGCTACTACATCTGGACCATCTCTCTAAACCTCTACAATCTCTAACTGAAATATAATTATTGAAGATAGAGGCACTGGTATCAATACGCTACTGAATTTGGAGTAGGTTGTTGAAACTTCAACAAGTCCTGAGTCATATTCCCTTTCAAGTTTAATTTAAAGTCAATCACAATGATTACTTACTAGTGCAAGTGATGAAAAAAAAATTAACCTTCAATCTGGGAAGCTGGACTATAATTTAACTATTATTCTGCCAAGAGACCACACCTTTGTGTAAACTACTAGATAGTTAGAAAAAAATGGTGTTTTTTTTCCTTTAAATATACCTTGGATAAACAAATTGCCTTGAACAAGATATGGAAGCTGCAGAAATATAAGGTTGTGTTTGTCTTGGCTGGCTATTGCTGCATTCATGAATGTTTTTCCTACCTTTTTTTGAAATGAATAATGCTAGTGTAGGATCTCAACAGATAGCAGTGATGATTTTTGAAGGCTTTAGAAAATTACTGAATATTATGCACTTTAAAGGGGCTTTCTTTAACTTACTGATAAAGGCTATTGCCATTTACAAAATTATAAAAAAACTCCAAACCCTGAAAATATATTTGAGGTGATCCTACACTTAAAATAGAGAGTTTGGAAAATAATTAAGGATTTGGGTAATTTTTAATAGAACCTGTGAAGAAGGTAGTGAAATATGTTAAATACAAAATTGTAGAGGTGCATAATCATTTACAGTTCATGCAGGGAAGCAAATGAAAATGTAGTTGTTTATTCATAATAAAGTGCTTACCTGCTTCATATGCAGCCCTTGTGGAATTGAGTATTTCTCAATAGTATTAGAAACAACACAACTGTTTCAACATAAACAAGGAAGCATTCAATACAACCAGTTTATTTTTTATTTATTTAAAAATATTCAAGTGTTCAAAGTAAATAAGGTCTACAAAATATACATGCATCTATATGAACTGTGAGTGCATTTCTATACCTGTAACTCAATTTGAAAAGGAAAATTGACAAAGGAGTGGCAGTCCCAAAAATAATGTATGCTTTTACGTTTCAGGAAAGAGAGGTAGCTGAGTAAAAGAAATATGTTAATATTGGCAACCTCTTCTAGGAGAATTATGGCAATATTATTGAGGAACACCTAAGATTCCACAGAGAAGCAGCATATTATGAATATTTCAGCTACAGTCCAAGCCTCAATCAGATAAAATAAAGCTTTGTTACTGTTACTGCTCCTGAAACTATTTTATTTTATTTTTTTTTAAAATATATATATATTTGTTTCTATATGCAGATTCTGAAAGCTCTGGAGTTTTAAGCTTTTTGAACACAGTAACTGATGAGAGACTAGAATCAGGATGTGAAGGAAGGGGCTGGTTTTTTTTAGCTAGGGACCTTGCCTCCCACAAAAGCCTTATCTTGTTTCTCTGTTGTGTCAAGCTGCCTCGCCATCAAGCTGCTGCACGGTGGAGGAAAAGTGTTCATTTCTCACCTAGACAAGCTCTGAGGGGCTCTGCTGCAACTCCCACTTTTGCTGAGAAAATGCCACATGCTGAGTCAAGTTCATTTGTATTTGAACTCCATTAAAGCTAATGGGCTCTCCCTGGGGATGAGGATGGTTTCTTGAAGCTAGGCAGAAATTAAAGAAGACATCGCTTAGGGGAGCTGAGTTATGATTGAAACAGAATATGAAATTGTTTACTCCTAGGTCAGGAGATGTTTTTCCTTTTTCAGCTTATGTCAGCCTGGAAAGATTTATATAGCATGGGATATCCATACCCTTATCTAGGCTGGATAATAAACTATGCACTGGGAAATGCATGCTTCCACACTGGGCAGCTTCCTCTTCCTCCAGCCCACTGCTGCTTCAATCTCACTCTTGTTAACCTATCTATTGATTAAAAACAGTTAATTATTATAGCCTTTCTTGCCTTAGCTGAAATGTTTTTTTGAGAAAAAAATTCTAACACTTGATTAGTTCTCAAGCTAAAGTCAGTAGTGATGTGTGTGTTAATAATTAACTGAAATGTATTTTAGAGTTTGCTCTTGTCCAGGCACATTTGATAGTGGGCCATCAGGATGTTTTGGCAGGGTCAGCCTTCAAGGGTGGTAGTGTCTTAGGCTGCAAGACTCCAGATTTCCTTCCTAACTTTTAATTATGCCTTAGTACTTTCTCAGTTGTTCCAGAATTTGTGCTGTCAGGATTTCTGCCTGTCTCTGGGCTGCCAGAGCACTCTTGCTGGGAAACACAGCAGCAGCACAGAGCACTTGTGCTCAGCACTGACATTCAGATTCATTTGATGTCCCTAAACATCTTCTATGCTTCTCTTCATCTTCTCTATGAAGAGTCATTGTGTCTCCAAAATGCTGTCTTCTAGGTCATGCAAAACAGAAATTAGGAATGGGAAGGGAGTTTAGGGTTAGCCATACACCAGGACAGAGCTCTGAAAACCACCCTTTTCAAATTTCTATAAATTGGAGCCTTTTTGAAGTGATGCCTGACTTTGAATTGTTATGTTGAGACAATGTAAGCTGATCCCTCTTAGGTGATACCCAGTGTAGAATGTGTCTTTCTCAATATGCCAGATGTAAGAAAGTGTAACTTTTCAGCTCAGATTATATAGACACCTGCCCTTACTCAGACTTCACTGCTGGGATGGCCATGACATTTCCTTAGGCACCTTCTAGCAAATTCAACTGGAGATGTAAGCATTCATCTGAAAAAGTCATCTCACAGCTTCAGATTGGTTGGCATCAAACAGAGACAAAAATAAGTATCAAAATGAGTGGCCCTCAAGAAGGACTTGTGCAGGCTGGCTCTGAGTATGTAATGTCATACAGTTTGGGGGAACCTGTATACAGTTACTTCTTACTTTAAGTGTATGACCCGGGCCTGAGAGCACATATGATTAATGGTGCCAGCTGGAAGACGCTCATAAACTCACCCAAAGTTCTCTGTATGGAAAAAATAACCATCTGATGATGTTTTGGTGCAACGTGGCATCACGTGATGGCAAGTTTCCGGCTTGAATACTATGATGACAGGGAAGTGGTGAACGAAGAAGCTGTGAGTTGTGAGGATGTGCTAGTAGTTTTTTAATAACTAGCCCACAAAAGGACAGTGGGAGGTGTATCTCCTTCAGAAATGCTACCAGGAATGGTCTGCCATTCAGAGGGAAATGGGGCATTCTCCCCCTTATCTATTTTAATTTTCTCCTAAGGAATAAGTTGCTAGCTTACCTACAAAGCAAGAGCAAGAGACCTCTAACCCTCCTAAACTCAAAGAAAAGCTGTACCTCCCTCCAAATGCATACAGTGTCCAGCTGTGGTAAGGGTGCAATGCGCTTGGAAAAGGAGGCTCAAAGCACTAGGACAAGATGGTCATGGTGAAGGAAACACCCAAGGCATAACTACATCAGCCATCTGGAGCTGGAGAGATCAGTACTGGAATTGGAGAGTACCTCCACTCCAGTTTAGGATTTGTCATGAGACCTTTACAGTTAGATGTCCGAGGGCTGTTACCAAGCATGCTGAGGAAATGAAGGACCAGACCTCTTCTCTGAAATGCCAAAGGTTACCGCTTGGGCAAGGGGGGCTAAGCCTAGACACATGGCTCCTGTTCCCATTCACCAGGCTGGTAGAGGGAACACCTTATTGAATCACAGAACCACAGAATTATTTGAGTTGGAGAGGACTCTCGGAGATTATTTCATGGGCAGGGACACCTTCCACAAGACCAAGTCACTCAAAGCCTCATCCAACCCAGCCTTAAACCCTTCCAGGGAAAGGGCATTCACAATTTCCTGGGCAACCTGGTTCCACTGTCTCACCAAACTCACTGTAAAAAATTTCTTCCATGTCCAACCTAAATCGACTTTCTTTCAGTTTCAAATCATTGCCCATTGGTCTATCGATACAGGTAAAAAAATCCCTTCTCATCTTTCTTATAACTCCCCTTTCGGTACTAGAAGGCTGCTTTCAAGTGTCCCCAGAACCTTGTCTTCTCTGAGTTGAAGAGCTCCAACTCTTTTAGTGTTCGTAGGAGAGATTCTCCAGCCCTCTGGGCATCTTTGTGGCCTCNTTTCTATACCTGTAACTCAATTTGAAAAGGAAAATTGACAAAGGAGTGGCAGTCCCAAAAATAATGTATGCTTTTACGTTTCAGGAAAGAGAGGTAGCTGAGTAAAAGAAATATGTTAATATTGGCAACCTCTTCTAGGAGAATTATGGCAATATTATTGAGGAACACCTAAGATTCCACAGAGAAGCAGCATATTATGAATATTTCAGCTACAGTCCAAGCCTCAATCAGATAAAATAAAGCTTTGTTACTGTTACTGCTCCTGAAACTATTTTATTTTATTTTATTTTAAAATATATATATATTTGTTTCTATATGCAGATTCTGAAAGCTCTGGAGTTTTAAGCTTTTTGAACACAGTAACTGATGAGAGACTAGAATCAGGATGTGAAGGAAGGGGCTGGTTTTTTTTAGCTAGGGACCTTGCCTCCCACAAAAGCCTTATCTTGTTTCTCTGTTGTGTCAAGCTGCCTCGCCATCAAGCTGCTGCACGGTGGAGGAAAAGTGTTCATTTCTCACCTAGACAAGCTCTGAGGGGCTCTGCTGCAACTCCCACTTTTGCTGAGAAAATGCCACATGCTGAGTCAAGTTCATTTGTATTTGAACTCCATTAAAGCTAATGGGCTCTCCCTGGGGATGAGGATGGTTTCTTGAAGCTAGGCAGAAATTAAAGAAGACATCGCTTAGGGGAGCTGAGTTATGATTGAAACAGAATATGAAATTGTTTACTCCTAGGTCAGGAGATGTTTTTCCTTTTTCAGCTTATGTCAGCCTGGAAAGATTTATATAGCATGGGATATCCATACCCTTATCTAGGCTGGATAATAAACTATGCACTGGGAAATGCATGCTTCCACACTGGGCAGCTTCCTCTTCCTCCAGCCCACTGCTGCTTCAATCTCACTCTTGTTAACCTATCTATTGATTAAAAACAGTTAATTATTATAGCCTTTCTTGCCTTAGCTGAAATGTTTTTTTGAGAAAAAAATTCTAACACTTGATTAGTTCTCAAGCTAAAGTCAGTAGTGATGTGTGTGTTAATAATTAACTGAAATGTATTTTAGAGTTTGCTCTTGTCCAGGCACATTTGATAGTGGGCCATCAGGATGTTTTGGCAGGGTCAGCCTTCAAGGGTGGTAGTGTCTTAGGCTGCAAGACTCCAGATTTCCTTCCTAACTTTTAATTATGCCTTAGTACTTTCTCAGTTGTTCCAGAATTTGTGCTGTCAGGATTTCTGCCTGTCTCTGGGCTGCCAGAGCACTCTTGCTGGGAAACACAGCAGCAGCACAGAGCACTTGTGCTCAGCACTGACATTCAGATTCATTTGATGTCCCTAAACATCTTCTATGCTTCTCTTCATCTTCTCTATGAAGAGTCATTGTGTCTCCAAAATGCTGTCTTCTAGGTCATGCAAAACAGAAATTAGGAATGGGAAGGGAGTTTAGGGTTAGCCATACACCAGGACAGAGCTCTGAAAACCACCCTTTTCAAATTTCTATAAATTGGAGCCTTTTTGAAGTGATGCCTGACTTTGAATTGTTATGTTNTAGAGGGAACACCTTATTGAATCACAGAACCACAGAATTATTTGAGTTGGAGAGGACTCTCGGAGATTATTTCATGGGCAGGGACACCTTCCACAAGACCAAGTCACTCAAAGCCTCATCCAACCCAGCCTTAAACCCTTCCAGGGAAAGGGCATTCACAATTTCCTGGGCAACCTGGTTCCACTGTCTCACCAAACTCACTGTAAAAAATTTCTTCCATGTCCAACCTAAATCGACTTTCTTTCAGTTTCAAATCATTGCCCATTGGTCTATCGATACAGGTAAAAAAATCCCTTCTCATCTTTCTTATAACTCCCCTTTCGGTACTAGAAGGCTGCTTTCAAGTGTCCCCAGAACCTTGTCTTCTCTGAGTTGAAGAGCTCCAACTCTTTTAGTGTTCGTAGGAGAGATTCTCCAGCCCTCTGGGCATCTTTGTGGCCTCCTCTGAATTTACTCCAGAAGGTCGCTCTCCCAGGGGAAGGAGTGTCGTGGTCGCGGGCGACCCGCGGACCGCGCGGCTCCAAGGAGGAGCGGGTTACTGTCCCCTCGGGCCGGGGGCAGGTGCGGGGGCGGTGACAGAGCAGGGGCAGACGCGGGGCAGGGCCAGACGCGGGGCAGGGGCAGACGCGGGCCAGGGGCAGACGCGGGGCCAGGGGCAGACGCGGGGCNCCCCGGGCTGCCTGTGAGCCCACCGTGCCCGCTGCCGGCCGGAGCTCTCCCGCCGTCGGGGATGGCGCGGCTGGCAGCGACCGTGCGCGCCTGAGGCGGAGGGGCGAGCCCACAGCTGCCGCGGGAGGAGGAGGAAAAGGAGGAGGAGAGATGAAGCGCTTCCACCCCGGGGTCGCGCTGCTGCTCTCGCTGCTGTGGGAGGTGAGGTGGGCCGTGCGGGGAGCGCTGCCCTGCGGCGCCTGCGGCAGCCCCGGCTTCACCCCGGGTCCGCCATCGGTTCCACCGGGAGCTGCGCGGCTGCCGGCGGGGAGCTGCAGCCCGCACCCAGCCGGGGGGCGTGCGCGGGGGGTGATTTATTTTGGGGTTGATGTCTTTGCCGGAACGGGCTTGGCTCTACGGGCAGAGCGCGATCGGGAGTGCGGGGAAGCTGCTGTGCCGGGCTGGGCGAGACCCGGCGCTGCCGCGGGCGCGATGGTCATGGACGTTGGCGGCGGCCGGGCTGGCCGGGTGTCCGGGGTCGTAGGGCTGGAGCAGAGGAAGGTTGTCCTCGATGTGATGGAGCAGAGCAACACGGGACCTGTACTCAGGGGCACGAGCTGCTGGAAGCCGCCCATTCCCAGCAGACTGGCAGACTATCCAGTGGACGCAAAGCTTGCGCCTGTCAGTAAGGGTTAAACGGAAGGTGCATCTCTTATTCTCACTTAAAGTAGCCTTTCGTGGGCAAAGTGTCCATTGCGAGGTAGGTAGAGGTGCGGCGGCGTCAGCTCACGAGCAGCCGTGGCGGCACCGAGCAGCGTGGTTAAACTTCTGGGAAAGCCTGCGTAGCGCAGCTTTCGTACTTAAAACAACCGGACAAGCAGTGAATTAGGAGCTTTCATTAACTGGAGAGGGGATTTATGCCACGCAGTTCTAGAATCATGGAACAGTTTGGATTGGAAGACTCCTTAAAGATCGTCTAGTTTCCGCCTCCCTCCCGTGGGCTGGGATGACACTGGATCAGGGGGCTGGGAAAGCAGCTCTTTTTTTTTCAGCGGGCGGATCGGTAGTTGTTCTCTGCGGGCGAGCTCTCTTGGTCTGTGGTTTAACCCTGGGGCTGGGGGCGGGCAGGGGGGCATCAGTAGCTCCCCTGGGACAGCCCCATGCGGGCGCGCTGCCATGTGCAGCTCCCGGTGGCAGGTGTGCCAGCGTGCTGGAGTCATCGTCGGGACACGTGCGGTGGCAGCCTGCCGGGGTGACTTCGGAAACACCCCTGGGCTTGTCTTGGGCACATCTCCGCATTCATGAGGCCCAGAGGCAATGTAGCTGAAAGTGTCAGACAGGTGAAAGAGCTGTGTTACCTCTGTGATGGAACAGTTTAGACAGAAAATGAATTTTTTTTTTTCAAATTGGCATGCCACCAAACCCGTACATGGAAAACCAGAGTGCTGGCTCTGTAATTACTGCTTTTGGTAATGGATATACTTCATGAAAGGGATGTTTACTACGTGTTTGTGCCACCTAGGTATATGAATGTTTTCTGGTCTGTTGCCCATTATGCCATCTAGCATCATCCCATTAAAACGCTCAGATCAAAATCATTGCTTAATGTAAATAAGCGTAACTCTTTACAAGTTAATTGATTTGCATCTCCTTACCCTAGTTGTAAACCTGGCCCTGATCCTGGCCCTCAATTGCTCTTGACTCTGCAGCAGCTCTTCAGAAAGCAGGAATAGCAAAATGTCGATTAAATGAAACAAACACCATTTCCCTGAGGGATTATGTTCATCTGAGACTCTGAAAGATTTCGCCCCTGCAGGATCTCTTTGATTAGATGTCTCTGCTCTTTTAACCTTTATTCTGCTGAAAAAGATCATTCGTACGTGAAAAAAAGTAATTTGCATAAATCTTCATTGGATCTAGCTAGTGTTGGTGTTATTTAAGCTTTTGTACTGGTTTTAATGTGTTTGTCTATTTCTTTTAATCTTAGTCTTTTGTGTTGCCATCTGGTTTTGTGGATTTTTTTTTTCTTTCTTGGAAATTCTTATGCTGCCTATTAAAATGAGGTACCATGTAAGTAAGATTGTATTCTACAGGCCTGGAAACAGGGTACTGGGGGTTTAAATAACTTAATTGGAGGCATCTGGTTGTTTTGAAGGTTTTTGGTACGTGAAACTTTCACTGTCTTTTGAACAAAGTTCTGTACTGGATATTATCTGAAATAACATAGCTGGAATTGTTTTAAATCTGTTTGCAGCTTTAACATGATCTTAGCTATTATTGAACAGAGCATGAGCTGAGAAATACGGTTTTCATTCATCATTGTGCAGAAGGCTCTGACTGTTACCCAGGTGCTGCAGAGAGGAACTCATTTAGTCCGTCAGAGCACAATGTAGTTAGTAGTTTACTGATTCTAACCAAGTTTTCCGTGGTTAGATTACCCCAAATACTTGTTGCAAATGTTCGTGTACTGCAAAACCATTATTTCTGGTTATATTGATGAAAGGAATGAACTCCTTCACAATTAAGTATACATCAAGTTCACGGTGGGTGTCAGTTTGGATAGGGGGAGTGTGTGTGTTTGTGGCTTTCAGGCTGCAGCCTAAGCAGTAGCTGGCTGTGGCAGTCCCCCACGAGGAAGTGATGGTTTGCTGTTCCTGATGTAAAGGCAGAAGATGAAGATGAGGGGCAGCAGCTTCCATGTGCTGGTGGGTGGTTTCATGAAGGTGACTAAAGGCATCACCATCAGAACAGGATTTACACATAAGAAATTGCTGGCTCTTGATGCTGAAGTGCCAGTCCTTGTTCTAGACAAGCTTGAGATGCACTAATTACGGAAACACTCAGGGTACTGTGATGGTGGGAGAGGGGATTTGACTCTGAGTTTTCTTGTGTGATAAGGTTTTTTTTCACTGCAACCACGAAGACCTTGTGGAAGAAGAATCTCCAGCCCGAGAAGCCAGAAAGCTCTGTGCTGAGAAGACCTTATTATTAGGGGAGAAAAGCCAAAGATGCCATGTGTTTTGCTCATGATTTAATTGCAGTTGAACAGTTCAACAAGTAAGGTAAAATGAGGTGGACAATTTGACAGGTAATTTTGGTTCTTGCAGGAAGAAATGGAAACTGTTGAGTCTTTATCTGTCTTTTTCAAATTAATTTGGCTACTTTGAGATAGCAGTATGTTATTAACTGCAGTTGCTTGAAATGCCCTTTTCCACCAGGAGTCTGGATGTCTGGTATACCCACAGTACTGACATATGTGACTCCTGCCCTAACAAATAACGAGTAGTCTTGCTTGCTAGCTTGGCTTGTGGTTCTGTCAACAGGACTGTATTTTGTTTGTCGTGTCCAGTTTCATGGAAAGATTTGAGGAGGTCCTTGAAGTGATGACTGTTTGGGGCATATATATCAAGATTTTCTGCTTCTCTTTTAGTGTGATCCCAAGGGCTTTGGTTGTCTGAGCTTAAATGTGACTTTAATGAATAGTGATGCCTTTGGAATGGGGAAAAAATAAAACTAAACAGGCAGTTCCCCCACCCCCTTGATGAAGCAAGCTTATTTTCAGCCTGAATGAGGGCACCAGTGTCTCTGTGGGGCTTACTTCTCAGACTGAGTTCTTGCTTTCTCTCTCACAAACTGTAGAAGTGATGGATGGAGGAGAGCTCAGTTGCTGAAGCTTAGCTCAAGGATGGGGAAGCTGAGCAGAGCTGTTTCAGGCCGACAGAGGACCCTGACTGTGCTGCAGTGGTAATAGAGGTGTTTTATTGTTTATGCTGCAGAGAAGCTTGCTGGGTAGCCTCAACTTTCAAAACTGTCAAATAATTTTAGATGCCCAAACCTCTGATTGGCCCCTATGTTGTATCCAGGAGAGTCAAGGAGCAAGTGTCTGAGTATTTAGGTTAAGCTTCTTAGTTAAGGTGAGCGAGGCCTGCAGTAGTCACTGTAGGTAGTGTGAGGTGTTTGTGAGAATCCCTCTACGAAGGTTTCCATGTGGCTTATTAAAAATTGAGAACCTTACTTCAGAATGTACTAATGTTGATATTTCTACAGACAGTTTCTCATTATAATTCATTATAATTCTTTATAATTCTTAGGAATTATGATGTGGATGCTGATAGAAACACTGATAATTGGATGGCTGAAGAAAGTGATCAGTATAATCCTCTTGTTAATTTGTCAGATGACAGGTATTATTCAAGAGTCAAGTGCCTTTTTAAAAAAGAACAAGAAAATGGACATGTCATAGAAACAGCAAAATGTATTATCTTGAAAGAAAATTCAAATACTCCCGACAGTCTGTCATACACGATTTAAGTAAAAGCAAAGTTGGCTGGTGCTCCTCAGTTTGTTAACTGCTGTGTTGAGCTTTTTAATAAAATCTTTGTGAGTGGACTTCAACAGGAGAGATTTTATCAAATCAGAGAAACCAAAAATTTTTGTCCTTCCAGAAGAGGTTTGTTTGTGGTTTTTCTTTAATTGTTTGTGGGTTTGATTTTTTTTTTTTAATCCTTGTAGGAACAAGAACATTAAGATGAGAAAACCCACCGGTCTTAAGGAAAAAACCTATACATTTTAATCATGGTAGGCACAGGTGGAGTTCAAGAATTTGTGAGGATTATGGGGACCACTCCATCCTCCCCTCCTCTCCTGTTTCTGGTATTTTTTTCTATCCATTAGTGGTCAGGTTTTCCTTTATATAAAATTCTGTAAGAGCGTATGTACCCTTGAGTGTACAAATGTGTATGCACCCCAGTGCTGTTGTCTCTGTGATGTCCCTCTCTGTGGAAAACTGTTGATGTTTTAACTCTTGTTCTTTTGGTGGGGGGTTGGGGGGAATAAGTGGAAAGTACCATCCCAAAAATACTTTAGAGAGTTGTTAGTGTAGATGTGTCCACTAACCCTCTCCTGCTTTTCAGTTTTGGTTACATAATGGACTTAGCAGCTTAAACAATTTCTAGTGCATTTTTTACCTTACCCTCTTGCAGCTGGTTGCAAAGCAGCTATTGCATTGCTGAGTGAAGGCAGGAAAGAGCTTTCTTATGATTTATAGTTTGGAGATCCAACTGGCGCTGGCAAGCCTTCCCTGCCTCTTGACAGCAGTGAGATGGGCTGTGATTTCCAGGCAGGAGGACTGAGCTCACACACTTTCTCACTTTGCTCCTGCTGAGGAGGAGACAGATTCGTGTTGGTTGTGGGTAGGGAATGGGTGGCTGACTGCCATTTGCAACCTCTAAGAGGAGGTGAAATGGAGTTTTTTGGGCTTGGTTGGTTTGGGGTTTTTTTGTTTGAATTAGAAGAAGCATCTGTAAAATCTGTTTGTATTTCTTATGGCAGTCAAAAATATTTAGCACTTTCTGTTACGTGTTCTTAATAAAAGGGAAGTTGTCTGACTCTCTTTTCTCTTGGTTCTTTCCACTCAGCTAATGCAGGTGGCTGGAAAGTTAAACTTGGCCAAAGCAAGCCCTTAGACTTCAGGTTCTCTTTTAAAATGGATTTAGCTAAAATCAGTAAAAAAAAAAGGGGTCAGTTGAAACTCTTTGGTTTAATACAAATTCATTTGGGTTTTCTTCACTAAGAAGAAGTGTAGAAAAATTGCAATGAGTGTGCCCATATAGAGGCTTGCTCTGGTCATCAGTGTAGGCTGTTTACAGACAGAAACAGATTAATACTTAAAGTTATGCTACAGAATTTAAAATGAAAAAACCCTAAATATTTAAAAATATATCTTACTGGGGCAAAGTGGCTACCAAATTACTTCAGGTTTTTTGTGATATAAAGTAAAATCCATATGAAAAACCATTGCATAAAGCTAGCATATATCACTTTTTAACAACACTGTTGCTTTGTATCCTCAGCAATGCAGTTGAGTTTGTTTTGCTGAAGTTTTGCTGAAATCCTGTTAGAGTTTGTTATGGCAAATATAAACTCTCTTTGAACTAGCAAGAGCAAAGCCTTTCTAAAAGATATTTTTTGTTTGCTTGAATAGTGTTTTTTGGAAAATGAATCTTAGGTCTGTCTGAAGTTTGGGGCCACAGCCAAAGATCTTGAGCATTAAATAGCAGTTTCAAGACAAGGGAAAGTTAAGGTCTTTAATAGTGGATATTATCACTTTCCAGATAGCAGAACAGTAAGATACGAGATGAAATGCCATGCCTGGTATTTCAGAAGGGCATGAGAGGAGAATCCGGGTTTGTTGAATGCTTTTTTCTTTTTTTCCTTTTTGAGAACAATGTATCTTGACGGATTTCTCACATATTATACGGTAGAGTTATCACTGCTGAGTTAAAAATGTCTTTCTTCAGAAGTGTGTCTTCAACTTTGTGCTAAATAGGTGTTAGCTACACCTGTGTTTTAAATAGCTCAACTAAAAATCTCTTCCTTCTTGTTCAATGACTCAGTTTTCAGTCTGGTAATTTTTTTAAAGGAAAACACTAGCAAGAACTGGTTTCTTATCTGTATCTTACGCAATGAAGGTGTGGATTATTGTTGGCAAGGGTGGTCTCTAATCCTTGCTTTTGCCAGTTCCTGCAGCTCTAGTGATCCTGGGACCATGAAAGAATCATATCAATCCACTGATGCTGTGAATGACTAAGCCACAAAAAAAGGGTCTGGGGAAAAAAATGGTTGGTTCAGCAGAGGTTTGTGGTGTGGTATAGCATCGTATAACTTGCTGGAAAGGAGGAGAGAGAATGTATGGCTTGGAGCAGGACTGCTCATTTTGGTAGCACACTTCTTGTTTCAATACATTAGGTATCTCCTAATGGGAATCATAAAATCCTTTTGGTTGGAAAAGAGCTTTAAGGTCACTGGGTCCAATGGTAAACTTAACACAGGCACATCCACCACTAAACTGTGTCCCTAGATGATGCTGCATTTGTACTGGAGTGGAAAGCAATCATGGAGGTCTTTTCCATGCTCTGCTAGAAAAGGAAACTAGCAGAGTTTGATTTTTTTTTTTCCTTGCTTGAAAGATGTCATTAGATACTATTCTGGAAAAGTTAGTCTTATCACCTTCCCAAATCACCTGCCAAGTGCCTCTAAGAGCAGAAGTGCTCAACCAGGAGCTGATGGCCTCCCCAACCTTTCCCATCTGTGGGGCAGGAGAGGATCGTGGATAGAGACTGTACTTCTGGGAAAGGTCCAGCATCAGTTGCAGCACAGGAAGGACTGTTGTCCTGGAGTCCAGCCAAGGGTAACTACTAACACAGCCCTCCTCTGCTGCACCCTTCACTCCACTTCTCTCATTTGGAGGTCTAAAAAAAAAACCCCAAAACCTTGGCCCTTCATTGAAAGTTATTGTGAAATGATCTGGGCCTTAGTTTCAAAGTTCAGAGGTAGTGGAAAGTGCCCATTTGTGAAGGGTGATAAATTAGGGTGATGGCAGTGTACCTAGGCTCCAGTCCTGGCTGTACTTGAGCCCACTGTAAGCAGCTCACTGCTTCCAGCTGGAGTGGGACAGATGCTGTGCCAGCTGGCTTGGTCTCCCACCTCTGGCACTGATAGCCATCAGGCAACTAAAGAGCTGGCAGTAGTTTTGAGGATGGATCCTTCCTTCCCAGGTCTTGTGCTGCTGGACTAAGATGTAAGGGCTGTGGACTCCAGGACCATAGCCAATAGCTCTCAAGATTTGTCCTTCTAAGGTAAATACATTTAATGTTTTCTTATGCCTTTCTAGTTACATGCATTCCAGTCTGTTTGGGTCTTTCCTGGGAATATGAAGAAGTGGAGAACCCTGAAATTAAATTAATATGAGAGGAACGTGAGCATGTGGGAAGGTGGCAGGGATCTCACTGACAGCAGACAATGGGTAGCACAGGTTAGACTTGATTTGAGGGGAGTGTTTCGTTGTGTATGTTCATCTTTTTGGGCCTCAGTCAGTAGCACTAATGCCCAAGGGAGCATGATGCTTTTGTAGACCTACTCTACTTAGCTTGGTCTTGCCAACAGTGTAGTTACAGTGACAGGCTTGTGCTGCTATGGGGTTAAGAGCAGGTATTCTGCCTGTGATCCAGAGGATTTGGTTGTCAGTCAATGAGGAGCTCTATCAGGGAACTTACACTAGCAAAGAGAAAAAAAAATCAATGAATGACTGTAGTAGCAAAGATGGGCTTCTTTTGAGTTGCTGCAAACTTGGTTTTTTTTGGCTAGTGCAGTTGTGTCTTTCTACATGCATGTCTGATAGCTGTAGGTAGATGTCCTAGAGTGACTTTATGATGCCTGTATCCCCAATTGTCTGTTCTGTATATTGTGTTCTGCACCTTTAAGGTGATTCTTAGAGTGCAGTTTGTTTTGAAGACTATGTTATCTCCTCACATTCCTCTCTGGGACACTCTCCTTGTGCAGCGGCGGCTCGGTTGGACTGCAGCGGGACAGAGGTCTCCTGTGCTTTTTAGTTAGTTTTAGCTAGCTAGGGCAGAGAACTGGTTTTTCTTTTTTTTTTTTTCCTTGGGACTGTTTAAACCTGTTCTGCATTGAAAACCCAGAGAATTGGAAGATCACCCCTGTGCCCCTTTTGGGGCCCAGGACAGCATTTTTCTCCAGCACGGGAGGAACTGATAAGAGACAGAGAGACGAACTGCATCCACGGCAAGGACTTTTCTCAATTTGCCATCTCACTTCAACAAAAGGTTTTATTGTTTCATATTATTCATCCTGTGTGCTCGTGGGAATTTTTTTTTCCTTCTTTTTTTGTTTGTTAAATAAATAGCTTTTTCCACTTTTCTCCAAGGAAGTTTTTTTCTGGACCAGTTGTGGGGGAGGGGCCGTTTGGGTTTGTTAATTTTCAGAGGAACCCCATTTGGGAGGTTTCCTCCCAAAATTTGCCCTAAACCAGGACAAATAGATCAACAAAATTCTGTGTGTCCTGGTTGCAGTCTGTATTTCTCCCTTTCTGGAGTGGAGATGCTCCTTGTCTAACCAGAAAAGGCCAGATGTTTCTACCTTGCTAGTTTTGGCACAGTCCTTTTAATGTCAACAGAGGAGACTGATATCCAGCTGTGCAGCCCTGTTTAGACATGGTGATATGACAACAGACAGTGTAAAAAGGGTCTGTACCTGGAGAATTCCTCAGGTGTTGCTCAGTGTTTTGTTTCTCCCAACTTTGTTAAATCTCTCCACTAAAGTGGATAGAAACCTGTTAACTTAGTGAATTCTTTTCTGCTTTCCTCATGATATCTGTAAATGTAGAAGCAGGCGCTTCTCAGTCTGGTTGGTGGATGACTGTAAGTACTTCAGCTTTTAATGCAAAAACCAGGCAAGGATGAGTCAAGTGTTTTCTTTCATTTCTGCTCCTCAGGGGGGAAAAATACTTTGCTCATTGCTACAGATAATTCTCTCAATACTGGTGTAAGTGAGATCCAGGAATTCACTGCTGGCTCGCTTACAGTGTGAGTTCCCAGCTCAGGGCCTTATTTCCCTGCTGCAATTGGAGCCAGGGGTTTAACCAGTTACAGGAAGGGTAATGGGTATAAAAGTTCACACTCATTTGTTCAAGTGCCATTAACTTTGGCAGAATCTCAGTCCAAAAGAGAGGACACATGATCTCTGAACATGCTGAATGGTCAGAAAACTGTCTAGCCTAAAAAAGGAATGGGGAGGATGGGTGCATAGGAAGTTTTAAATCTACTTTTTCACGGTTTGCTTTTCCTTTTTGGGCTGACATAAGATGCTCCTATGTAACGTGCTGTCTTGCTTATCCCAGACATCTATCTGTAACGATAACCATGATTTGCAATGTTTTGAGCCACAGTGGTGCAGAGGATGCCTGTTGATCCTGAAGTGTCAAGCAGTGCTGTCATGATGGGCCCCACCGTGTGCAGTGGGGTTTTGCATCAGGGATTCCAGTTCTGCTCTGATCTGCTTCTTGACTAAAGCAATTCACATCTCCTGGCTGTGATACAGAAATACTAATAGTGTATGGGATTGGGTTAAAACTCTTCAGAACTGGGTCATCCTGTAGTTTGAGATAGTGTAAGATAATGTTAGGCTGCCTAATTTTTTTTTCTGTAGCTGAAATGATAGTGGTTTCTGTTCCTAAACTTGTGTGCATGTGTCTCTGTGTATAGTATGTTATAGTGCTACACTAAGGCTGGATGTTTGCCTGCGTATTTCTTAGGATCACCAGTATTTCTAGGGAAGCTAGGGAGCAGGGGAAGGCATAAGTGCCTAATAATAGCCAGATACTACAAGTTGCACAGTGTTGAGGAAAATATAAGGCGGTTTGGGGCTTTCACATAATGCCAACACCGTGCAACCAGCTGAACTTAGTGCTGAACTTGCAGCATGGTGATAGAAAAGTGTTTGAGGATCTACAAGTGATCTGTAGATCTTGGACCTTCTGTTTTCTGAAATCCAGGTCTTAGATTTGTATTCTCATGTGCTGTGGGTAATACTTCTGATGCTGACCCCTTAAAGCCCAGGGTGAATATTAGCAAGTTGGGTCTCACCATACCCTGTATGTGGCAATCGTCTGGATAGGTATCTGCAGTGTTCCTAGAAGGCATTGGATGGGATCTTGAAAATGTTGTAGGAGACACATTGAAATATGCCCAAAACCTGGCTGGTGAAACCTGCTGGTGTGGCTAGGCTGACCCACACTCTGTGTTCATGGATGCCTGTCACAAGGCATCTTGTGGGAACACATTTAGGTTGCAGCTTCACCTGGTTTTCCTTGTGGACAAAACCCATGGGCACAGCTGTGGCACAAAGACGGGTATTTGGATTAAGCTTGTTTTAATTCTGTAGTAATCTTGACTTCCTATTTTTATTAAAGCCCTGATCCTGGACTCCATCCAAAGGCCATTAAAAATCGATGGAGACATCCCACTTACTTCCAGTGAGTGCTGGGACAGGCTGTCTGGAGGGTGCTGGGTTCCTTTGGTTTTGCTGTCTCAGCCAGCTTGAGGTGCAGGTGACCTTTGCCTTGTGCAGCTTTGGAGCCCTGTGGGCAGGGATGGTGGCGTCTTCCCTGGGCTGAAGGCGCACACACTGATAAGTTTGGTTGCCTTGAAGCAGCTCTTGCTGTCACTCCTCTGTGCACCTGCACTGTGCAGCACGTCCGGCCATGGAGCTGCCAGAGTAGCTCTCCTTGGGGAAGCAGCTACTTTGGCCGGCCACAGTCACTGTCCATGTTGCATAAGGAGAAAAGCATCGTAGTGATTATATAAAAGAGATTATGTAACTGGGTAATTTGCTAATCGCCTCTCTGGTGAATGCTAAGAATAGCTTGTGAATATGCATTTATTTCTGTGATAGCCATCCACAGTGATGAAGCGCTGGAAAAAGTGGGTGCTGGGCAGTGGCACAGGGTGAAATACTTGTGCCTGCTATGTGTGTTTGCAGAGACTTCACAGCTCCGTTGCTCCTGTGCTGCTGTGGTGAAACACATCAGCTGCTCTTTCCCCTGCCCTATGTTGTGGTGTGCCCTGCTCCATAGATGCAATGAAGGTATCCAACTGCTCTTCATAAGCTTGTGCCACCTGCATGTGGCATCCTTATGGGGATGCGCAATGCACAGGCAGAGCAGATGATGGAGAAGGGAACACGTTGCATCTCCATGAATTAGGGCCATTTTCGCTTTCTCTTGCTTCCCAGAACTATCTGTTTTTCATGCTGAAGTTGCCAGTTACCTCTCTCCCCATCCTGAGAAGTGTCTGGGAGGTGCTGGCCATTTTCCAGGATTCTGGTGAGGAGCAAGAAGGCTCATTGCCTGCTTTGAGACAACTGAGAAGACCATGTGTGCTTCAGCCCCACTCTTGCATCTCTGTTCACGAGTTTATGCCTCTCTTGCGGAAGGGAAGGTGAGTCATAAAAATCAGATGCTGCCAAAGCCAGCGAGAGCTCTGATGCTAATTGAAGTCAAGGGAGAAACTGTGGAGGAGATGGGTGCTGTTCTTTGTAGTCTCTTAGTCCTGGGAACGCTGTACAGGGATGAGCTTGGGATAGCTTGGGAGAAGGCAGGAAGCTGGATGAAAGGCTGTGGCAGGGGAAGAAGCGAGGAAAAGAAACTCTCTGAGTGCCAGTGGTTCATTTGGGAACATCAGTCCTGGCTCTGAAAATGTTCCTGCAGTTTTCAGATCAGCTTCTGGAGTCTGGATGGCTTCTGGCTTTTTGTTGTGGGTTTGGGGCTATTTTTAATTTTTCTTTTGTGTGGTTTTAATTTGCCTTCCCATTCACTGTCCTGAAGGTACAGTTTGCCACCTTTTCTCATCGCTGCAGCTGCGTCTTCTCTACCTTGAATTGCTTTTTCAGCTCCTCGTCTATTGCTGCCTGAAGCTCAAGCTCTTTAACCTTATCTTCAAGCTGCCACATAATCCTCTCTCCACCTACGGCTCTGACCTGATTTCTTCCTCCTCCTCCCAGCCTTGCTCTGGACTGTTGTTCCACACTTCTTGGCTTAGGATGACTTTCTTCTCTCTTTTCTCTGTTACTGATTTAATGATTTGAAATAGTTTCCACTTCCCTGGCTGCTATGTCCCTGTTCTCTTTTTTAAATGCTTTTTTTTCTCCTGTGCTTTCCTCTTTTATTTCTTTTATAGGCTTTCTTCAGTTCCATCTGTGATTCAGCCCTGGCACAAGCACTTCCCATGTGGATTTTTCCTCTCCCATTGTTTCTTTACTTTTCCCTACTTGCCTAAGGAAAGGCTGTACTTTCTGCCCTTAAAAGTGCCTTATAAATCCATTTCCCATGTATTACAGTTAGATGCTGGATGCAGATTAAAAAATACAATTTAAAGTCCTTTTCCCTTGAAAGAAATACACATTTCCGTCCTGTCCCTTTTGTCTGAATATCTGTTTCCTAGCATGTTTTGTCTTGTTTTTGTATGTTAGGCTGGAGATTTGAGAGTTCAGCTTGCAGCTTCACCCAAGAATTTCCTTTGCAGAATGAGTGATTCCTTGTTGCAGTTGACTGCCTTGTGTACAGACCCCTTTTCCTTGGTATTTATGCCTTCCCCTTTTGGTAGGGTATTAACCGTGGAATATGCTGCTGTTGCTGTCAGGGCAAAAGAGTGTTAGGAGAATGTTTTTAATACACATATGGTTGTTGCATAATGTGGATGGAAAGTAGGCAGAGGAGACTGTTCACCCTGTGAACTGTAGAGGACAAGGGCAGAAACAGACCATGGATAATATGAAATTATTTTGATGCCGTGTAAATTCTCAGATGCTTAATGGACTTAATTTTTCAGTCTCAAATTACACATCTGGAAAAAGATGTGACTAAAGTTGAGAGATTTTGTGCAAAAACATTTAAGTGAGGATGTGTTAGAGCTGTTATGGGAGCTTCTGTAATGCAGAAACTGTTTAATTTGCAACTGTACAGATACATTAAGAATAAACCTATCTGGACTGATAGGCAAGTGTGAAGTAGTGAAAAGAGAAGGAAGCCCAAATTCATGTACTATGTTAACTTTTCAAAACCGGTGAAACTGTAATGGTATCTCATTTGCAGGATCAAAGAAAAACATTAATTGTTAGTTTCATGTGGATAAGACGGTTCAAGGTGTGTAAGTATGGTATAAAAAGGTATGAAGGCATTTTTTACATTTGGTGCAGAGACCCCTTATGAGATTTTGCTTTACTTTCGTCCACCTTGCCAGTGTCATAAGCAGCATGTGTAATTTGATTGACCTTAGTAGTACGTTACCTTCCTCATTCTGAAACCTCCAGATGCAGGCTTTGACCATGTGGGTTGCTAGTCTGTGACAGAAACCCTGGGTTTCATCTGTAGCATACCAGTTGTATTGGTTGTCATGGTAGAACTCTCACTGGTAGGAAGGAGCAGAATGTGCTCCATGTTTTGGAGTTCAAACTCCAATCCTAATTGGTCCTGTTCTCTTTGAAGAAAATAGACTGTAAAGGTATTAAATTTCTTATGAAGGTTCAAGTTCAGTTAAATAGATTCAGTTAAAGTGATTTCCAAAAGCAAGTCCAGCGGAGGAAAAAAATGAGCAGTGTCTGCAAATATCCTGCTGTCTGGAAGTGCCTGATGGAGCCAAATTAATAACTTTTAACAAGTTCCCATTTGAAATGTTCCTGCAGCAAGCTTTTAAAAAATATCTAGAGAGGCTTGAAAGGAGGAACCCTTTGTAAAAAGTCTTTCCTTCAAGTAAGAACATTTAGACATGATGTGAAGCAAGGTTATGAGGGGATAATTAGTACTGGGTTTCCTGATACTGCCTAGGGAAAGCTTGGCAGCCTTCTTCGCTGTGGTAGGGATGGCACTTGTAATCCCAATGTCAGTATTTGCCGAGTGTTACTCTAGCCCTGCTGGTGACTCCCTAGACATCTCCCTGAAGGTGACTGCCTCCTGTGTGAGGGTTTTAAACAATCTGGGTCTTGAGGAAGGACTGAGGTCTGACTCTGAAGCCATCTGCAGGAACAAATGACTCTTCCAAAGGGATTGAGCTCATGTTTGTGCAGGCTTGCCAGATGTGTCTGGACCCAACTCTCCCGCAGTCTGGCAGGTGTTTTTGCAGCCATTTGATGGCAGGGATGTGCCACCTTTGTGCCTGTGGTGCCGGCATAATGGCAGTAGCTGGCATGGCTGGCATCCTTCTGCTGGGCTGGGTACAGCTCCTGCCTGCCCGCTCTGCCTGCACCTGCAGGGACAGAGGTGCTCACACTCGGATGCCTGTTCCTCGAACATGGGCTGAAGGTGGCAAAACAACGTCGTGTGCCTGACTTTAAAACCTGGCTCTTCAGCTGCTGAAAACAATCACTGCTCTTTTCTCTTTCAGTGCTTTATGTTGTTCTGGAGGAGAAATTCTTTCTTAATGATGTCTTAGACTTTGATATATGTTCTGTATTCATGTTAAGAATTTCTCCAACTATCCATCTTCCAAATTAGATTAAATCTATTTGTATATTTATGGTATTTCTTCGTGCTTTATTCAATCACAAGTAATCAAATAAAGAACAATTCATGCTGTTACGCTTCAGAAGTCCTTGGCAGAACTTAGATTTTTATGGGAAACCAGTATTTTGTGATTGATTGTAATGACAAAAAGTATGCCTGTCTTCCATCTCTCACAGAAGGATTTCATAGTAGTTAAGCAATATTAAATACATCGTAGCATGTTCCAGTCACATCCAGTCCAGACGCGTAGCCTTGTACAGATGGGTAAGTGGGCAGAAAGTATTGAAAATGTCATGCAGGGTGTTTGTAGCAGAATTATAAACTTAAAATTTCTGATTCCTGGTTTCCCACTCCATTTCAGTACAAGGCAACTACTTTGACTTTACTATAAACACTTTGCAACAAGCTCTTCTTTTTCATAAAGTTATAAACATGGGCATTTTTTTGGAAGTTCCAAGCCAGGCATCTTGTCAATGGCATGAATTTCTACAGGCATGGGAGTGGTCTGGAGGAAAATTTCCAGGATTGGACTCTTCTCCATGTGGAATTGTCAAATTGTAACTGTAATGTTTATTCAGTGTGTCCTGTTAGTAGTGAATCTGAGATCAATAGATACCTCCAGATCCTTACCCTTAGTCTTTTGATTTATGCATTTGCACATTTACCACTCAACTGTACTTGTATTGGGATTATATTCTAGACTTAATGACTTTCTGATGATCTAATTAACCCCAGCTTGTTAGTGATGCCAGTATTTATTTGTGTAGAATATGAATTAATGCAAGTGTCCACCTGCATCTCACCTCTTTGGATAGCTGACTATCCAAATCTGATCTGTTTAACTTACTGTTGTCTTCAAAGTGCTGCACTCTGAAATACCACAGGAGCTAATGCTTGTGTGAGGTTCTTAGTGTTTGTTTTTTGGTTTTTTGGGGGGTTTTTTTGTGTGTTGTTTGTTTCTTTGTTTCTTTGGTTTTTTTGCTTCTAATCACTGATTGAATATGCAGTCCTAAGACAGTTTAAGATTTTGCAAAGTTGGATAAGTGTTGCTGAGTAGATTAG
Organism: Donacobius atricapilla; assembly: GCA_013397315.1. Classification (NCBI taxonomy): domain Eukaryota; kingdom Metazoa; phylum Chordata; class Aves; order Passeriformes; family Mimidae; genus Donacobius; species Donacobius atricapilla. The sequence continues at coordinate 93,549 of WBMY01008819.1, forward strand.
GCCAAAATAGAAATAACAGCACATCAAAACAGTTCCAAACTTTCAAAGGCTGTTTTTGTTTAAGCACTTCTAAAAGCTACGGAATCGAATGTCCAGGTTTACATGTGTGATAAGAGTGGAACTTCTCTGAAAAGCTTGGCATTTGCCCAGGTTGTGGGAGGCCAGTTTTGTCTCCTTTGTGTCCTCTGGATGAGTCCTTGAGAACTCTTGTTCCTACCCTAGATGGGGTGTACTAGAATTGATTTGTGTCAATTGTTGACATTTTCCCTCTTTTCCACTTATAAAGAAAATATGTGCTAAGCTAGGTGGAAAGCTTCACCATCACTCAGTGGTTTAGATGCTCTTTGAAGAGAGACACCTGTATTGCAACGTTTATTCCAATTACACCCCTTCAGAGACTGAACATAGAAACTGAAAGACAGAAAAGGGTGAGACATTAGGTCTGTTGGTTGCAATAAAACAGCATGGCCTTGTCTTGGGAAGTGGTTACATGGGGAATTTGAGGAATCTGCTTGTATGTGTTGGAGAAAGAGATAATTTTGTCCTTGCTGCTTTTTACACAATGTTCCAAAAATTTTGCTAGTATCTCCTGATAGAGATAGGATGCTGGTGAAAATAGGTCTTTGCACCTATACTTATATTCATGCACATGCATAGAATGCATAAATATATGCATAATGTTGAAAAGAAACACTGCCAGCACAAAAGTTTGAAGTTCTGTCTCCTCCAGTCGCCTCAAGTTAGAGCAGGAGAGGCTTGAGTCCTTCTGGGTGGGAGATAGGAAAACAGATTTGCCATATCCTCCTGGCAGAGCACATTAGCTGGGTTGGGTGGATCTTGGCTGCAATTGCTACTGCACCCTTCCCCTCATACCCCTCTCTTCTGCAGATATGTCCTTTCGGGTGCCTAACAGATGCAAAAAAAACCCAAAGGAACATTTTTGTTTTGTTTTTGCTTTAGGAATGCAGGAAGCACAGTTTCAGGATCTGAAAAATGATGTTATGTGCCCAACTTCCTAATAGGAGAGGGTTTCTCAGAAGATTTCTCTTGAAGTTTCATATCAAGTTGGCTCTATCTGAAGTTCACCTGCTGCTACATATTTCATTCATATCATTATATGAAATATTTATATTTAATAAATAGCTCATAGAAGTCCTTCTTCCCTCCCTTTTGTCTTGAGAGCATCTCGTGGCAATGTCCTAAATGTTGCCCATCCAGGCAAGGACTGTGGCAATACTGGAGAGATATATTTCAAATAATCACCATTCCTCTCCAGTAACTAGGGAGATGGGAAAGTGGTGTAGTGGAGGATGCAGAGAGGGAAATGCCTAGGATACCTTTTCCAGCCTTACAGACTGTTCTAAAACGGATCCATATAATATTTAGGCAGAGTGTTGGTAGTATCTTTTCTAAGCACCAGATTTTTTGCAGGGCTGTTATATTCCTGACATTGCTGCTGTGCTAGTTCATGGGACCTTCCTCAGCTCCTTCCTGTTTGATAGGGACTAGGTTAGGGAATTTGTGCTCAGGCTGATTTTGGTGCTGTCCTTTTCCTTTAATGAATGTCTTAAGGCAGTCTTAGATATGTATTTCAAATATTATTTATGTGAACTGATGAAATGTCCATGGAACTGCATGTTTGCTACATTAAGTGGTGAGTTTATACATTCCCGTCTATCTTATGCTCTAATTGGCTTTATTTGGGGTTTTTTTCCTGAATATTTTTAAATAATCCAACAATTTACATTTTTTTCTGGATAGTCCATTTTTCCAATCTTATGTTTCTGTGTCTGGTGGCAGGGCTGGTAAATCAAGATTGATTTAACACTTGCCACCTCTCTTGGTAAGAGAGACCATCCAAGTGCTTTATGCAATGAAACCAAAAGAGAGGAGATAAAGAGTTTTCCAATAAAAGCACGCATAACAGTAGCATCAATCCTACAGTTCTGTGTACCAATGTGTAGAATTGGGACTCTGGATTTCCTATTGCACACTGTGGATTTAAGCTTGGAGGAAACCCTGCATCTTGAGCCTGTGATCACAATTTTATGTGCATAAATAGTGATTTTAGAACATCCCCCAAGAATTCTCTGTTCTGCTATCAGGCAGTCTCGAAACTAGCTGCCTACATGTGTGCCTTGCAAATAAGCCTCAAACCTGACCTGGAGGGAATACATCTGTGGGTGGATCCACAGCCCAAACTCGTCACCTTCTTAGAGCTCTGTCCCTCGGATGAGGCAGTTGGCAAAGTTGATAATGAATCCTGGTGATGGGGGTGACTTTTTGTTTGGTGCAGAAGAACCCAGTTTTAACTGCTGGAGAAAAAAGTTACTTCTTTAGAGCTTGCCTTACGTTAGAAATAATCTGTTTCCTCATTCCTGTCTTCGAATATTTGAAGATATTTTTCCATCCAGTGTTTTTGTATAATCTACTATACTCTATAGAAAGCAGTATAAAAGTATGGCCTCATGTCATACAGGCAGTGTCACTTAGGAAAGTGGGGTTCTGCTGTTGGCTCTGCTGTCAGGCACAGGCACGTTTCTCTATTCTTTTTGTCCTGTATTCTTCTTGGATGCTGTGGATTAAAGCCATGGATTAAAAGCCATTGGAAAGACAGATAGGTTTCAATAGATTGAACTGAGGAGATCCTACCATTAACAGAGGTGAGCAAGAGAGATCTCTGATATCCTTTTACTGAGTACTAAGGACCAAGTACCACACAATTATCTCGTGCCATGTAACATGGTTCTCACATTAAACAATCCTCACTCTGACTATGGACTGGGGGTTGTCTTTCAGTCTGTACTGTTTCATAGTTAGGAGGGGGTTTTTAGCTAATAAACTTAAGGCCTTTAATAAAACCTTGTTTTTAAAAAAGTAAAAAGATATGGATATCAGTTTAATTCCCTCTGTTGAGAAAGATTAACTTTTGGAGTTCTTTCTTCCACTTCGTTTAATGGCCTAGATCACATCTACTTTCTTCTTGGTGTGAAAAGCCTTAGGCAGTGCTTGACTTGTGATAACAGTTGGCATTGTACCTTAAGGAGCCGCAGGCATTGCCGTTGCGTAGTGTTAAACTCTTCATTGTTTGCCAGAGCTGGGCTATCCTGTTCCTCCTGCACCTTGATTCTGGAACCTGAATATGTTCCCTTCTTCCTTCTTCCCACACCTGATATTCTGAGCATGACACCATGTAATATGGAATATACCTTTGGTCACTTGAAGACAGCTATTTTGGCTCAGTCCCCTCCAGCTTCTTATGCACCCCCAGTGTCCTCCCTGGTGAGGCAGTTGTGAGGCACAGAAAAGGCCTTGGCTCCATGCAAGCACTGCTCAGCAAACTAAAATATTTCTGTTATCAACAGTGTTTTCAACCCAAATCCCAAACACAGCCCCATCCTAGCTACTGTGAATCGAATTAATGCTACCCCAGCCAAAACCAGCAAATCCTGTACTGCTGATTCCATCCCATTTACATCATGCCCAGGTCCCACACTATCCAATACATCCTCATTAACCCCCACCACCCTTCACTTACACCCTTTGGCATAATATGTAGATATCATTCCCTTAGTCAATGAACATTGGGTTCATTTAGTCCATGACTTAGGGGTTCCATCTCTTATAGGGAGCACTCAGGACTGGAGAGATGGTGTGGAGCTACTTGCATGGAATTACTAGACACCACAACCAGGTCAGGTCACTGCTGCACTTGTACTGCTTCTTGTAAGGCTTGTCCTCTGTTGGTTCGGGTGGTTTCTGCTGTAGTAATTTCCCTAACATGCAACTCAAATCCTGTGTTACAGCAAGGTAAAAGTGTTTCCATTACAATCTCCACCCCTTGTCCCTTTGGACCAGATCTTAAGAGTTTAATATAAGTGCAGTGGACCTGACCCTGCTGCAGCTTGGATTTATCCATGGACTGCAGTTCCTTAGGGTTGTGCTTGCTACAAGTGGAGCCTTATCTTTCTTCAGGGGTATACCTGCTGTGGCATGGATTTATCCATGGGCAGAGCTGCTTTGAGATGCACTTGTTCAGCGTGGCCTTTTATCCATTGGCCACAATCCCTTGGGAGGTACTGGCTGGGAAGTACTCACTTCGGATGCAGCACAAGACATAAGCACGGCCGCACTGCCTGCTCTGGCATGGGCTTATCTGCAGTCACACACGCTCTGGAGTCTTCTACTCCGGTGTGGACTCATCCACAGGTGACAGTCCCTTTGACTTGAGTTCACACTGCAGTTCCTGTCTGTTCAGCACAGCAGTGATGCTCTGGTCATCCGCCAGCCCAGGCGCATGGCCACAGCTGTTATCAAAATGTTCTCAGGCACAGCAGAATAAGATGATAAGCAGCACAGCAGTACAGGAACCAGTGAAAGCAAAAAGCAGCCAGTAACGAGCACCAGACTCTGACATACAATACTGGCATACAGTAAGGCATGCAAGCCTTGCAGGCACAGGGGCCTGCTGGTTAATGGCCAAACAACAACAGCTATAAATTCCATTTAGCTTTTTGATCTAATCTGTTGTTATCTCCAAATGTTCAAACCCCAGGCTTTCACCCAAAAGGATGGCTATGGTTTAACTATAGCCAGCAACAAGACATCACACAGCCTCTTCCTCACTTTCACCCAGTGGGATGGGGAAGGGAATCAGAGTGGTGGAAGTCAGAAAAAAGCATGGGTTGAGGTAAAAGCAGTTAAACCAAAGGTTGCGTACACAAACAGAGCCAAATGAGGAATACGTTCACCACTTCCCATGGGCTGGCAGGTGTTCCGCCATCCCCAGGAGATCAGGGCTTTATCACGCATAGTGATTACTTGGGAAGACAACCATTGTCACTCTGAACATCCCCCTTTCCTTTTTCCCCCAGCTTTATATGCTCATCATAACATATAAACATCAAAACATATAAAGCATATCCTTTTATGATATAAAATATAACATAACATATAAATATATTTCATCATAATGCTGTATGATATGGAATATCCCTTTGGACAGTCAGGATTAGCTGTTGTGACTGTATCTTTCCAACTTTTTGTGCACTCCCAGCCTTCTTCACTGGCAGGGCGGTACAAGAAGCAGAAAAGGCCTTGAGGCTGTGTAAGCGCAGCTCAGCAATAACTAAAACGTCCCCGTGTTATCAACACTGTTTCTGACACAAATCCAAACTAGCTACTATGAAGAAAATTAACTCTACCCCAGCCAAACTCAGCACACTTCATCATGATGCTTTCATGAAAAGCACCCTTAGTAAGCTACCATACAGACCCATCCATGTGTTATGTTGCTCTTTGGGAGGTGTTGGTCAAAATGGAACACCTTTCCAAATCCTCATCTAGCCAGTTCTCAAGCCATAAAATTCAGTGGAACATTTTGCAGGGGTGAGAGGAGATGCTCTTCCTACTTGTTGGGGTTTGTGTTTAATTGGATGGTCTGTGTCTTGCGGGCATAAGATAATCTTTGTGGTTGTGTATGGTTTCATAAATCTGCAGAATTATGGGGTTTGTATTCTTTGGCTGCAGCTATACAGAGGAAGTCTGAATATTTAATGGAGTATTGAATACTGCATAACTTTTGCATGTATGAACTTGGAGAAGGTGTTTTGATGGATTGGTTGGTTTGCTTCTTAAACTCTGTAGGGTCAGAGATCATGTGTCTGAAATGTTTTATACATCTTGTGTGGGTTTTAGGTAATTAATATTTCATGCTTGCCCCCAGATATGTGGTAGTGGTTAAAACTCAGTTAAGTGGTGATTATACAGAATGATGAATATTTCATTTATTTAATATAAAATAGGAAAAAAAATTGCTGCTATGCTGGTTTCATTTCAAAAAACTTTGTCAAGATTAGCAAGATTGAAAATCCTCTTAGGGTCCTGAATTTATTCTGCTGAGAGAATGCAAGTATTTCTTTGAAGACTTTAATAAATGGTTCTGTTGTCCTCCCTTATGAGGATGTTTCTTCATGCATGCCTATAAAAGCTTTTGCCTTGTTTACCTTCAGTTACAGACCAAAATGTTGCTCTATTTGCACCATTTATTAATTGAGCTCTTGGTAATTGTATATTCAGAAATATGAACATGTGCAAGACTGAAAGAAATCAGATGGGTGAGACAAGTGTCTGTCTGTGTCTACTCTGTCTCGGATGGTGGCAGGTGCTGTGCCAGAGAGGACCACAAGACTGCCCACTGTCTGAGGTCCATTCCTTTCATGTCTCCCCAATATGTGGGCCACTTGGATCAGAGGTATTAAGGTTTAGGTAGCTCCCTTTTTATTGGGTTTAATCACTGGTTTGGATCTGTCTTCCATGGATTTGTCTAGTTCCTTTGGAATCTGTCATCTTCTACAGTTTCCTGCAGCAACGGATTTCAGATTTTGTCTGTGTACTGTGTAAAAAAGTACTTCTTAAATGAATTTCCTGCTAGGAAAAGGGACAGTCATTGAAACTATTGTTACGGGGCTTGGCATATAATAGTTCTGTAGTTGGCCTCATTCAGCTGTGCATTCAACCTTCCTCTTCTTCTTTACCCAGGCATCTGTTTTCCAAGTTGAAGGCTCCCAAACCTTTTAAACACTTCTTGAAAGGCAGCTGCTCCATCTGATGATTCACTGTAGTTTTTCCTCCCTGATTTCTAGCTACAAGCACTTCTTGGAAAGAAGAAATAAGGACTTAGAAGAAGAAGAAGAAATAAGCACTTCTAAATTGGGGAGAAATTGGTCACTAGTATCTGCTGAAAATTCAGGATTCAGCTCCTGTATGGAAAAGGAGCTCAAACTGATCTTTAAAATATAGCTAATTTTAATTTCTAAGCTTTTAAGGAACTGAAATAAAGTAACTCATTGGTTTGAGTTGGATTCCAGTAGTGTTACTGACTTTTAGTTGCCCTTATTCTGCAAGGGGTTTTTCATGTAGTAAAGGACTTTTCAACACAGGAAGCTAAAGAGCATGAAACCTACCAGAAAAGCACGTATGGACTTGTGCCTCCTGAAACCTCACTGCCTTTGATTGGGCTAAGGGGGAAATTATGATGTGTTCACCTCCTCTGAGAGAAGCTAGTCTAGTTGAATTTTCAAAATTCAGTGCTCAGAGGCTTGCTGGAGCATACCTGTAGGAGGAGATGGACAGATTTTAGCCTGAAGGAGTGTGGATAAGTGCAGCTGTCAGGAGACAGTTGGAGTACACGTCCTGCTTCTGCAGCTAGCGCTCAGCTCCCTTCTGCAGCATGAGCATCAAGGCTGCTCATCATCACAACTGGCTCTTTAGAGCTGTATTATGTAATGGGAGATTTATTATATGTTTTGTAGCTTTTGTTTAGGATTAAGTTTTGTTTCAAATAGCTGTCCTGCCACTGCTGTGGGCGTGTCTTCCCATGGTGTTCAAAACGGCATGGCCAATATCTGTTCTGGGTCCTCTTCCAGTGAGCTGAGTTGTTTTTCATATAAGAGGCTCAGTTTTGTATCCTGTGAAACTTTGTTGTAGACAAAGGAGAAAAAGTAGAATTTGTTTCATTATGTTGTGTGAGTTTGGGGGGGAGTCAGGATGGGGTGTTGGTCTTCTTTTCTGTCTTTAGCCTGTGTTGTTGAGGGAGTGCAGTTTGATGCTTGCTGCCTGTTGGATTTTCTGACCCAGTGATGACATTATGGTGTATCACAAACATCTCTTAGTGCCACAGCTGGACTGAGAGATGACAAAGGTGCCCATGCCAGGACACAGACCATGAGATGAAGCTGGGACTTCCAGGCTGTTGGTCTTAATTGTGCTCTGCCTTTGAAATGGTAGGCAAATTTGACCACTTGTGGATGTATATGGAGAGTCAGAGATTAATAGAAAATCCTCAAAACACATTCTGCTCTGCATTTTGCCTTCCTTATCTAAGCCTGTCATCACAGTAGTGCCACTGTGGTCACTGTGGTAAGATACAGAGGGAACTAAAAATTGTCTACAGATTGTTAGGATTCATATCGTGTAATTTTCATCCATTTCAGTATGGCTGTAAATAAAGAAAATGGATTTTTTTGAACATCAGTTTGGTTGTCTGGACTCAAACAGCTGATGAAGGAACTGGATTATGTGCTTTGTTCTGTGTTGTAACAATCAGATTACATTGTTGGGTTGTTAACAACTAATGCGTGAGTGTGTCTTACGTTAAATACTACAAATCAAAGTTCAGCTGCTAGGGATCTTACCTGGTGGATTGGTTGCTTTTTTTTCAGGTGAGCTCCAGGTGCAGGCCTATAGTAACTGTAAGTTTGTTCATCAATATAGAGGTTTTTTGATAAATCATATGCCCACAATTTTAATGTTCCTCATGGAAAACCGCAAGGACTTAAGGGGCTGCTTTCTCAGAGACATGTTGCTTCTCTGATTTGCCCTTCCTTTTTCAATTCAAATGCATGCAGCCTGGTTCACATAGGTCTTTGTACATTTTAGTGTTCCTCCATTTTGTTGATGGATGGCTAGCCATTTTTTTTTTTTGAGAAGGGCAGTTTTAAGCATATCTGATGCTTAGAGTCAGTGATCTGTGCTTTCTATGTCATGTAAATGAAGAGTGGTTTAATGCTCTTCCTTAGACTGAGCTAGTTGAATGAATGGCATGTGAAATTCAAGCGCAGTAATCTTGGTTCAGTCACAGCTCTAAATTATTTTGAGAATTTGAACCATGGGTACACTTACTCTTTATGTTTTCTTGTGAATTGAAAATAGTATAATTGAAATTATACAACCAACCTTCTTCTTAGTTTCTAGGTCTCTTCAAAATTGTTCTACAAATTCAAGAATGTCACTTGATAGAGCTTAAAAAAAAAGAAGAGGAGAAATTACTATTTGACAGCCTAATGCTAAAATAAAGTTTTGTTTATGTGGGGCCAGAAAATCAATTAGCAAGCTTGTCAGTTGTATTGGTTTGGCATGAATGGTAAAAAAACAATTGGTGATCTGCTTTGGAACTGACAGCCCAGGTTGGCTAATCAGGTACAGGTGTACCCCCCTGGGACACACGCTTTAAATACAGGTAGAATCTTGGGAACGCTGTCTCTTACTGCGGGCCTGCCATGAGGTAACTTTGGGGCAGGGAGCAGCAGGGCCTGGCTCAGGGCCCGATGCCCCTGGGGCCGGGCTGGCCGTACTGGGGCCGGGCCAGAGCCGAGCTGAGTCAGGCCCCTCTGAGCCCAGCAGACACCGGCAGAGCCACGGCTGGGAACATGCAGCCGATCATACGGCCTGCCCCACACTGCTGGCCAGGCCAAGGGAGATGGCCCCAGCTCCCCCAGCCCCTGGGTTTCCGGGTCTCTGGAGAGCAGCACTAAGCCCAGGCTAGGCCAAACCCACCCCGTAAGACCAAGGGGTGTAGGGGGAGAGAAGATCCTGGCCACCGTTTCTGAGCTTTTCTCCACCTCGTGGTTTTAAGGCTTTTCACCGATGCCGCGGCTGAGCCCACGTGGCCTCTCCAGGCCCAGGCAGAAGAATATTAACTCTTTCTTAACACCGACTGAGACTTTTTTAAACTCTGCCCCTTCTCAAAGAGAGAGGAAAGGCTAAATCGGAGGCATGCAAAGGGATAATATGAAGATAATCAAAGTCAGTAAAGAAAGGNTAGTGTGTGTTAATAAATCTGTTTCTGTTTTTAAGTTGAGCCTCTTTTGCCTTTTAATCCCATTCCATAGTAAAAAGATAGATCCCCACACTACGTTTCACAAAACAAATTCGGCGAATATGAAACCACTACATTTTTTGGTGTTTCTGCGTGGTTACGAACTTTAACCCATTACACCAGTGTAAATAAAATGTAAAAAAAAAAATCTATTAATTTTAAAAATAAAATTTGCTGTCTTGTAGGCATGTGAGCAGTGACTTGTTGAGAATGAAATCCCAAATAAAAACATTTGTAGGCTTGCAAGGCTAATGCAGTTACTGTGGTTACATGGTATTTCTTGACTCTACACTCCAAGGGAGACTTGCAGAAACACAGGGACATGAACAGTAATGTTTAGTTTGCTTGTTTGCAAAAGAAGCTGCTGTGAGATTCCATTATACATCTGATGGTTTTTTTGATGTTCGTGATGCTGCAAGATGGTCTTGCTTTGCTCCTGCTTGGATGAAAACATAAATAGGTAATCAGGATAAGACTTTTTGCATCCATGTACTATCGTCCTGCTCCTAGTGTTTTCTTCCTAAATCCAACCTAGCCTTGAAATAAATCTGTGAAATTCTTGATAAGCCTCCTTCGTCCTGCCTGTTTCCCAAACATTTGGAAAGGCTTTCAGTAAACACCTGCAGTTTCCTCCCTTGTTTATCTGCAGGTCCTGCCATGGACTCTATGCCATGAATGCAAAATGTGGCAGCAGTCAAGTGGCTGTATTGAGACCAGTTGCTGTCAGGACAAGAAATATTGCTTAACTGTTTGCTTTTACCCTCTGTTTGCATCTTGCCTTCTGTTGTGTCTTTTGTTTTATACTTTGATAGTCCCTATTCCCTTTTTGTGTAGTGATTGTGCAGCCATGTCCTGGTTCCTGACATGGACTTCTGGATGCAGCCAGTGATAAATGTGTGATAGCAGTCATCCTGGCATACTTTCTGTGAAACTCTACTTCTCTACTTCTGGTGAATTTCCTTCCTTTTTTTTTTTTTTTTTTTTTGACACTAAGTACAGCAAGCAGCTTCCTACCAGCAGAAACTCTGGAGAACCAGCTTTCCCACTGTTGATTGTTGCTTCAGTCCATATGGATTTCTCCTTTAGAGTGAGGGCAGATGCACTTTTCCTGCTCAGTTGTGTAACACACCATTGGTTGCTTTTCTGCCCTGAACTCGTAATGAAGTAACCTAAATGATTATAAAAGCTTTAGTATCAGCTTCATTTCATTTTAATAGACCAATAAAAGCAACCAGTGTGCAAGCTACTGGCTCCAGTACTCCTGTATAAACCATTAGCAAAACAATATTACTGACGCTTGACAAAGGAAAATGGCAGTGACAAATCCAAGAATTTGCTCTGAAAAGAAGTCAACCAAGTGACAGTGAATCCAGAGACCCACTCATATGCACACTGACTGCTGTGAGCTCTTTGAGGTTGAGAAGTCAGCACTTTCTCATAATTTGTTTTACATTCTGGCTTTGTCTTCTGTAAATATCCTTTGCAGTGTTTGCAGCAATGCTGGCAGCTGCCTAGGCACCAGAGGAGCTTTCCCAGTTAGCTTGCATGCACAGAAATCTGATGGGTTTTGCATTTTATGCATGAGACTGGCTCATCTGGTTGCCTCCTATGCTCTCGCTCTGCGATGCTAGCAGATTATGTGTTTGTTGCACTATACCTCATGGGCCAGGTACACTGTGTTGGCTTTAAAGAGCAGGAGTCTCCCCACAGGGCTCAAAGGAGCCTCAGGATGTGTCTGCTAGAGTGCCTGTGACTACCTCACTGCTTGTGGGGGCTGGGGAAAGGAGCATCTCGTGAGACCCAGCACATGGAGCCTCCTGTACTGAGCAACAATGACAACAAAATCCTGTGAGTCTTTCATTTACCTAAGGTTTGTTAAGTGTGCCTTGAAGGATGCCTCTACAGTTTTTGTACTGCGTATTTCAAAGTATGCGGAAACTGTAAAACTACTTACTAACCCTCAACAGATATAAACTAGTACCATCTGCTTGTATCTTATCCTCTAGTGTTTTGCACTGTTAATCTGTTTGCAGATTAACAAAAGCACTGCTCCTGTTTGGGTACCTGCATGGGCAGACAGCGTCTGGTTTCAAACACAGTTGCCTGTGAGGGTGGCTGCACCCTGGTACTTTCTGTGGAATAGTAAACCTCACAGATGAGCAGGTCAGAAGACCTCTGCTCTGCTGACACCCTTTTTCTGGGTGCTTTATGTTTAGGCTTTGCCTGAGACCTCTGCAAAAGCAGTACAAGATTTTGAGAGCTTTGGTCCCCTCTTCGCAACCTCTTCCTTTTTTTTTCCCTCTTAAAAGCTGAAAACAACCCCCCTGCCTTTTTAATGTTACTTGCTGAATTTAAAGATGTCATGATCATTCTTTTCCAAGAAAAGCTCTCAGCACTTCAAACTTTCCTAAGATGTACCCTGAGTGTGGATCCTCCCCAGAATATCTGGTCAACTGAAGCAATTTTAAAATGTAGTATCATCTAGAACAAGACAGATGCTGGGAGAGGGATGTAGATGACCTCAGAGACAGAGAGAGGATAGGAGAGAGGATTAAATTTTCCTAAAACAGGGCTTGGGAAAGATTAATATTTCTCTGTTATGTGCTATCTTCTGGTAGTTGTGCGTTAAGTCTAATAAGGTAACTGAGGCTTCTTTCTGTGCCCCTGTAACCTGGAGAAGCATTTAATAAGTTCATGTGGACTTTACCTTTCCATCTCTTTGCTTTTGCAGAAGTGGGTGAACTGCACAGCATCATCACCTTTCCTGGTTGTCCAGATCTTGTTTCTCTCTCAGGATTTGTTTCACTGTCCCTGCAGCACATCTCGCAGTCATGTAGATTGATGTGGTTGCGTGTGTGCATTTTTTAAATTTAATTATTCTTTGATTCTTTTACGTTCATCAGTGTCATTGGCAGCAATCTGAGAGTTCACAATCTGGTGTGCTTGGCATTATGTGCTTCTCTTCTTGCTTCTTTTGACAGATCTTTGTCTTTCTTTAAAGCTATTATCCTTTGAAGAATGTTTGTCCTGTTGTTTCCAGTCTCCTGATATCTGTATCTGTTTAAAGCAGATGTTTCTAACCGATTAAGACTGCCTTTACTGTGATAGCTAGCTGATCTGAAATAGAACAAGAATTTCCAAATGATCATCCTTAGTCTCTTGTTGCATTGTGGGTTTGTTATTTTTAGCAATCTTTGCCATTTAGTTGTCAGTCTCACATTGGTGATCTTCCTTTCCACTGCCAAGATCAGCTGCTAGAGTCATAGGGGTTATGACGGCTTTAACAAGTGAACAGGGAGCTTTGTAGTCTGATGGTTGCAGACAAGAAAGTTTGATATTTCATTCTCTTTGAACAGAGTTATAGAAAGTCAACACAAAAACATGTAAAGAATTTCAACAATCTATCACTGCATAGCCCTGGTGATTTCAGTTTCAAAGCAAAGGATTTCTCCTGATGATGTTTTCTTTCTTTTTGTTTAAATGCACATTGTACCGTTCTAAGAGCAGTCCATGTGTATTTTCCTGGAATAAGTCATCGAGTCATCTCACAGATCTAGTCATTCTGGATGTAGGGTTTCATTTTGGCTTTTCCCCTGCAAAATATACAGGCATGTATATGAGGCATATCTTCTTTCCTGTTTTTTTCCCTACCACTTCTCCTACTACTCAAAAGAAAACACAGCCCTTTAGTAGTTACCTGGTGGTGTAATTGCATGCCGTGAAATCTCACTGAAAGCTTCTGGCTGGACTAGGTTTGAAATGTGAAGAACATCTTCTGGTCCCTAAGTTTCCAAACTTCAATACAAGCACTACTTGTGCATGTTCATATTGGTGTAATACCAGCCAAGTTCTTCCAAACCCTCTGTATTAAGTAGTTCATTGAGGCTCAGTGATGAACACAGTCTTGTTTCACCCATTCCACACATCATCTTCATGTTGTGATGTGTGCACAAGCATTGCTGTGGTGCCCGGTGTGTGATTCTCTGTTTCTGGAGGTTTCCCCAGTTTCCCTTCTTTCTCTAATTTTATCAAGTTCTGCAGTTGCTCTGTGGCCAGGTAGTTGCTCACTCTGTTGGAAACTTTAAGACTAGTATTAAAGCTGAATAAAATCACTTCTGTGATCTAGTTTCTTTCTTTATAGAGAAAATGAAATATGTCAGGAAGCTGATACCTTCTTAGAGAATATACAGTGAATGATCCCTATCAGGGACCTCTTGAGTAGCAGCCACTCCTGCTTCAAACAATGAAGGCTCTGTCTTTTATGACTGGGGACTATATCCTGGCAAGTCTGTACCTGGCTGGATAGGTGCCTAAATGCCTTGACATATTTACTGTCCTGTGACGTGACCTATTATGTGCAAGTATCATCTGTCACAGGAGCAGCCACACATGCAGGGATTGAGCTGTGGACAGCCAGGACAAGTATCTAACGTGAATAATGAGTTCAACTGTGTTACTGCTGTCTCTGTGGACACCAGAGGGATATGGCTTTGCTCTTTTAAACAGCAGGGGGAAGGGATTAGAAAGGACACCTATGCGCAGGATGAAGTCAAGAAAGATCCCAAAAGCCTGAGGAACAGCTGGACACCAAGCTCTCTCCAGCAGGATCTCCGCAGCTCCCACCATTGCTTTTTCCATTTGCAGAAGACCTCACCAAATTCAGCTGGTTGCTCTTCTCCACCCTTGGGCTGAGGACAGGAGCACAGAGCTGTTGGCCCTAGATGCCTGCTCTGCCTGCCTTTAGGCACTCAAAGGTGATGGCTTTCCCACATCTGTGCTGTCAGTTGCCTTTTTAAACAGGATTTAAGCTGATCCCTGTTTGTTACCTGCAGGAAGGCATGGGGCTATGTGTGAAAATATTATTTATGTCTGCTTTTCAACCCACCCTGGCCATTTTCTGCCCCACTTCAGTCACATTTGCTGGGCAATATATTTATATAGAGCTTTCTGAACTCCTTTGATCTGTTGAGTGTTGGATTGAGCCTTTTCTCTTACAATTGTTGGCACAGGGCTGGATTGTTGAGGCCTTTTTTTTTTTCCTCCCTTGAGTAGATTAAAACCGTATGTGAGCATAATAGAGGACTCTTGGCAACGTTACAAGCTTTGACTTACTTTAAAATTTCTTTTTTCCCCCCTCTTTAAAACTGTTACTTACCTCATTTTAAATTTTGCTCTGTCAGTGGGCCCTTAACGAGAGGAGAATAATATTTTTTTTCACTAGATGTTAACTCCTAAATGCTCTGGCCTTTATGACCTCTAACAGTGCCTTTGTGCACGGAAATGAGGCAAATGAAGCCCAACAAAGACAGAAACTCTGTATTTCCAGGAATAATCAGCCGTTTCCCAATTTCCTTGTCCCTTCTGAGCCTTCGAATTTTACTTCTATACAGTAAATCCTTATTTTTCTTTTGTACTTCATTGCTCCTTATGGCTGTTGTGTGCGAATTTATAGGCATTGTCTCTTTGCTAATTCTGCTCAGTCTGGTTTGTGAGTGGGTATGCATGAGAAGATGCTTAGCAACTGAAGGCAGAGCTTCAAGAGGTGTAACTAAGAAAGCATTTCTGCTGCATCTGACTTCAATGTTTCAAAAGTGGTTTTACTATTTAGATTCCCCTTGCCAAGCTTAACAGGCATGTTTTGTTTAATTTCCTATTTTCTACAAATACCAAGTACTTTATTGCTTTGTTCTGTATGAAATTTGGGAAATCCACTCATACAGACTATAGACAAGTTGGTTTATTCAGGGAGATAAGTGAGGAAAACTTCCCTGTGTAGATCATTTCACACCAGAAACACCCTGTACTTAAAATAGAAAAATCAACTCTTCAGCTGTAAAAATGTTCTCCACTTCATGAATTTTTATTAGGCATATTTTTTCCTGCTAAGCATGCTAGTAAGTCTACAAGCGTGGTCTATCCAGCTGGGGAGTCAAATAATATTATTTAATTAGAAAAAAAAGCTGGAGAAAATGTTTGGTGTGGGCATCCAGTGGTTTACATCATGTTGTCCTCCTTCCATTTATCTACTTGCTGTAGTCATTGACTTGCCTTTGGCATTCACATGAGCTAAAATATCTACCTGCTGCTCAGATAGCCTTGTGCCAGGACTGAAACTGGAGCATATTGTTCCATCATTAAACGGGCGATGTTGAATACTTTGAAAATTAACAACAGCTGCAAGTTCTTCAGCTAATTTTATTTGTACTGTGGCTCTGATTTTTCTGGTGTGTTTGTGCTGAAGTCAGAAGAGGAAAGGAAAATAGATCCCCCAAGAGGATGATTTTTTGTTTTTAATTAAAAAAAAGGCCCTGCCTAACAAAAGCATCCATAAAACAAGTAGTACCAAGGGTTGCCTAGCAGTTTACTCGATGTTGTGTGGGCCCCTTAGTGTGGTTGCTGGTATGAATTTCTGAGGACTTTAGTGGCACTTTAGTGCATAGTGAGGTAATTGGCACTTTCCACAGTCAGCCCTCTCCTTTAAAAGTCCTGCTACTAATAACATCTGTCTTAGCCTTTTGTAAAGATTGCTGGCAGCAAATAATTTTCCATTTTATTTATGTTTTATAATCCTAGTCAGAGATACAGGCCCCAATCCCCAACAGCCACTCAGTTTGGTGGTCTTTGGATGAGGCCCTAAAGTCAAGCTAGGAAAGCTTTAGAGGATGATTGTTAAACAGGATTTCTTATGTATCCTTCAGGAGTCCAGGGGTTTGAATTTCTTCCTATAAATCTCATGATCATGTGTCAGGAATGACAAGGCAGAGCCTTATCCTTTCTGAAAGTTCAAGAAGATGCTCCTTAGAGCAACTGTAGGAATCAGGCATAAGTGCATTGTTTATTTATTTGAAAAGCAATTTAGCAAGAATATATTTTTTCCCTTTAACTGAGAGAGAGGTGGTCCAGTTCTTTTGTCTGGTTATGTGACCCAACTCATGGTCAGAGATCTTTTCATTAAGGTAGACATCGTTTTAGAAAACTGCATACCCCTGTGGGAGTTCATAGGCATTCCTTTAAAAGTGTTGAATATGGATTGGTATATTTCTGGATTTGAGTGGAAATGAATAAAGGTGATAGTTTGCTGTTCATATTCAGTAACTTAAAATTTTCAGGGAGAACTAAACATATTTCCCCTAACATGGTTGCACTATGAATAATGAGAAGAATCTCCTTTGTATTTGGAGCCCTGTTGATATATATGAAGGACTGAGCCTTTTAGTCAGTATCTGCTGTCTGATTTGGGAGTCTCTAAACTGGTGAAAATTTCTGCTGCTTTAGATGACTGTGGCTTTATTGACATGGGTTAGCATCCTTGCATTTAAGCTATTAGAAGTTTCCATCTTCTCATTGAAAAAGAACGATAGCAAGCACGAGCCGAAGGCAAACAATCTCTCAATGGTGAGGTGCCAGGCTTTTCCTTTCCCAAATTAGAGGCTAAGCACACTACACAGAAAAGGATTTATTTTTTTGCCTTGCACTGTGGGAAAATGATAAAAAGATTTCTGCCCTAGGTTCTCGCGAGGAGCTGTAGCTAATTCATGG
The DNA here is from genome assembly GCA_013397315.1 of Donacobius atricapilla. Lineage (NCBI taxonomy): Eukaryota > Metazoa > Chordata > Aves > Passeriformes > Mimidae > Donacobius > Donacobius atricapilla. Next base: position 110,746 of record WBMY01008819.1, read on the forward strand.
TGTCATGCTTTTGTGTCAGAAAGGGGTCAAGATACAAAACTTGGTTGTAGGTGAAAAACTGGAACTGCTGCCTTGCATGGAGGAGAGGTGCACCAGGTCTGTAGTGTAAAAATGACAAAGCCAGTGGCGTTGTCACTTCCTTGGTACCTTTGCAAGATGCAGTCATTCCTGTTTAGCAGCCAGTAATTCAGAGACTACCTCTGTGATTTCTTTGGCTGCCATCCTTTTGGTTTCTATCCTCTCAAGCCTACTGGGAAACATGCTGGGAAGAAGGCTTGGCTGTGGCTCAGAGTCAGTGCCATTTTTTTCCAGTTAGCCCTAGGTTTTATTCCACTTCATATTTTTCTGGTTTTCTTAGGCATGTCATTGTCTTCCTTGCTTCTCTGACCTGCTGCTCCTATTCTTTTTTTCTTTCTTTCTCTCAACCACGAGTTTGCATTTATAGTAACAGTATAAAGGGTCCTTTGCCTGAGCAGAATTGCCCTGGAGAAATGTAGGAGCATTAGTGCCCTTGTACTGCAGTGCTGCTTCCCCTCTGAGATGAACCCAGCACTTGGAAGAGCAGCTGGCAGGCCTGTGAAGAGAGGGGCAGAAAGCCAAGCCATATCCTGTGAAAGCAGAGGCAATGCCCTTGAAATCTTTGGAATTGCCCACTGCATGCACAGGGATTAATTTTTCTCCAAAAGTTCAGTTTATGAAACATTATCAACACTGACCAAAATATAAAAGTGTGTCTGTGCTCGTCTCTGAGCTCTTGGTGCTATTTCCATCTCTTAGTGTGGGCAGGCACTATTAAAATCCTCACCACTTTCAGTCTAGTTGAATAATTTTCTAGCTGCTAGGTTTATAAATTAAACATTTATGGCCATATTTCATGCTATTATCCATCCATAGCAATACCTCAGGCAAGGATCTTCAGCTTTTTTGGGTAGGCCACGTGTTAAAGAAGAGAATGTTTCATTTATGCCTCATCTTACTCTTGCACTTCTCAGTTGCAGAACATCCCTGAGGTAACCTCAGATATTTCTTGGGAGGAAATAACCTTAGTAAGATTTTTGATGTCTGTGTCAAGTGAAAGAGCAGAGTTCACTGCAGCATCCCGAAATTTTTTTATGTCTTTTCAGGTAACTTCGCAACACACAAATATGATTTACCATCTGCAAGCTGGAAAAAAGAAAAATATCACATAAACCATAGACCACAAGGGTGGTAGCAGGAGGTCCAGCAGTGATAACTAGGACATTTGCATTTTAACTGTTATTAATGGAAGCTGAAATCTTGATGGTGTCCCAGAAAAATCTGTGTATATGGACAGATGTTTGAATGAGGGGCATGCACTGATTAACAGTGAGAGGAGGCATGTAAAAAGCTACCCCACATCCTGCATGTCCTTCATCAAGTTGAGAAGTGAGTGGTTTGAGGGGTGAAAGGAAGTGTGAGCCGAGTTGTGGCTTCTACACATAACCAAAGAGGTTGTGTGAATTTCTCTGGTTATGTGTATCCAGTATCTCTTTCTAAACAGTCGTCTTAAGAATATATATCAATATTCTTCTTCCAGGAAGCTATTGTGAGTGTGATAAAACTCAGGTGATAACTCAAAGCAAGGAAATGATCCATTTAGAAAAATGCCAAAGCTCATGTGCTTTTGGTTTAAATGAAGAGATTTGTCACATTCTTAGGGGTTTATGTTGAAATTGGACAGTCTGGGACATTGTGGATTATTGTTTAGGTACGTTCAGGCTCCTAATAAAAGAAAAGCATATATTAAGGTCTTACGTGGGAAGTAACTTCATTTGGAAAAATGCTTTGCCATTAGTAGGCATTGTTACTTGCCTGAAAGTGTTGTCTATTTATTTGCTATTCTAGTCCTTTAACAGGAAACACTCCAAGGACAAATGCTTAGTATTTCTTCCTGCTCAAATAAGTAGTTCCAAGGTACAGCTGTTAGATTTGTCTCACTGGAATTTAATAATCATATGCTATTGCTATGGCAGTGTATTGGACTGTCTGAATAGGAGTCCGTTTAGGTTCTTAGTTTAAAGTAAAAGACATTGTTATTTCAGTCTACCTGGTCAGTCTGCCTAAAAGTCACAACACAGCACTTCCGTAAGAGCTTGAATTGACTTGTTAAACAAATACTAATTACATTCAATCAACTCTTCTGCTGTTTCTTCCTGTGGGGAGAGTTTTGAGGCTTGAAACAGAGATGTGTTTGCTGCCCATCAGTAGGAACTTTAATAGACTGTGTGCAAGAATAGAAAAATGGGGTTCTTAGCCTGGATGAACCCAAGCCTGTAAACTCCTCCTAGTGTTCCAGTAACTGAGTCCCAGAGCAAAGGGGTTTCTGGACTGTGACACGGAGATGATTGTATGACAGCCCTGTTTGATGAGCCAGCCTTGCAGACCAGACCACGCCTGCCTTGCTGTGTTACTTTCTGAGTTTCAGCATTTACTTCAAGGTAGTTAGTCTAATGTAGCTGGAACGAATGAACTAAAGTTTCCTGTAGAACTTTTTGTCCAGTCCCTGTATAGTCATTAAACCAGACTGGACCTGGACTATCAATGATACAGCAGTGCTTTTCCCTTGAGAGACTGAGTGGCCTTGTGAGGATGCGAAGGACACGGTAATGATGGCTATTAATGTAAGTGTGTAGGTAATAATTGACTTCACTGTTAAGCAGGTGGGTGTTGACGAAGTATGAAGCTTTCCCCAACAAACCATTCAAGTAGATGCTTCTCCTCAAAGAAGTACCTGGATTCTCACTTGCCAGGGGTTTTTTAGAAACTGCTTTTCAAATATCAGAATGTTTCCAAGGTAACCTCTTTAATCTCCACTGTGTTCAAATGCTTACTAATTTAATATACACATGACGTGTTTAATCTGATTTAAAATTAACAGGTGCTCCTAAAAATAATCTAACACTAAATGTGATGGGATTCTAGAATAACCTCTTCAAGGTGAGAACTTGTCTCGGCATTTCTTACCTTCCAGGTAACAGGAACAGCATATAGATAATATTTCATTATTATTGATTTCTTCTGTTCCCTGCACCACTGGGTGTGTGATTGGTCATGGACTCTACATCTTTTTTTTCTTTTTTTTTGAGACTGAGGATTTGATATCTTCAGTGTTACAAGTGGTTCCAGAACTTTTAAGCACAAAGCATTTCGATGCAGTATTTGCAGTTTTGGAATAAATACCTCAGAAAAGTGAAAAGATAAGAGTCTTAGTTGAATTAAAAAAAAAAGTTTTGTTTTCCAATAACTCCTCATAAGAAGGATCTGAGGAAGGTGTGCATCCCTGGATTAAATGTCAAGAATGAAAAATAAGGGTATTAGGGAGGGGAGCAAGAGTTGCCGTGATTATGCAGCTGCGCTCTGTCCTCTCAGCTAGTGCTGTCTCTCCCCGTGGAACAAATGAGCATGTGGGGGGTGCATAATATCAACAGAACAGGGCCTGGGAATTCCCAAAGCAGCTGCCCTTTGTCCTAGGGACCATCCAAGAAATCTATTTTCCTGCAGCCTTTGAAGGGCTGTCATAACTTAACTAACCAGCATTTGTAGTGCAGTGCTTTTAAGTGCCTCGATCTTGTCTGCACTGCAGATGACTAAGAAAATTGAGTCTGAATTCATCTTATTTTGCTCAGTCTTTCTTTGCTTTGGTTTTATTAGTTTGGTAGATGAAAGACATTCCCTGAGTATTTAAGTACTAGGTAGTTTAAAGGCTGTTTTCATTCTTGGGATGGTAAAGTGGAAGAATGAAATGCATGTAGGAAACAGGCAAATTTGCCAGTTCAGCACGGACTGGCATAGTTTTAGATAAAAAACTGGGGAAGCCTAAAACTAGACTTTGCCCTTAGTAGTGCCCTAATTAGTGTCAGTTCCTGCCCGCAGAAAGTGCCCACTCAGGGTCGAGGCTGGAGATGAGCCGAGCTTCCAGTTCTTAGTCCAAGGAAAGCTGGTTTGGTGTCTGTGTGCACGGTGTTCATTAGAGGCATAAAAGTAAAAACATTGTATCACTGAATCATTTTATATGAAAAATTTCATTTAGCTGTGTTTCATTTTTAAAGAAACTGAGAGTGGAAATAGTGATGTCCCCACTCTTGGCATGGTTTTCCTTGCAGTTCCTGACAAGTGATCCCTTCCTCCCATGCACCCTACTTTATGGGTTGTTTTATGATGTGCCTTGTTCTGTAGTTAAAGAATGCGAATAATAATAACCTTGGTTGTATTTCTCATGCACATATGAAAGGAAACAGAGTAACTGAAGAAGCTAAATTCAATTCTGGAGCTGTGGAACCAGCGCCATTTGGAATGGATCAACCTCTGCAAGTGGAGTTGGGAAAATGTTACATCTGTTTCCTTGCAGTTGGAACAAAAAAGTCTGACACTACCCCCATGAAGCTGCAGAGACTCCAGTGGTATCTTGGGTTTGCTTTGCTTTTCTTTGGTGAAAATGCCTTCAGTATGTGGCATGGCTCATACTTTCTTGCAGGTGTATCATTAGAACTTTCAGTGTAAGGTCAATTCCACCAGGAAGGTTTAAACGCCCCCACTCCCTAGCTTTTATGTTTGTGCAATTATTGCTGCATTCATGGGTGTAGAAGTGAAAGAAAGAAGGTAAAGCATGTCCTAAACTTCTCTGTTACTGAACCTCTCTTGGCAGTTTTGTAAGCATCTGGTTTGACATTCTGATGTAGAAGTGAGCTGGCTATTTCACGTAGCTATGACAACTATCATAACTATGTTTTCCAAACAGTTTGAAAAAGATTGAGTACAGCTGTTCTGTCCAAGGCAGTCTGATGGTGGTTTGAGTTGATGTGAAGTTGGATATGAGTCATCAGTATGCCCTGGAAGCCAAAAGGGCCAACTACGTCCTGGATGCATCAAGCACCACATCACCAGCCGGTCCAGGGATGCTGTTCCAATGTCCTGCTCTACACACTGCATTGGTGTGGCTCCACCTGGAGTCCTGTGTGCAGTTTTGGGTGCCACAAAAACAATATTAGGAGAATATAAAATTATTGGAGAAAGTGAATAGGAGGGTGACTGAGGTAGTGAAAGACCTTGAGTGCCAGGCTTAATGAGACGCAGCTGGGATCACTTGCTTTGTGGAGTGTGGAGAAAAGAAGGCTTAGAGGTGATCTCATTGAAGTCCATAACTTCCTCCAGAGGGGTCATGGATGGGGAGGTGCTAATCTCTCTCTGGTGACCAGCAGTAAGACATGAGGAGATGGAATGAAGCTGCATTGGTGGAAGTTCAGATTGGACTTTAGGAAAAGATGCTTTGCTGAGATCATTGGAACAGCCTATCCAGGAAAGTAGTCATTGCACGAAGCCTGTCAGAATTCAAGGAGCATCTGGATGATGTTCTTAGCTATATGGTTTAATGTTAGGTAGTCCTGTGAGGAATGGGGACCTGGACTGAAGGATTTTTAGGGGGCCCTTCCAAGTTGTGATATTCTGTGATTCTATGGTAGCTGTGCTTATTAATTTCTCATATTAGTGCTCGCATATGTGAAGAGATAATTAGCAGGTGTGGTTACTACTCGTAGGTGTAGGAGAGAAGGGAGAGCTGAGTGAGGTGATGTGTGTGGGTGAGGTTTTATATCGATGATTTATTGCCCCGGTCGGGCTGGGGGAGGGTGCAGCAGCGCCGGGGCGCTGCGGGGTGGAGGACGCTGTCCGCGGTGCTGAGCGCCGGCCCCGCACCCTCCCTGTCGTGGGCTCTGAAAAATAAGGGCGCCTTGCTTTGCCTTTTGTTTCCTTCTTTTTTCCTCCCTTGGATATGGATGAAGGAGTTATATTCAATTGCTGTTGTATTGTTCTGGGACTGAAGTGCATTTGCAATTTGCTGCATAATGGCCAAAAAAAAAAAACAAACCAAACCACAAGCCACCAAAAAAAAAACCCAAATAAATGAGTCAGGTTCCTGAAATGAAACGGCACCCAAGGGATATTTGTATTTCCTCTGTGGGAAAGGTTAATAGATCGAAATGTAATATAATGCTTTGTGATGGGAAGCTATCTAATGCTAAACCCACATTAATTCTAAATAAAAATTTGGTAATTATTATGTGTGCTCTGAACAGCACAAAAAGTAATAAGAATTAGATACTTGTGCTGAAATTTTTTTCTGTTGCAAAACACACACTGATTAATTCAAGGTGGAAAAGTTGTTTCTTTTATGAATCTTATTATCAGAAATGTTCCCTTCTTTCTTAGAGAACAGACAAAAAGTCTAACCAAAACCAATTGTCTTAAACAAAAATTCTAATCAAACCCATTTAATTTCCTTAGGAAATATGTGAAAATCATTATTTATACTGTGAGTTATATGACTTTGTAATCATTCTGTAATTGAAAGGCATGTATAGCCAAAATAGTATTTGCTCTGTTTACTGTTAAATGGGAGAGAAAGCTTGATAAAGGATTGGCATCCTTTTATACAAGAGCTTCCTGCTGTGTTCTCATTACTTCATTAAATAAAAAACACCTTAACATAAGCCTGAGTTTTAGTAAATGTTGCTTCTGTCTTTTGCAACAAGGGTATATGTTGAAATCACTGCTAACATGGCTTGTGAGCTCCGTGTCTTAGAATAGTTTTGCAGATGGGCTACTTTCACCGTCAGCTGTTAGCATCACCAGAGAAAAGTAGGGATGAGTCTTGATGGATTCAAGCAAGGCTAAAACAAAATAGGTTTTCTCTAGCAAACTGTTTTCACCCTTAGGCTGCACTTTCCAGATTCAGGATATGCTGTCTCTTACTTTAATGGAGAGTTTGCCCTTTTCTTGGCAATGGAAGAACAGGATGCCTCATATTCTTGTGTCTGCAAATACGTCTTTCAAACTTTCAGCACACAGAAGTCCTTCTGATGCAGCCCAGCTTGTATCTCATAATGCTTCCAGCTCTTGTCTAGGCACTGAAAGGGATAGTGTTCTGAAAACTGATGCAGTTTTAAAGGTCAGATCCCATAAAACATTGTGATTCATAGCCAATAATATGCCTTCTGGAACTGCTTATTTAGTCTGGAGTTGCACCATAGACTTCATCTTCATTATGTCTGGGCTTCGTCAAGTATTTGCCAGGTGCAGTGACCAGTGAAACCAGGAAAGATCTGAAACTTGCAAGTGGCCTTCTGTAAGAGAGGCAGCAGGTATAGACAGTTGTTTCTCAGGTGCTGTGGAGACATTTTCTCAGTTATTAGTTTGATCCAGCAGTATGGAAGACAGAGTTCTGGCTCTGTGTTGGGATAAGATTGTGTGATGCTCAGAAACAATAAGATGTTTAGGATGTCAAAGATACTTTTAGGTCTTTCTTCGTCTTCATCTGTGTATTAATCAGAGCAGAGCTCCAGAGGCTGTAGCCACAAGACTGGTATATAAGTCATTTTGAACCCTACTAATGTGTAGCATATACCCAGCTAAGTGGGAGGTTACAGCCACTAAGCAGGTCATCCCAGAATACCAGGGGCCATTTCCATCATATCACTATGGCAGGTCACTGTTAAATACTTGTTATTGTTTTTCTGAATCTACCTTGGATCCTTATAACTGTAATACATAATGGAAAAGAAAGGCTCACCCTCAGTTGCTAGTAACTGATAGGTTTTCATTGTCCTTGTGACTGATAGCAGCCCTATGTCTCCTACAGAATCTGTCTTTGAGCAGATGTCACAAACTTGCTCTGGATATCCGTTCCGCACACAGATAGCAATTGCCCTCCATCTGCCCTCCACAGGCACGGCTGTCCATAGCAGGCTGCTTTTTTCATTGGTACCCATAACAAAAATGGAATATACTCATACTGGAATATGCATATGGGGCTTTATTTAATTTATTTATTTATTTATTTTATTTATTTTTGGGTATTAATTTCCAAACCTTCACTGAAGGCACTGGCTGTGAATCCCTTGATTACAAAGAGTAATTAATTGATCAGGTCTATTTTCTTTTTGTTGTCCTGTGACCTGAGAGCTAATGGTGTGCAATGTGGAGGATATTCCTGCTAGTGATAGTATTTCTGCAAATCCTGCAAGGCCTATCTGTTGAGTACCACCCAACATTCAGTGAGCAGCCTGCCTGCTCTAGCATCCCCCCCACCATGTGCGTACACATGCATTTTGTGTTCTCCATTTTATAGTACGATCAAAAGCAGTCTTTGGCCAATGTTTCAGTAACTCCTATTTCTCATTGTTCTTACTAGCAGCCGTAACATTTGCAATATCAAGCTGTGGCATTTCTTTCCTTTTTTAAAGGAAATCTAAAATAATTTAGAGGCCACAGGGAAGAACAGCTTACAATTCACATTGCTACAGTCTTGCAGAGAAAACAGGCTACAAGACAAATGCTGATTTATTTAAAATCAGACAAACAAAAAACAAGTCTTGTGGTTTTTTTCCTATTTCTCTTCTTTTCTTTGCAAACTTAAGGAATGTATTCAAGCATCTGGCTAATTCACATACCATTAATTCTCTAAAGATTACATATGCACACCCAATTAGACCTGCATAATTTATTTTAAAAATGAATGTACTCTCATATTTATATTTTATAGCTGTGCCGAATTCTTAAAGGGCATAGAAAGGAGAATTTTATAAGAGAAGTGTACAGAGTCCTTTCCCTAGAAAAGCTGGAAGTATCAGTAGGGCTGTACCTAATCTTAGTTTTGAAACCATAGACACACTGTTTTGGCTATTAGTGAATGGGTAAATGGCTTTTTAAATACATGAATGAATGCTTGTTAGAAAGTCTGAGATACAGCCTGTCTTCGTATGGGAGCTGGTGGAGTGGGCACCCATCCTGATGTGTGAGGTCCTATTGTATTGCAGCAATGACTAATCTTCCCTTTGCATCTGGTCTGTGGGCTGCAGCAAGTTCCTGCCAACTGTGGTTTCCAGAGGGTTTATAGCCTCAAATAGCTACGACGACATTGTTCTCCAAAGGCTGAGAGCCTGATGCTGATGGTGTATGTCTCCTGTTACCCTTGTATGGCTCTCCACCAGCTTAGTTATTGAGGCCGATACCACTCAGAAGAATAATTTGGGTCTTAGCAAGCGGCAGATTATCATAGCCTTCTTCACAGGATGTATGTGTGGTGGGAAAAGCTAATCTGTACCCTGACTCCTGTTCATCTCTCTGGTGCCTGAGTGCTAAAGGCACTCAAATCCTTAGATGCAGTGACATTCTCAACTTACTCTCAGCAGCAAATTCCTGTGAAGTCTGCTAACCAGCAGTAGAGAGGGTGGTTAGTAGCCACCTGCTTTGTGTCGGGCTTTACTGGAGTGAAGTTGCCATGGAGATGGGTGGGAGGTTAACTGAGCCGGGAGCTCGGCGGTTTGCCCTTGTGCGTGTAAATCTGTCTGACATGTCATGTGGATCGGATTTGGCTCTGCTGCTCACATTTGAGGTCCACTTGCTTTTTTTGCCCGATTCCCATGTAGGAGAGCTGAACAACTGCCATGCAGTATTCATAGCACTATGATATTAAAAAAAGGCAGAACTGGGATTGGTGCCTGCTCTTCCAGGGCCAATTTAAAACTAAATCTGGGCACCAAAGAATGTTTAGTGCAGGTATCTAAGCCCTGTAAGCTGGAAGGAACTTTCCCAGGCTGGAGCCTTTCATTTGACAGCAGTAAGCATATTGGCTGTCTGAAAAAGAGAATTATTTAGAGGCAGAAAAAGAAATCCTACAGTTAGGGAGGTGTTGGAAGGTAGAATATTCCCAATTCATTTTAGAACTTTTAAAGCAGATTAAAATATGGGGGGGAGAGTGCTGAGTATAAATGTCTGCTCTACACTTACGAAGGGTATGTAGGCTCCACATGCTCAGAAGCATTTCTGGGAAAACGTAAATTAAAATGCTTGAGACTGACAAAAGGCTTCAAGGCTGTTGAGGTGAATGGTGACTCATACTGACTGAGAAGCAGGAAGGAAAAACATTTAATGGCAGTGCATACCCTGGGCTGTACTCTGAATTGAGGCTTCCCAGGGGTTTGACCTGCAGGCACTGGGATTTTAGCCAACATCTGCTGATCTACAGCCTTCAAAGGTGAAGAGCCAAAATATCTTTTGGTGACTTGGCAGCATGCCTACTGGGTTTTTCAGTGCATGTAGGTTTTCATGGAGTTATGGAGAGAAACTTGACATATTTCCAATTTTAGAGTAAGAGGAAAGAGCCAGCTGGTGAAAATATATGGAAGAAAGGGTTAAAAAGTTGGAAGCTGTGCAGGAGAGGGGAGAAAGAGGGAATAGGGCAAATGCAGAGATGGATGTTTGGACACCACTTGCTTCAGCAGAAGCTAAGGAGTCCTGAATATTCAGCCTGGACCCTGGCATCAGTTTGAGAGGGGAACAAGGTTTCTGCTGTGTTTATCCTAGGGAAAGAGAGAGGACTTGTCCTTTGAGCATAAGCTAAAGTTTGTGCATCTTGACTGGTGTGAGCCTGTTGTGTTACTGGAAAAAGGCCTGATCACATGCATCAAAAGCATCTTCTCGTCCTCCTCCCCCAGTCTCCTGTACCACTCTGAACAATTTAATCCATAGCAGTTTGTCTTCACAGGCTGTAATTGATCTGTCTGTGATTTAGCTCATCAGACACTCATTAAAGAGTTTGCAGCCTATTTTATTCATGAAGAGTGAGAGTCAAGGATCTAAAACCACTTTGTCTTTGTCTTAACTGGATTCATTTAGTATTCTGGGATTTGGGAAGGCTAATAAACTTAAATGAGCTATTATTTAAAGGTGAGCTGCCAAGTGAACATGAAGAATGATCCAAACACCGGCATTGTGCCAAGGCCTCTCCATTGTCAGGTGTGAGCAGCAGAGGGAATTGTTGCTAAAACCCCAGATATTCCTCACTGCTCTGCAGTGGGCATCCCACAATGCCCTGCCCATGTGTGATGGGATAATACAGCTTGCAGAGGAGCTGCTGGATCTGTGTCTGCAGTGAAGATGGCATTTTGTGCTAGTGATGTCAGTGGGATACACAGAAATATTTTGTGCATTGTGTAGAGTTTGAGCTTGACATCTGGTTTTCTTTATTGGGGCCGCTATTGTTCCGAACTGCCGCCTGTGCTCTGGCAGTGCCTGTAACGATGAGCACTTCTCATGTCGCTGGCACACACATGCTGAGAAAATGCCTGTCACCATCCTTTTACAGGGATACACCAGCAATCTGCAAAGAGAACAATACCCCTCAGCTGCAGAAAGCAGTTTCCTTCCCCACTACTTTAATGAACACTTGAGGCATTTCCAAGCTGCAGGAAGAGGAGATGGGATAGATGGTTCTCCATTCTGCTCCTTCCTGAGCCTGGCTCTGCATGTCACACACTTCCAGAAAGACGAATAATTCCTTATAACTGTTGAATTTACTGTGTAGTCCTATGCGTAGTATCATCAAATTGCTTGTGCCTTGGAGGGTCACGTAACAGGCTGTAACCACGCATGGCTCTTAAGTTGTCTGCAGTCTTTTAAGGCAGCAGTTCTGCCAGAGAACACATGCAGCTGGATCCGGGGTCTGCGCCAAATGTACTGACTTTGTTCAGGACCTGGGGGAAGCTGGTGGGGCCCCGCAGACAAAGCCCTGCGTGAGGGATCTGAATCCTGGCAGGACATGCTGCCATTCACATGAAATGACTTCCCACTTGCTGTGTGTATCTGGATTGGGAAATCTTTGGTAAGATAAACTTTTCATAACTGCTTGGAGTCACAGTATTTATAATACTCTAAGCTTGTGTTTATAACTGTACATCATCCTATGTAAATATTAATACCATATTTTTCTTTCTTTGTAGTGTACAGAGGCCAAAAAGCATTGCTGGTATTTTGAAGGATTATATCCTACATATTATATGTAAGTAGTCATTGCTTTTCTTTTTTGAAAGAGAATTAGATTCTGTAGGCTCTTAGACTGTTAGTCTTTTACTAGTTATATTTTTTCTATAACTTCTCTGACACTTTTGCAAATTTGAAAATGAAGATGCAGTAAACTTTGATTTCCCTCTTCCTGTAACCCATCTCTTTCCCTTTTTCCTTATTAAAAAACTGTACAGATTCATTTGGCCACACACCCTGGATGACCTTTCCAACTGAAAACAAAACTCAAATACTTGTACTCCTCTTATTTCAGAACACTGAAAGGAAACATAAGTAGAGCAATGTGAAGACAGTTCTCCCTTTGTTTTGAACAAAGACAGGTAATCAGACAGAATAGCAAGAATGCTTTGAAAGTAACTTTGTCCCTGCGCTAATACTGTTGTTTAATTTCGAGTTGAGGTGATTTATTGTCCGTGGCATAACTGTCCTTTTGATGAGTGTCATCTACATTCACATCAGGCTTGGGTATGAACCAAATGTCAATGACCTATAAGTGTATGACTGAGGTTCTCTCTAATTGCAGCTTTCTGTTTCATACTGCCCAGAGCAATGAAAAAAAGTGGAGAAAATATGTGGATGGGAGGTACATTTCTTGTGGATTTGGGGGCAGAAAGGAGATAAATGTAGTAAACTTAGTACCTGAGTTGTCTAATTTCATAATTGCAAACAATTGTAAACGTAAGTTAAAATTAAAAAAAAAAAAAAAGAAGTGGAGTGGAAGAGCATTAGGTTACCTGTTCCCTGAGCAAGCTCCTTCTTGCTGAAGGATTGGAAATTGCTGTAATCCTTTTGCTACCCATGAACTTCCCTCCCTTTTCTTTTGCACCCCCACTGCCAGAAGCAGGAGAGAAATGCTAGAGACAAAAAGCAGCCAGGAAGCCAGTTGCAAAACAAAGCCCACAGAAAGAATGAGACACCATGATTTAATCATCTGTGATCCTGGATATTAACCATTTAGGAAGTGTTTATGCCTAGAACTCACTGTCTTTTTCTCAGGTGACTGAAATGTTGATAATTTTTCATAAAATTCTCCATTTTCTATTGGCCAGAACAGATGGGGGAATTTAAATAAGTTCATTTTCTTGGCATGCTAATAACAACAGGACTTTGGTTCCACGTACATTTTATTTTGTTTTTCTGCAATGTGGGAAGGAAGCTGGGATGTTACAAAATTACAAAAATCTCACTGTACCTTGACATTCAGGAGTGTCAAAACAAAACACCATCATCACCTTGGTGTTTTGCTTATGTTTCTGCCCACATGCTTTCACTGATAGTGTTTGTCCCCCTTGTCTCTACACAAAGGGAGATTGGGTATTGGGTCAGACCCTTTGTGTACATACAGAGTCCTGCAAAAGCAAGGATTACCAAAAAAATCCTGTTATGTAGTGATACTATGTCCTGGTTTAGGGCAAATTTGTGAGAGAACCCTTGAATGGGGTCCCTCAGGGAAGCAAGCCTAAAAGGCCCCTCCCCCAACTGGTCTGGGAAAAAAAAGCTTCCTCAGAGGAAAGTGTAAAAAGCTATTTATTTAACAAATAAAGTGCTCACAAGCATAAAGAACAAATAATATGAAACAATAAGACCTCTCATTGCTCTGAAGTGAGATGGTAAATTCAGAAAGTCCTTGCGGTGTGTAGCTCAGCTCGCTCAGTCTCTTATCACTTCCTTCAGTGCTGGAAAAATGCCATTCTGGGCCCCGGGGGTGCAGGCGTCAGATCTGGGTGTCTCTCTGCGTTTTTCAGTCCAGAACAGGTCTCAGATGAGCACAGTCCAAGAGCAGGAGTGCAGAGGAGGGAATGCTGTTTTCAAAACAAACTCCACATGTCTTCTTTCTCCCCTCTTACTCTCAGAACTAGTCTCACAGCAGTAATTCTCTTTCTCCAGGATTCTGCTTCATTAGTCTCTGCTCATGCTCCTCAAGGTTGCTCCTCCATGACCATTTTCCCCTTACCAGCTATTCCTCTTTTATCTCACTCATCCTTTTTGGATATGGCTATTACTCATCGGGGCAAGGCTGTATTGGTTAATTAACACAGCTCTTACTTATCAGGGGTTACTTAGTGTTAAAGGTACAGAATTTAACATGAAGCATAAACAGAAGAGACAGCTGGGGATACAAGTATTAAAAAGTCACCCCAGGACACACTATCAGGTCAATCAGAAGACTGTCACTAGTCATCGTGTGTTTTGTGGTAGTTACCACAGCAGCACCGTGTTATCTGAGTCATTGCATGAAAGTGTTGTGGTTGCCAATCTCCTGAATAGAGCAAGTAAATGGAAAAAGGAAGGGAGAAGGGGTGGGCTGTGTGTGCTCAGCGATTGTCCTGATGGTGATGAGTGTCACGTTAATGCCAATGTTGCTGTTGTGAATATGAGTTTAAGTGGTCAAGAAGAAACACTAGGGAAAGATGATAAGGATTTGGGGATGGTAAAGCTCAGAGGATAGATATTGTGTGTGACAAGTGAAGGAATAGGGAAGGGAATGGGGAGAGGCTATCTGGGTGCACAGGAGCCCAGTAGGGTTAAAGGGGGATGCATCAAACAATGGGAAGGTCATGCATGTCTGTGGTGCCTGGGCTGTTCTACTTTGTTACTTCTGCAATTTCAGTTTCTGTTGTCTGGGGTCTCCGGCTGCTTCCTACCTGCACTGTCTTTTCACACCTGTATGGTGGAGGAGAGGCACAACTCCAGTCTTAATATCTTAAGGTGAAGTCCCATTGCTTCAGCACTTGTTTGACCCTTCACTGAGTTAATTCAATTTGCTAATCCCACAGAAAGTTGTTCATTTTAGCACATTCAAGTCAGTGTTGAATAAGCTTGGTATAGTTTTTGGCAAACACTGGTGAAATGGGAGGAAGGGAGTATTCTGCATATTGTGGAGGAGGAGACATGAATAGCATCGTCTCCATGGGCATATGGATACATGTTAAATCATCTAAAGGCAGAATATATAACTTTGTCCTGAGAGTGCTCCTCTGTTCAAATTAGATCTGGGATGGGTTGTAGTGAAATGGGTTTTAGGTTATCTTACAATTTCTGTAAAACAGTCCATATGAAGCAGATATATTTAGATTTATATTTAAAGGAGTTTGCAATAGATTCCATTTTTTTCCATCACTGGTTTTCTGAACAAACTTTTTTCTACCAGTTAATATATGTAGTCTCTCCCTTGGTCCTGAGGCTGTCTTTGGAGACTTACAAAACCCAGCAATGCAATCCTTTTTAATGCTTTCCCTGTGATTTCAGTCCCATGCTGGCGCTATGTCACATCTCTCATGGAGACAGTTGGTATTATAATAAAAAGGTTGGCATGTCAGCTCAGAAATGCCAAGTGCTGTGTCTATTCACAAATGCAATGTGGCATGCTGGGACCGAGGTATCCCTGAACTGTCCCATCTACACGCCTTACTGCTTCTGGGTAGGCACATCCTCCTAGAACGTGCCTGCCTCTCTCTAAATTACCCAGAGTAATAGAAGTCTGGTGGACTGTCATATAAAGTGGTGGTTTGCTTTTATTGGAAGTTTAAAGGCAAGATAGCTGAGTATAATCTTTCCTGTAAAGGCTCTACTTCAGCCATCCAAAGACAGATAAGGATGTGTCTGCTAAGCCAGAGGAACAGCATGCCAAAAGAAGTGTTCTGGAAATTCAGCTAGATTTGAGTGGGTAAAACTTGCAATTCCTCTTATGGAGCTTAAGGGTTTTTTTTTTTTAGTTTTTTTTTAATTCAATCTGCCTTCCAGCCATAATAATGTAAAAAAGAAGGATCTGTTAGAGATATTGTTCAAAAGTTTCTTAAAACTTGTCTGTTATGCTTTCTGTCTTAACAGATAGGGTAAAGATTGGAGGTCTCTGTTCCAGAACGAATGATACATCTTTCTGTCCAATTACTTAATGTTAGTATTTTTTAAAATAATTTTTTCAATGGACATAATTATTCTATCCTTCATATATTATCAGTAAGCTTCAGTTTAATTCAAGCATGTTTCTTCCAAATGTAATCCACTTCTTAAGACTAGACTGAGGAACTGATAATTTTCCAAAATTTTTTGTCTCTACTGTGTAAGATACAGCTTATTTCAGACCAGAAGTGAACATGGAAAGTTTACCAAGAATTTGAGAGACATATGCTGGTCTTCTGTCGTTAATACAGACAACTTCCAAGACTGCTCTTAACTTACCTCCATGACCCATCCAACTCTTTCTCCATGTCCTTCTTGCCTGAGTCACCAGAGACTATTGTCAGTTAGATACTTTTCTCCTACTTCAGCAAAATGGGTTTTTTTAATGTGACCTAGGAAAATAAGTAAGCAAATATAAAACAGACAAAGGAATTAGTCATTGGAGTCTAGTTCTTATCCTTTGGAAAAGCAGGGAGCCAAGTTGTTCTTGACTTTGCTTAAAGAATTACATGCTACATCTCCTTGTATGGATGCACAGAAAGTGATTCAGAACTTAAAGCTGTCTCAAGAGACTTGACTGATGCTCTACAAGGATCCTCGTCCCTCTCTCCCTTAAGTAAGCCAGCTCAGCTTTATCTTAGATGTGCTGATGGTTGGCAGAAGAAACAGACAAGGTGCTTTTCTTCCATGACAATGATGTGAATAGTAACATAGAGAATGCTTTAGATTGCAAAACCACGTCCCCTGTAGGCAGATGCCAGCAGCACTTAAGATACTCCAGTTGTTTTTCCACTTCTAAATTGGGCATGAATAGGAGAGGGAAGGCTGCCTTATGTTTTGCTGATGAGTAGTAGTTTGATTGGAATGATTGTGAATGTCTCACTGCAGGGTGAAGTATATTTCCTGGCATGATTGATCAATCCTGTAGGTCTTTTCTGTTTATTTTTCTTTCAGTTGTTAGCTACCATCATACTGGGGCTTCTAGTGAGGTGATAAATTCCAGATGCATGTTTCTAATCCTCTCCTTGCCAGGCTTCATGGCATATTTATAAAACAACAGGTTTTGAGTATGAGTGGTAGGCATGTGCCCACAGCAATAGATATACCATGGCTGATGTCACTGGGTCAGTGAAGGACTCACCCATAGGGAGGTATCCCATTATCCCCTGCCCTCCGAGCCCTCACCATGGTGTTTCTGTTTGTTTTGGTTTGGTTTTTTAACCCATTTAGCTGCCTGCCTGTCTAGACTGTAAGGTCTGCACTTGGTTATAAGAGTATTAAGGGAGGCAGTGTGGAAAGCTGTGCTGAAGCTGGGGTAAATGACATCTCATGCTCTCTGGTTTATCCACAGATGGCTTCCACTGTCAGTGTAGTGGTAGATGCTCTTCTTGCTGGGCTTGGTGTCCCTTGCAGCTACTAGTTGTAGGTGAGGTTTGGCTTTTCTAATGTGACACCTACTTGTATAGGTGATGATTTCTAAATGCCTGCTCGGTAGCATGTATCTTCTACCTCCTAAATTCTAACTGTTTGCATCTGAGTTCTGCCCTGGGTTCCTTTTTGAAGTAGGTCTTCACTTCTCGAAGGTGTGCTACTAGGTGAAAGACCTCCAGAAAGAAACACGGACATTTTCTTTGGAAGAAAGTGTTAACCGTTGCTGTTGGTAATTATTGGAAGAACAGAGAGGATTGGCACCTCGTAGTGTCTTCTAGTTCCTATCCAAACCAGGACCTGGATTAACGTTGAAAGCAGGTGGAAGTGCTGTATTTTTAGGCTAATATGTTTCTGCCACAGGAAACAGTTTACTGCATACAGCAGACACATGTACACGTTTGTGTTGATGTAATCTGTTTAATTTTTCATTTAGAATTAGTATAAGAACACTAATGGAAACCTAAAAAATGAATATTTGCTGATATTCTTAGTGTTTAAAACATGTTCCTACCCTGCGTGGGAAGAGTTGTTTATTTTTCTTATTGTAGAGAAGAATGAGGAATATATTAAGTTTGTGTTTTTTCATGGGTTTTGAAATAAATTTTTTGCGCATTTCCACATTTTGCGCTTTTCTTACTTTGCCCATTAAGTTTTGTTGTATTTATCACACAGCCATATTCATCTGGGTTTTGAATGTGAATCCTTATATTCTTTGTGGTTAGTCCATAATAATTCTCTGCATTATCAAGAACCTACAAAATGTCCCAGATGAAAACATTAAGAAAGTGGTTTTCTCTTGCTGTTACTCAGATAGCTCAGAGGGCACTTCTTCCATCAACATGTGTACAAAAAGCTGGGAAACCACCCCAAACCAGACACTGGGTGTGTTGCATGGTGGTGGCTGTTGTCTGTGCTCCACATCCTGTTATGTTTACTGCTGTTAATTAAGTTGGCTTTCCTGATGGTACACTTAGCTTTCCATTGCAATTACAGCTGCATGAACTGTCAGCAGGTGTGTGCTTAGGGCAGTAATATAGCTGCTGATTTATCCTTCCATTTGATTTGAAGCCAGCCAGGAGGAGGGAGAGGGGAGGTAGTGTAATACTTTTGCATGCTTCCAGGCGCCTTGAATAGCTGGCACTGTACTGAAACAGAGACCTGGATCCACTCCAGGGCCACCACTTTTGCAGTGAGCAGCCACAGGAGGGGCCTGTTGCAGATGTAGTTCAATTCAAGAACATAAGTGCATGGTTTGTGTCGTGAATGAAGACAGCAGTAATTATCAGATCATCTGTATAAAAGGCAACAGAAACCCACCACCATTGCTCAGTCCTTTGTGGCCTTAAACAATAACAATGCAAAATGTCCCATCTAGCTTCAAAAGTCAGTGCCGTTGAGGTGGCTTACACCTTGCTCCAAATAAGAGAGTTTCTCAGCAGGTAGGTGCCTTGCCACAAACTGGAATTTCCTTCAATGAATCAGTTAGATAAAGTAGTCTGGGGTCAATTAGGCTGCCAAATTTACACCCAGCTCAACTTGCTAGGAATAGGTCCTGGAGGGGGGTTTAGTACCTCAACCTTCACAGGCCATCAAACAGGTGATGGACCTAATTTCAGATTTAAAGCTCTAAATGATTTTGGAGTTGGAGGCTGACCAGGAGTAGGCAGCTAATTCTGAGAAAGGTGAAGAAAGAGGAAATGAGGGCATCCTCTGTCTTCTAGTGGGGTACTCCTCTGAGACCAGACCCTCCCCTGGCTGAGGTGGAGCAGAGAACCCAGTCCCATCCCCTTCTCATTTCCTGAGGATGTGATAACCACAGTTGTGGCTTATCATGAGTGAGGCTCCCTTTTTCCTGTGGAGGGTGTTTGATTTGAGATATTCATCAGGTCTTAATTCTTCCATGTCCCAGGCAAGAACCCTAATGCGAGGCTGAGAATCAGTTTCTTCTGGCTTCCTGTCAGTGGGACAGGAAGGGTTGCACCACTTGAGCTTCAGTGGACAGTGTCAAAGTGCATCTGACACCTAAGTAATCTTGAAGTTCTAACCCTTTTTAAGTAGGGACACCCTGAATTAAAGTTTTGAAAGACTTGATAGCACTTAGCAGTCGGCCATTACTACCCAGTCCTCTGCATTTGATCATGCAGTGGCTTGGTGCAGGAAAAAAAAGGTTTACTATGTGTTAGTATCTTAAATTCAGGCAGACAGCAAATTCCTGAATACCCGTTGCCCCCTTCCAGCGGACTGCTTATGATTTCCCAAAACTGGGATGAGATGCAGTAGGACTGCCTGCCCACTGGGAGCAGCTTGAGATTCGAAGAACTAATCATCTGTTTAATAAGGGGCCTGATGATTAACTAGAAGTCCTTGTTCCTGTTGATATGAGAAATCTACAATTCCACCTCCAGAAAATTCAAACTTGTCATACACGTTATCTGTGGCTTACTTTTGTCAGAGCCTTAAGCAATGCTGTTTCTCTGCTTTGTTCTGTGAAAGAAAAGCCTACAGCCTGTATTGAAAAATGTGTGTTTAAAGCTCCATATACTGCCAAAGCCCAAGCCACTGTAACTCTTTTTAGGTTCTGCCACAAGGGGAACAGAGAAAATTTCTAGATGGATATGTGATTGCCAGAAGGCCATGTAGTTTACCGACAACAGAGTTCCTCTGTTGCCTGGCTTTCTTCTTGGGATCTGGGAAGAGAGGGCTGGAGTTATGGTAAACTTTTGGGTAGCAGAAGATTGTGAAAAAACTTGGTTTGATAGGAGCCCCTGAGCAAATACTTCTCATCCATCAGAAGTGGGGGAGGATTTGCTGTATTCTGCTGAGTTCTTGCACAGAGATGGTGTTTGTAGGGCTTTTCACCTAAAGAGTAATTGAGAAATAAGCCCTTTTTCAGCTGTTGCCTGCTCCTGTTTTTCACATTTGTGTGAAGGACAGGAGCCAAGTATCTTGTCTTGTAGGAGATTTTAATTGTGTCAAAGCAGACAGGACTCTAATCTGAGCAAGTATTGTTTCTGTCTCAGTTGTTCTTACTCTGTAGAAAAAAAATACCTGACAGCCCTTTTCCTTTTTTTTTGTCGTACATTTTATTATGTAGTTAAGGGCTGTGTGATTTACCAAGTACCTGGATACCTATCTCTCTAGTGCTCTCCTTGGTACCGGTAGCAGTGATTTTATTCTCAAGTACAGATGTGCACGGAGGTCACAGTTCCATTCGTCTGTGAAGCAACTGTATATATAATATATATAATAAACTTATCTATTCATACTTATCAGACCTATGTTTTACAAGGCACTGTTACTACATGTACTGAGAGATCACCTTGGTTATTTATAAGAAGATAAATGCTTTTGTGTGCTGTGAACCTGTAACTGCAGGTGACTGTGGTGGAATCTTGTCTGCTGAAAATTAGGCCAAGGAGACACAAACAACCCTTAGACCAAGGCTGGAATGCAGATGTTTCCTACGACTGCTCCACCAGCCAAAGACCTTACCTGTCGTCCTGCTCCTCAAGCACTTGGGTGAATGCCAGTGGAAGGATGTGGCCTTTGTGTTGCAGCATCTTTCTGGAGGGAGATTAAACCACTTTGGGACTCAAAAATAGTCACTTAGGTGGGACTCCTGAGTGCAGAGTTGGACTCTCTGTTTCGATTTCCATGTTCTGTGGGCATCTGTAGCAAAATGGATTCCTTGGGATAACCCCTCCATTGTGTGGTGGTCTTCTCCATGTCTGCAGCCAATAGTCCATGTCTTTCCTTAGACAGCAGTACAGGCAATGGGTTTGCTTTCAAGACTGCTTTTTATGGAAAGATGGAAATGCACTTACGGAATGTCTGAAATGAGTAAAGTTTAAGTAAACTTGGTAGAAAAATAACTCTCTCTCAATTACCTGGTATATCTTCAGTTGATCTTCCCCATTTTTCATCTGTCAGGTCTAAGTCTTGTGGCAGTGTACGTCAGCGACATCACTCCAAGCCACAACTTGGA
Organism: Donacobius atricapilla; assembly: GCA_013397315.1. Classification (NCBI taxonomy): domain Eukaryota; kingdom Metazoa; phylum Chordata; class Aves; order Passeriformes; family Mimidae; genus Donacobius; species Donacobius atricapilla. Next base: position 131,942 of record WBMY01008819.1, read on the forward strand.
GCTTCATCAGAATTGTTTCTGCGAGTCACTTTGTGGTGATTGCCTGTTTTTTCTTTTTGTTTCAAGGCTTATTTGTTTTTCCTCCGTTCAGCATCATTGTATCCTGGCAGCTGCGTTGCAAGCAGATTAGATTATTTAATTTTTAAAACTTTTTTTGTCCTGGAACAAGTAAATGTGTATGCACCCTTCAGCTGTCTGCTGTCATCTGTTCCATGGGAGCAGACCTGAACGTTCTAACTTTGAGGGCTCAGCACTGAATCTACGTGGAGATGACCCAGCCTCAGCAGTTCATCCCTTACAATTCTTATGAGGACTCCTTCTGGTCTTTTGCCCGTGTCAATATTAGGGCCGCATCTGGCACTTCCTTAGCTTCATCTAATGCTACTGTGAACCCCAAAATATTTCCTTTGTGTTCTTGGCTTTGGTCTACTGCTGTATTTTTATTAACGTAGTCCCCTGACTCCCTTTAGTTTTCTTGCTCCCCACTCCAAGACTGCCTGTGCTTCTTCTGTTTCAGTGAATCCCAGTTTGCATCATAGAATTTACAGATACATGCAGAAATCATTTTACTATGACTGGTGTGCAAACTTTTTTTGGAATTCATGTCAGGCTTGTCTTCAGAACAAGATGAGGTTAGAGATGATGCAGTTTGCTCTGTCTGGTTGTTGATGTGGGGCTGTGGTTTTATTTTGCCTGCTCATCCTCTGTCTCTGTGTCTGTAGTAGGGTTTCTGCCACTACATGTGGATTGACATTTTATGTTTCGTTTCACTCTTCCAAAATACATTACTGTGCTGGTTTGAAAGTAAAACCANTCAAACATCTTAAATGTTAAATCAGGTTTTGGCCCATAGGATGCAAAATATCTAGAGAAAAAAACCTAAAAATGCAACAGCTTCTGCTCTTTGCTGCAGCACCTCTGCTAGGAAGAGATTCGTTCAACTGTGTAGATGCAGGTAAAATTGGAGAAGAGCTATTGGACCATTTAATTGAGCAGCTATTATCCACAGAACACATGCAAGTAAAGAATTGGTTTGTAAGATTTGGGTCATGCCATATACCTTTATGTGAAACTTTATGCTTTGCTTGTCCATAAAGGAAGGAAGCTCAGTGCCATGATTTAAGTGTGAGCCCAGAGAAAAACCTTGTCCCTGTGACCTGACATGCTGTGTAACCTTGATCTGTGACACAAAAGTTCCTTGGTGTGCCAGCTGTTCAAGACATTGGACATGGACATACAGTCCTTTCATTCCAATGAATTATGAATGAAAATATGTACCTTCTAAATCATAAATCCCATTGCAGACAGTTTTTGAAAGAGAGACATTCTTGGTGAAGTTGCAGACTAGCAAAACAACTAATTATGTCTTAGCCTGTGTTACAGGTTAACTTTCGATCAATGAAATGAACATTGCCCTAGGGAAATGCAGTTCTTGGGATCATCACTGATCTGTGAAAGAGGGAAATTGAGTTTTCTAAAGTCTTCTGGAGATGCGTTCAATCCAGTTCTGTTTGATAGTAAGACTCATCCTGCTTCAACTGGCATTGGGCATACTGATGCTTCCTTGTAAAGCAAAAACAAACATGGGTTCAATTTAAAGAAAATACATACCAATTCAATAAATATATGTGCGTTTGTGTAATTATGAGGTTTTTTTAATGAACCAGGATCTTAATTCTGTTGTGATTTGCCATCAGGCAGTGATAGATAGTACATCAAAGACTGATTATACTTAAGCTTGCATGTTATTCCATTAATAAGCTGATTGTGTTGTTGGCTTTTGCCAGCTAATAAATACAGCTTTTGTAAGTAAGTTAATTGTCATGTAATTGGGATCGATATTGTCAGGAGTTGTGTTGTTTTTCCATAGTGCATTGAATTGAGAACAAGAGATCAGTAGAGCTTTTGCTGTAGCCTGATGGCAGTATCAGCAAACAGAATATTCACTCTTCCAACCCTTTTTGATGCTCCTATCAAGTGGTGGGGAATACAGACAGCAGGTTGGCATCATCCTTGATTCCAGGCTTCAACATATGGGTACCTGTATCTGTTCTCACAGGCACACAGAGGAGAGCACTTGCTTGGTTTTATGGGTAAAAAGTGACAAAGTTACCAGTGTCAGATCTCAGAGTTGTGAGGGTTGTAGTACTGGTTTATTTTCACAGATCCACCCAGAAAATGCAGCACTTAGCCTGGGATGAGCTGGCTCCGAAATCTTACTGACTGCCAGGAACTGGAGCCGGGATGAGAGACTCCTCCATCCTTTGCATCATTGTTTTCAACCGTTTGAAGGTTCAGTCACCTGAAACTTCTCTTTGATGGCCTGTTTGTTTGTCAGTCAGTGGTCTCAGGAGCTTCATAAATATTCAGTAGTGTAGCCTTTCTGCCTTCCAGCTGGTGTTTCAGCCTTCTTTTGCAGGAATAAAAGCTAAGCCATCGAGACTTTAAAAATAGTGCTGACTGGATAACTTAAAGAAAAAAACCAGATTGAGGTGCTAGATTTCTCTACAGATGCTCCTTTAATTTTAGTGGTTTGAATGACCATATTTATGTATTTTAAAATAGCCATTTCCCATCTCTTCTGACTCTGCAGAAAACAGGTGCAAAATAAGCAAGCAAGGGTGGGCATGGGGGAGGTGTGTGTGTGTGACCTCTCTGTTTAAGTTTTATTACAGGTGAAGCTCTTGGGGCTCTGGGAAATGATGTCTCCACTTCCCACCCTGTGTGTGGTCAGATAGTGTCTGAACTGACAGAGCCAGTGTGTGGAGGCAGAGATAAAGACTGCTCACATTCCTAAAATCCTTTTTATTTTTGTCCTAATGGAGTCAAGAAATGTTTCTAGATTTATGGGCTCTGTTTCTTCTCTGCTTTTCTGGCCCAACAAAATCCTTGCTGTTCAGCATCAGCCAAGGGGGAAAGTACCCATCACCATGGATGAAGTGTTCCAACCAAACCATGTTGAAGAGCAAGGGGGTACCATGAGCACTGGTGTAACAGAAGGCAGCAGCTTCCAGCCCATTTTGGAAGGAACCTGAATCTGTCCTTGACTTCAACATAGGCCTTGAAAGCTTCTGTTGGGTTGAACCACTGTGGAAACATGGAGAAATACTTAATTTCTTGGTCCCAAGGGGACTGAAGTTAATGCTGACTTGCTAAGTCTTGTTAGTAGTTGTGTGAGGTTTGGTAGCTTTGAGTATGAGTAGTTGTTAGGGTCTTGGGAAGCTTTAAAGAAGAAAAATTGCTGATGGGTCACTTTAAGGTTCAATGACAGCTAAGTGGGTGTTTTCTCTTTTGGCATGAGCAACTTCCTTGGCTTGGCTCTCAAACTGGGTGCCTGAGTCTGGTAATGAACCTTGCCATGATGATCATGTCAGATCCTCTGGCTTGCCTGAATAAATTCTACTTATTTGTCATCAGAAGAGCATGTAACTGTTTTCACTTGCAAAACAACTGGTTATGTATTCATAGAGCATCCTCCTCTGGCCCCAGTTAGAGGCTGAAGCCTATGTGACAATGTATTTTCTGAGTGAAGCCTTGTTAATTGAGCATGTAAATGTGTAATTGTCTGTACAGTTATTCAATTGACATGGTTTTAGTCTGCATACAAATATGGGAGCACAGTCATGCAGTTGAGCAGACTGTCCAAGATCAGATGCTTAAATAAATACGTGCATTCTGCAAGAAGATGTGAGCACCTTTTAAAAGTTAAATCCAGTTGTGGTCACCTCCTCTTTTCTTTTTGTATGTGGATAAGGTAATCTGCTTATTTTCATCCAAGTCTGTAACATACCGTAGATTCTGTGTTAACTTGGTCCTTTTCCTTACTAAGTAGGCTTCATTGGTGTGGGAATAGGAATTACCATAGGAATTGTTCATTGATTGCCCTTAATGTATGTGCTTGCTTTCCATGAAGTAGTACCTTGTGCTCACAATGATTGGTGCTGTAATACCTTTAAAAATATTCTGTGCATATGAAATATTAATCTGAAATGTGGGGTTTATTAGGGGAAAGGCTGCTTTAATAATGGGAGTTGTTGGCAGTTGCAGTCCAGTGCAACTTCCAAGAAGGAAAAAACGGCATAAAATTTGCAAATAATGGTACAATTGGAATTTTCTCTTCACTTAGTGGTTTCTCTGCTCGGAAGCTGCTGATTTCAAAGAAAGGGTGATCTGGCAGTTTTGTTCTGGCAGTTCTTGTCTGTTCCAGTGAACAAAACTCCAAACATCTGTTGGAGGTCTGCAATATTCATTTACTGTGAAAGAAAACACAGTGATACTGCTTTTCTTTATACCTTGTCCTTTCTTATATAGAGTTTAACACCATGTTTGATCTTTTTGAGGTGGTTTGAGAGTAAGTATATCGAAAGGTAGTTTCAATGATGTGGAAAAAGTTCCTGACTTGGTATAGAGCTGTGCACTGTATATGATTGACAGCTTTATCCAGCCAAGGGTAGTCTGTTCTTAAAATAATGCTTTGGTCGGGCTGTGAATGGTGTCAGGGTTGCGGATGCCATTTTAATCTGAGTGACAACCACTCCTCTAACACCCCTGTCTCTTTATTTCTCCGCAGATGTCGCTCCTATGAGGATTGCTGTGGCTCAAGATGCTGTGTAAGAGCTCTCTCTATCCAGCGACTATGGTATTTTTGGTAGGTCCAGGGCATTTGGGAATTTTGTGTTTGTCCTCGTCTTGTTGGCTGGACTTAAATCAGGATATTGCCAGCCGTCGTATTTTGAACTGCAGTAGGTGCAAGTATGTAGGAAGGTATATGTGTACATAGAAATGCATGGATTTTGTTTTTATCTATAAAATTCTCCTGATTTAGTAAGAGAACACTGAAAAATGAGGTTAATCATGTCAAGCTGACCTTTCCTGCTTCTGTATCCTGCTGCTTAGTACAAGCAGCAGTTCTGCTTTTATCCAGAATTGCTGAATTCTTTATGCTTGTCCCAGCTACTACCAGGCAGCAACATTCTTCCCCCCTTTTTTTTTTTTGGGCACTCAGTTTTAAAGTGGATCGTATAAGCAGGATTGTGCTTTTAGGCAAGGTTTAATATACTCTTCTTGCCAGCTGAATTGAGGCTTCAATTAAAAAGGAAGAGAAATACATTTATGACTATGAGGATTTCATTGCAGATGACAGCAAAGGAAAAGAAGGCAGAAAGATTGAGCTTGTGAAACCAGTAGCTCAGTAATCTGGATAAGGCTTAAACTAATCACTGGTATATGCATAATGAAAAAATAAGGTAAATTCCTTTTGGAGTGGAAATTAAGAAAGCACCTGAATTAAACCGTATCATTTCAGTCAAGAGAAAGCAAAGACTCTCCTATAAAACCTGTTTTTGGGCATTTTAATGTGGAATTTGAAGACTGGTTAAAAAAAAGCCTTCAAAACTGAAACAGAGTTAAAAACAGAAGCCTGATGTATACTATAATACAGAGATTTCCCAAAGCTGACTGTTAGATTTCAGTGTACAATCCTTCCTGATATAAGTGAAGAGCTCTCTATCTCAATCCCTGGAGTGACGTCGTAAATCTCTGGTTTTCTGTTCAGAAAAAAATCCTTTGCAGGAGCACTGCTAAAAGGGAATGTACTAATACTGGCTCAGGGAAAAAGAACCTCCTTCTGCTCTCACTTCTAATGTAGAAACAAGAACAGAGTTAGAGCCTTTGCATGAAATAACTCTTGCTGCCATGCTGTGCCACACTCTTCCTCTCAGACACCTGGGAATTCTCCAGAGGAGATAAGCATGGTGTGTAGGCTTGCCTCTGGCCAACTTCCTTCCCTTCCAAAAAAGCACAGCTGTCATTATCTTCCAGTAAAAGGCCATGAAACAAGATGGCAGTTACAGGCAGAAGAACCATTCCACAAGAGCTTGCATGAGTCACTGGAGTGTCTGATAACTGATCAAGGAAACACAGTGAAAGCCACTGTCTGAAGAAAAAATCTGATGTGCCCTTGTTGCATGTTCCTGTTTCCACCGCACCAGGGCAAGGAAATGATGAGGACAATTTACTTAGGTTGGAAAATATGCTGAGAGGAGGATAATGGTAGCTAAATTAGGTCTTTTTCATGGAGAACGTTATGTCCCATGTAGGAAGTACAAAGCAAAGTTTGTCACCATCAGTACTGAATGCTTCAGTCTTCTGGCTTGAGCTTAAGTGCCAGCCAGCTACCCTATTTCCCATGTGAGATGATATTAAAATGTTATATTAATTTAAGAATGTCTAAGATTCTTCTTTTAATGGCAAATGCAGAATAGTATTCCTTTCTCTACTCCACAAACATCCTGAGCAGCCTAGATGCTGTAAGACTGGGGCCTGCATCCAAGGTGCACAATTTGAAACTGTACTGACCTGGAATTTCAGTTTAGCATCCCAGTGGCCAAGGTCAGGTGTGAATCCGAACTCTTGAAAAGTTCAAGTGTGTTTTACTTTTGGGTTACATGCCAGAGAACATTGACAATAGTACCAATCACTGAAGATGTCCATAATATATCCATAAGTGCTCCATGCGTGCTATCCCAAATGGCAGACCTTCTCTATTTAAGAAACCAACCCTGCTAAAAGTTGTAGGCTGATGTATTCTCAGTTAACAGTCTGAATTTAAATGCCACCTGAATGTGCAGGTTTTGACTTCCCTCTTCTTTTTGCCTAGGTTCCTTTTGATGATGGGGGTTTTGTTCTGTTGTGGAGCTGGTTTCTTTATCCGAAGGCGGATGTACCCTCCTCCATTAGTAGAAGAACCTACTTTTAATGTGTCTTACACCCGACAACCAGTCAACACTGCATCAGGTCAGAGGCTGCTCATACAAGTTTCACTGCTTTCTCACTTTGGCCAAGGCACTAAAAAAGGGTGGGTTTTGAGCTTTTGTTTCATTGGTTTTTAGAAACTGTACAATTGTACAATTTGTACAGAGGATAGCGCTGCACTAAAACATGCAGCCACCTCCTGCAGTGAGTGATGTCTTCAGCCTTTCCAACAGCGTAATTCAGCTGCAGTGTACGGAAAGTGGTTTTGAAACACATGGGATGACAGAACTTTCAGTTCTGTTTTGGGTCCTAATACCTTTACAGGTTTGTATCCATGCATGGCAGGAGGCTAGCAAGCTCTCCCTTTGCAGTGTAGACAAAATAATAGGTGTCCAAATTCAACAGTCACAGGAAGAAAGAGTTTTAAATACAATTGATAACATCTGGCAGAGGTGAAGGAAAGCCTAGTATTTTCTTCCACAGTCTGGCCATCTTGCAAGTATTTTTGATTTGCCTTCAATGTTCCATGCTGCAGTCTTTCTGTGGCAAAGTGTTTTTTTCCCCTTGTTAGTCTGATTGCTCTCTCTCTGGTAAGTAATATAACTGTGAGCATCAGGAGGACCTACCTAGTGAGGGCTTCTCTGGCAAAATTGCTTTCTAAGTTTGTAATTTCTTCCCCTCTGGTAGCTAGTTCCAGTTGTCAACTCTCCTAGGCCTAAATGGTTAAAAAGATGTTACAGACAGAAACTGACACTTTAGTCACCGTCCTTGTTTAAATGCTAAGGTTTTTGTTAGGGCTTCCGTTCTGCATCTGTTTTTCTCTTTGACTCAACAGAGAGTATTTTTCAGCTGTGGGGGAGCCAATCCAACTAGATTAATATTTTTAAGCCTGAAAAATAGCCTTGAGTTTATGTGAACAGGGAGTGTCTCTGTCTGGATTGATAAACACCAGATTGAAATTTAGAGCACAGTTTTACACTTTCATGGTGCTTCATGGAACATACATTGTGGGCAAATATAAAATAAGCACAAGCTCTTTGATGACCTGATTAAGGCACCTGCTTCCAGACTGTTATTACTGTTACTTAAAAGCTTTGGGCTCTGAGCTAATCCCACTATTTATTTTATTTTCTATTTTTAGTTTTTCTACTATTCTAGGAATATTTAACAGCGAAAGCAATGAGAATTTGTAGTCAAGCAAGTTCCCATTTTCCACTAGTTACTCTTCTAGGTTTGCTACAGTAGCCAATTCACTCTTGAGATGGAGCCCTCCAAATGTGGCTCGTCTCTCTCCTTCCCTGCAGAGATAGCAGCAGCATTTTCTACCATTCCAGCAGCATCTGCTGGGAATGCTCTTCTGGGAGTCTGACTGGGAGAATGGAAGGGGAAGATCCCTTAGAAGCTGTGTCATTATCAGAAACACAGACTGGCACCAAAAGAAGAAAACCTGTTGCTCAGCTGTAACTTTTTTCCCTGTCCATCTTTATTTAAACAGACAGAGAGAAAAAACTTACATCTTAAGATAGTCTGTGACTTCAGTTGCATTAAGTCATCTTCCACCACCCACTGTGATGCCTGAGGAGGGTTACACACCAGTTTTGTTCTTATGGCAGCAATCTCTGTTACTCCTTATGTGTCATAGCCAAGGAATTTTGTGTTTGGCCATACCTTTCCTTTCCTTGTCCCTGCAGGCTCCAGCATCACTTCCTAAATTGAATCTATGCAAAGCAATCTTGTCCCATTGTGTTAGCCAGAACTAACTGACTACAGCTTGGCTCTTTTCTTCGTGCAGGTTCACGTCTTAACTGTGTTGTGCCTAGGTGGGAAATTATCCATCTGAGCTTCACTCTGGCTTATCAGCAGATCCAGGACACCACAAAATAATCTCTGAAGTCCTTTTATAAGACTTGACACCTGAGTCAGGGCCACAGTAGAGAATCCTTTGTCCATCTGGGTTCCCACATCTCTTCTCTCTACAGACAGAAAAGTTTTTTGTCAGAGCAACTGGACAGGGCTCACCGTTTTCCCTTTCAAATGGTAGTTGTTGGGGGCAGTGGTGCCCTTTGTTTTACTAAGTGATTTCCATTGGATGCAAAACTGAAACTTTTGGTAGTATCTGAAGAGGTGAATTCAGTCCTGCCAGCCTGGGTGTTTCTGCAAAGGAGAAAGATACTCCTTGTCTTTGTTCTGATGAACACTTTGAAAAACCTTGTCCGACTATGCAGAGCTCAGGCCCTGGGAAAGCACAACCTGATGCCTTTGCTGTTGCTGATACTTTTTCTCTTGTTTTCTTTCTTTCAGGGTCACAACAACCTGGAGTGCCATATTACACAGATCCAGGTGGACCTGTGATGAATCCCATGGCTATGGCTTTCCATGTCCAGCCCAATTCCCCACAAGGAAACCCAGTTTACCCACCCCCACCTTCCTATTGCAACACACCACCTCCCCCCTATGAGCAGGTGGTGAAATCCTCCACGTGAGGACTTCGGCTCTCTGACCTGACTGTGTGAGAAGAAGGTGCAATTGCAAAAATGACCAAGATGGAGGGCACCTGCCCTTCTGAACACTTGCTAGTTCTCCAAGTCCTCTCTCCTTCCCTTCCCTGCACCTTTCCTCATTAAAGTTACTTGCAAAGGGGTGATTTTTAAATTTTTTTTCTTTTTTCCTTTTTTTTTAAGTAGAAGTGGATTTTTTCTTTGTCTTCAAAATGAGAGAAGTTGTCTTTGTAATGCTTTTAATGGAAACCTATATTTAAAACCTGTATGTCTTTCTCTTTATTTATTGTTTGTTTCAATCAAGGTTTTAATTGTGTCATGGCAGGTTACTGGTAGCAGTTCTTGAAACCCCAGAGTGATGTGCAGCCTCCTAAGACTCCACAGCAGAAATTTACTCAGCTAAGGGAAACAACAGAGAAAGAAGATAAAGGTAGAAGCAGCAGGGCAATGATTTTACCGGAAATTATGACTACAATTTTCTTTTACAATTTAGTTCTGATGTATAACAGAAAGATGCTCTGATAAAAGTCACTGTGACCAGTACCAGTATTGGTTGAGTTGTGGCAGAGGCTCTGCTAAGTGCCATAGAAAAGAGGGAGTTGTTACTTTAAATGATGCATCCAAAATTAAGGACTGGGACTTGAGTGTTTCTTGTCCATCCCCCCGGACTTTGCCTGTGTGATCGACATCTTGGCTTCCCTTGTTTTAGGGAAGTGCTGAGATTGTATGAAACAGACAATGACCAACAGATGTTGGCATGAGAGGAAGGTATTACAATCTCAGAGCTACTTGTGCCTCTTGGCAGAAAAGTTAGAAACACTGAAATACCTAAGTTTTTTTCCCTAAATTGGAAAATATTTACAGTAAGAAGGGATTGGAGTATAGGTACAAGTTTTCTCCCTTTGGCGTTGATGGGGGTTTAGTCCCTGAGAAATAGTACCTTTCATTATAGTCTTACTGCTGCTCCAAAGAGTACCAAGTAAAGCTGTCATCTTAGGTGATAGATCTGTAAATCTGCCCTCCTCTCTAGGTCAGAAAAATAGTAACTTTTTGGGACAGGTTCTTAATAGCGTTCTTTGACCTGATGCACAGGTGGTTTGGCTTTCAATATCTCTTAGCTCTTCAGGCATTTTGTTGTGAGTGCTCATGGCCAACCCTCTGAATGACCACACATGAACATCTTCAAATAAGCACAGAGCCCCTTTGCCTGTCAGGGCTCTCACACCCATCCATGTCTAGCAAAAATTTGAAGTTGCTCTGAAACATGACTTCATACTTAATGGGACCTTCTCCCTTTGTACGTATTCAGTCATGTCACTGAGCAGTGACAAAAAGAAGATGCCATTGCCTCCTGCTGCTAAAGGACCTACAAAAATAGCATAGCTGAGGGTTAGGAGTACCATGTGTTCTTTTGGATACCAGGTGAATGCTCCTGTGTGACACCAGCGAGGGCACAGAGGTCTCACTGGGGTGGTTTGGAGTACCCTGAAGACCTGTGTTGCACAGGGAGCCCAAGCTTTATTGTGCTGTTGTTCTGTGCTTCTGAGAACTTGTTTCTAGGTGTCAAGCTGGATTTGCAAAATATCTCTTTTGCTGTGAATATGAGTGTCTACTTGTAAGAGCCACTGTTCCTGCTGGTGGAGTCAGTAGCCATCTGGAGCAATTCATGCCTGCATACCTGACTTGGGTGAAATTGTAACAAAGGCTTTCCCTTACTGTGCATCATAATAAGGGACAAAGCAAAGTACTTCTGTGTGCGCAGTCTTAGGCTTGAGGGACACTTCAGATAACAAAAAAGTACATTTTATAGATGAATATGAGGTCCATCTGCACATCACAACTGTATGTATTTTCTAAATTATCTTGAAATTGAAGTGTAAAAGCTGTGTATGTCACTGACTATGGTGGTGTTTACAGAACGTTTTTTAAAAGCAATTCCAACCTTTTCCTGGCAATAGAAATGGGCCTCATGTTAATAGATATATGTTAAGTTCTTTTATATTATGAAATGTATCTATGACAGCTGGCATTGTCCTGGACACATTCACATTTGTACAGTGAAATTCAACTTCAGGTGAACTTTTCCTGAAGCCTGGCTGGTTTATTTCCTAGTGTTGATGGAGGACACTACCTTGTACAACACAGGGAATTCTCTGCTAGCAAACTTGCTTGGTCTTTTCTTGAAAACACAACACCTGTGTGGGCATCCATATGCATTAATTGCAAATTGTTTACCTGCCTTTCCTCTAGTTGCCTTGGCAATTCCGACAGGATTTTACTTGGCAGTGGTGATGCCCTGGGAGCTGCCAGCTGGTGCAGCTTTGCTAATGTGAACTTCCCTTTGGGGGTTTGGTGCTTTACCTGCTGGGATTCTCTGGGTGCAGCTACTGCGCCCTCTCTCAAACACAAGAGAGATTTTGGTGCCTTGCTGATGAGGCAGGGTGGTGTTTTGACTGTAAAATAAGGTTGGTTGTCATGGCTCAGAGCCCTGGGGATGTGTGGGGCACTCCCCTGCCCCTTCCCAGGGGCCCTGGTCCAGTGTGCAGCTGACTCCCAGCTGGCCTTTGCAATCTCCCCATCTACCTCAGGAAAGTAATTTTGGTGTCTTGTGCTTGTCTCCTGGTTCTTGCAGTGAGGTTTGATCCAGAGGTTAAACACCTTGGCAGTGCTTGGCCACGCTGGAGATGCCTTAGTGGAGCCACTGAACCTAGTGGTGATGAGCCTGGAACATGAACAATGTAACTCCTTTCTTCAGTTGTGTATCCCCAAAATATGTGTGGTGTATCTCTGAGGAGGCAGGCACCAGGCAGGGAAGGACACCTTTGAGGTCTCTGCCTATGACCTGGCAGCAGGAAGAATGAGAAGGGGGTTAGTGTCCTTCTGCTGAAATCTCCAACTACACTGCTTTATGAGAAGAGGCACCACCAGGGACTCCTTGTTCACCTCGCCTGTAGCTCTGGTGGGGCCTGTGTTTCATCACTTTGGGAAGTGACAACTTTTTATGATTTGTGGGTGTTTTTTGTTTGTTTGTGGGGGTTTGTTTGTTTGTTTGTTTTTTCCCTTGGAGCCTCTGTGACTGCTTACACTGCCGTAACAACACACAGCTGGGACTATATTTTCCAAAAAAGTACTTAAGACCATGTGAAGAAGCAAAGGAGGTATTCTTTCTTCTCTACTTTAAGAAACCCAACTCCAAAACCTCAGAAAGGTTAGCTTCATATATATATATATCCAAAACACCACTTTTTGACACAGAAGTCAGCCAAGAAGCCATAACACTTTTTCAGATAGTGATGCCTATCTTCTTTTTCTGATCTAACATTGCTGATTGAGTAGGTGTGCCAGGATGCCTTTGTAGGCCCTGTGGCTGTGGAAGCCCTCCCCTCTGATGATGCCCTGTCACCAGGAGCTGAGCTGCCTTACAGTTTGTACTATTTGGCAGGGAAATGACTACAGAGACAGCACGCAGGGCAAGATCCAGCATGAGACAGCTTTTACAAAGCAACTGCTAGATAATAAGGCAATTAAAGATGAGAGGTGCAACTGGCAGCCACTGTTCCAAGCTGCCATGTGCTGCAAGGTGAAAGGGACAGCAGAGAAGGCAGAGGGAACAGTGACAAGCAGCCCTGCCTTCCTGCACGAATGTTATTTTTGCTTTATACAGTGAGAGAAGGTGAGACAAGGATAGATGTCTCCTTACCTATGCTACTCTGCTTCTCTCCTGCTGCCTAATAGCTACAAGCCACAGTCCACTTGTAGATGTCAAGAAGCAGTGGTTTAAAGTCATGTCCCTTTGTGCACAAATCACACTGGCTCTGACTGTGAATCAACATGAAACCAATGAAAACATACGGGAAAAAAGTGAAGTGTTTCACTAGGAAAGGCTGCTGCATCAATGACCCTGCTGGGCAGGGCTCAGGCAGCACAGTGGTGCCTAGCTACGAGATGACACATGGCACACTGTACTTCTTCCCATGCATCTCTTATGGCCTATTTAGATGTTAGAGATCTGCTGTGCTAGAAAAGCCCCAACGGAGTTATCCACCTACACCTGAATTAGTACAGATTATCTAAGACCAGAACTTGATCCTCTCCATCCAAAAAAAGCAGCAGTTTTTCTTGGTGGCCAAAATGGCCTTGAGTGGCACAAGGGACTTGTGAAAAAGAAATACTGCCCCTTGCCTGTAGCATATGTGATGTTTCCTTCTGTTAAAGCCTAGCTAAAGGAACATTTCAAACTTCCTCAAAGCTGGAAAACAGCTGTTATTTAGCTGGACAGAGAGATTTCATACATGTGTTTTATAAAGCAGTTCATCCCGAGTCTGGCTTTAGCTGCAAAATCTTCAACAGGATCTGTGTGACCACAAAGGAAAGCATAGGTTTGTATGAAGCAAGGTACACTAAAAATCACCCGGGAGCAGCAGCAAGAAAGGCACCTGCAGTGCTAGGAAAATGTGAAGCTTACAAAAAAGCAATCTGCCCTCTTTCTGGCGTTTCATCCTGCAGGACTATGAGATAGGAAAGTAGCTCAGCAGGCAGATCAGTGGGACAGCTATCACCACAGTGCTGGAGGGAAGGAAGGACAACTCCTTGAAGAAAAAAACAGATTCACACAAATTACCACCACATAGCTTAATCTTTACTAATAAAGCCAAAGAGCAAAACATCAGCATTTTTTTCCTCTTTTTCTGCCCAAAGAGCATTTCCATTTTTAACACTACTGCTTTTTGCAACAGGTGGACTATTACACACGGACAAAGCAAACCAGGGAATAGTAAGACATTTTCTACATTTGTAGCTTGATGTCATTTCTGAAGACAATGCCTTGGTGAAAAGCACTTCTTCACCTTCACACCGTACTTTTTCTTAAGGGGCCTCCTAGATAGCACAACAGATAGCACAAGAGAAAGGAGGAGCCACGGGGAAAGTCACGGCAGGAAGATGAGGCAGATACACTGTCAAGATACTTCCCAGGTCAATACATTTCCAGTCTTACTCAATTCCAAGAGGATTCTGCAGAGGACAGTGCCAGGCCTGCTAGGCCCCACCATGGCAGGCCTGGCTATAGTACAGAAGAGCAGGTAGCTGACTTGCTCATTATCTTGACAGGTACACTCCAGCATCTTGGGGATCTGCTCAGCATTCAGCTGTTCTGAGTGTGTATGTATCTGCATATTTTTAAAACGACCAGGTTTTAATTCCCTTTAGGCTCCAGCCAGCTGAACTTGCCTCCCACAGGAGCCATTCCAAACTCTGCAGCCAAGGCCAATATGCATATAGTCACTGAATGAAAAACCTGCAAGCTGACCGCCTAGTTAAACAGAGGCTTGGGATTTGCCAGGGTGGCCAGTGTTTGCGGGCAGTTCCTGTAAATGTGGTGAGCCCCTTTCCCTGTTAACAACATGCTCTGCAGCCACAGTGGAGGGGAAGGAACAAAGAGGTGGGTGGAGATGTGAAACAGGATCAGAGCTGGCATCTACCTCTGTTATTATTTCTTGGAGACCTCCTGGACACGTTTCCTTCCTGGCTTTTCTATGGGCAGGATCAGGGATCCACAGGCTGAAGAAAGAAACAGAGTTGGCTCTTGGCATGGAGGAATCTCTCGAGATGGTCTCTGCTGGTACGCTGTGCCTTGCTTCCATGACCAGCTCTTCCTGTTCCTCACTGATCCCTCACATAAATAACTCCCCCTATTCTTCTCTTTCTGCTGCTCTGCTCCTATTTGCTTCAGCCCAGCTGCTTGCCATGCAGCATTCCCCACTCTCACTGCCTTTCAACGTTCTCCCCCAATCCTGGTTGTAGAGATGCAGCTGGGTTTGTTGCTCCCACCTCACCTTCTGCCTTGGCCAGAGGGGTGGAAAAGTCTCTTCTGCTGCCCCCATGTTTTAATCCTACCTGACAAACCAGCAGAGGAGCTGCTACACTGTGACATTAAGCTGTTTGTGCACTGACACTGCTGCTGTTGTCCAGCAGAACTGAATGGGGAAATTATTAATATCCCAAGGGAGCTGGCAACAGACACTGGAACGTGCTCAAGGAACTCAACTGCAAGGTGACAAATCAAGACAGATTTATGCAGAAGCAACAGTGCATCTCTAAGCCCAACCACAGACACTGGCACTCAGCAGATGGCCCATAGGTCACAGATACCCTCATGTGTGCCCAGAAGGTCAAACTCTGCCATCTGTCACACTTGCACCCGACAGAAGAGACTAATTAAAATCAGCACCTGGAATGACAGAGCCCAAGGAGACCTGGGGGAGGATGACCACAGAGCCCGAGTGACTGGGAGTGCGCTACAGTTTAGGTACTACCTGGACACATAAGCCTGCTCTACGGGTACTCTGAGTACATCCCACTTCTCCTCCCAAACCAATGGCCTGATACTCAGGAGCACCTGGAGGGAGGTCTAGTATTTCACAACCCCACCGCACTACAGGGGGAAGCAAAGCCCTAGCAGCAGTTAAGGACTAGGGTAAAAGAGCTTTTTCAGTGTGGATTTGAAGATGAAATAGACTTCAATTACAGCCACTGGCAATGGCTTCATCTTGCTCAATAGTCCTGTGCAGCCTCCAAAAGCAGCTGGTATTTATCACTCCTGTACTACTACATGGGAGGGGAGGGCCCGGAACAAATCACCACTTTGTTTCCAAAGTAACAACCATCCTGAGCTACCTGCATGAGAAGCTTGCCCTGGCATCCTCCCTTCCTTATCTGTATGAGAGGCTGCAGGACAGGTGTATTCCAAATCGAGGTCCAGGAAAGGAGAAGCAGTTATGCTGTCCCGGCTCTGCTGTTAATGGCAGAGGGAAGTTAGTCCGAGTGACTCCACCTGCAGTTTAAGCTCATGGAATGGGATGGGGCTTTGCAGCAGTGGGGAGAAGCATCTCCACCCTGCTATAAGCACCTAACACACTAATCTGCTGCAGGTATCAAAGGGAACCTCTCTCTCAGACTTTTAAAGAAGCCTCCCACAACATCAGCAAAAGACAAGTCAGATCCCTACCAACCTGCTAAGTTTCTGAAAATGGAAATGGCCTCATGCCTCTTCATAAAAACAGGCTGATCTACAGCAGCTTAGCTTGTAAGGACTGTGGAGAAAAAGGCAGAAAAAAAATGAACATAAAAACATTTTTCATCTCTTTTTAGAGCTGCCAGCACACCAGTGAAGCTTGGCACCGTCCTGCAGCAAACCCTCTTCTGTGGGTAACCACACTTCAGAAAGCAACACTGCTCTTGTGAGTCATGCATGAAGGTACAGGACGGAGATTCACACAGAGACCAGTGGCTAACAACGAAAGACTTGGGTCAACACACAACACCAATAAACGTGCAGAGCATGGCAAAGACCTGAACAAGACAAATACAACGGAAAAGAGAAAGGTCAAAACTTGACTTCTCTGGTCCTACATCTGAAGGTGTCACTTGAACAGAACTTAAGTGTGGCTTCTCCTGTTCATGCTCTAATGACTTCATGGTCCTTTGGGGCAGGAGGGGTGAGAAAAGGGCTTTATCCATCCGTCAGTTCAGCGTCAGGTTGGTTCGCTATCAGAGGCACTAAACAGTCTCATCTCTTTTGGTATCAGTTTCCTTTCAAAATGATGGGTTTAGCCGTCCTGTTCCACTTTGTTTTCCCTCCTTTGAGGTCTAAATTCAAATGCTGGGAACTGCGAAGTCTCCGGTACTGAAATGTCTGACAGGAAGTGAATGGCTCCAGCCATGCCTAAAACGTAACGAGAAGGAGATAATTGTGTACATTAAAATAGCAGAGCTGATAGCAAAGGCAACAGCACCCATCTGAACACCTTCCTCACTAGGATCTTTTTTTTAAAGAGGTGAACCTAGGCCCTATGGAAAGGCAAGTTCATCTGTAATTCACCTAGGAAACCAAATTTTATTTGAAAAGATCAAAGGCAAGAACTAAGATGTCTCTGCTAACATCCCTTCAACTGAACAACCTCAATGCTATTTCAAATTAGAAAAAGTTAATCCAAGTTTGGACTATCTTCATAGTTTGAGCTGCTCTTGCATTTCACTGGTTAAAAGAAAAAGCCAAAACTTTATTGAACTTGTGAAGTACAGGTTCATTTCCTCACTATTCATGAAGAGGTCATCCACAGCCCTAAGTGCATCACCCAACAGAACTCATATGGTGACAGACGAGAGGCAAAACAAGGAAATCATACAAATACAAGTTCAGTTTTATGATCAAGGTAAAATCCCACTTTATAAACGGCTATGCACATATAAAGGAACCTTTCTGAATTACAGTATCTGAAGGAAACAAAACACTTAGGACAATTCCATAAGATGGAATTCTGGAATTCCTTCTGTTCAAGGCACGCATATACAGGCAGAATTGGACAACTGCAAGCACAGTTTTGGCTACAAAAACAAAGCCCAAAGTTAAAGAGGTTTTTTTTATCTCAAATATGAGTCTTCAATATTTTTCTAAAAGAATTCTGGACAATTAAAAACTAAAATAAAAGCTGTATGTCAGCATTAAAGGAAATCAAATCATCCTGCTGTTTGCACTATTTCACCTTCTCAACAAATTTCAAAGTTTTCATACAACAGATTGTACGCATGCTTTTTTCCCTCCCTACAAGAGCATGCAAGGGTGCTCTCAGGAATAGGAATATTTATGCTTTTCTCCTTTAAGCATTAAGACTAACTCGGTATTTAGAAGGGCTGCATATAAACTCCTGCTCTCTTGAGTGCGTTCACGCCCTGGGTTGTTAATTTGCAAGTATCCCTGCTCAGCTGCTGTAATTTCAAATATCTGCGGCAGGTGGCACACGAGGCTCGTTGTTGATGGAACAGCCAGGCACTACCTTAAATCCCACTTGGATCTGTAATTCCTTGCTACTGATTCTGTAACGTGAGGATGATACAGGGAATAGAAAATAGGCTACATTTAAAAAAAAAAATACAAAGCTCTAGGAAAGTATCTGGTAACATCTTGGAACTTGCATATAAACCCCTAAGAACTCTGCATTGCTTTCCTGTTCAAGTGTTTTGGGTTCTTATTAAAACTACCTTTTCCTTGGTTGAGTATGGCACCAGAGAAGGCCTAGTTCTGACAGCTAGCAATTAGTTTGAGACCCCCTACCCACAGCTGCTCTTCTGCCCAGTCCATATGAAAAACCACCTGTGACGAAACTGTTGCCTGAACTTCTGTTTGCTTTAAATCAAGCTGCATTAGCACAGTAGAATTTTATTGCGGAGTAACACTGGCACTGGTCTTACATTCAAACTGCTGAAATGAAAGCAAGAGTGAAAGTTTTTAGTGAACGATTTAGTGAACGATTTTTCCTTGTCCTTTTCTACCTTTTAGGCAGAGGTGATAGTACAGGGGGGGTTTAATACTGGAGGAACCCACCAAAGACTTCCCAACTCCTACACATCTGCCAATATTGCAAGGATGCCCCTCTTTCCTGTAGTACAAAACCATTTGCAACACTATCACTTTACCTTCAAAGAGGGAATAAGGTCGGTCAGGAATGCGACATCCATGTGCACCATACTCCAAACACCATTCAGCAAACTGGGGAACATATTAAAAAATATATTTTTATTCAAGACTGTTAAATGCAAGCTTGAGTATCTGAACATCATTCATAGGTACAAAATGTGAAGCAGTATAAGCAGACACACAACACAAATCACTGAGATCAAACTGTCCTCCTTTAAACATGACAAGGCTGCAATCAAGTTTTAAAATACATATTTGCATGGAGTGAGTTTCAGTTGAGTTACATAACAATGTAATAGGTGGGCTAGACATCTGCTTTTTGTAAATCAACTCTGCTACATGACAAGGAAAAATGCTGTAAGAACAGATATATTCAGTCAAAATTTTACTAATATTGTATCAGTCTCTTATCTCTCTTGATGCATAATTTATCCACAAAATCAGGACTTATAGCTGTTAATTGCATTTTGGTTTTCTTTTGTTTCTGTGCACCAATTTAGAGTATTAAATCTTTAGCTGTTTAATTAGTTTTATTTATTTGCTGTCCCCAAGCCTTATGAGAAAACATTACAAATACAGTTAGACATTATGGTCATCAGTATTTTGTTGCAGGAGATGGATTACCATTAGAAAGAATTAACAGTCTCTTTCTCACGTTTGATCAGCATTGCTGCCGTAGCTACAATAAGACATACATGACGTACAAACCACACCTGGATCAATTCAGTAACAACCAGCTACTTCTCCTTCTGGCTCCCCAGAGCATTAGGGGGGCACAAGTTCTCCTGGCACTTCTGTGCTTGGATGCAAACCACTGCTTGCTCAAAATCAATGCACAGACTCCTGCAAAGCAAACAACTGAGAGGTCTCTCCCTCCTTCCCCTGCAATTTGGCCTAGCTGCTAGCAAACATATCAGCCTAAGCAGAGGGTACCCCAGCCATAGAGCTGGGGCTCTATGGGGTGGTAAGCATGATCCCAGAGCCATTGGTCTGTTCAATAGAAGGAAATGGGTGCTATCTCCTCTCTTCCTCCCCACTCTGTTCTGTTTAAATATTTAGGGGGGAATGATTTTTTTCTTCTCTTGATAGAGGTATGTACATGTGTATGAGTGTCTTCAGGAAACCCAAGGAAAAAACACAAACATTGTGATTCACACTGTTACTAAGAACTGAGTAAACATTTTTGGGCACCCTCTGGGTATAAATCTCCAAACTATAGTTTGATTCTCCCATGTAATCCTTAAAGTGTGAGGATCAAACATGTTTATGGCATGTTTCTAAGCTACAATCAATTCTTGCAACATCCACATCTGATTTCACACTAGCCTTTATTACTACTTCCAGCCTGGGAACTGCAACAGAAATTTTAAAAATGCACCCTAGGCTACTGAAACACTACCATCATTTGCAAGTTCATAGCTTTAGCACAACTGAGATCCAGTAAGCCACAGTATCTTTGTTTAACTGAGGGAGGAGCAAGGGGGGAAGAAAATCTTAGGAAGACATCTGACATTATTTGTCACACAGACTGGGCATGCTTGCCACCAACAGTGGCAATCACAAGTCTGAACAGCACAGGGCTCAATGCACTGTTACCTGGAGCCCAGGATGCCACAGCCCCTCTCTCCTCTTACAGACAGGCCAGCTAGGAATGCCTCAGCCTCCTGGGAGCCTGTCTGATAATCTGAGAGGAAAGCTGTGAAGATGAAAGTGTGAAGCAAAAAACAGGGGTCTCCTCTGTTCAAGTTCCTGTGGTTAATTTGTGAAACAATTTCATGGCTTTTGAGAGGTAACCAGGGATTCCAGGCAGGTCTCCTTCCCCTGGGCCTGATGTTTTCGTGTGAAGAAGCACCCCTGGGAGGGGAGCTACCTCCTTCTCTCAGTTACATGCCTTTAGGTACCAACATAACATGTCTGCTTCCCTGCATGCTCTGGCTCAGAAAGAAAAGATTTCCAGAATGCCAGACAAGCAAAGTCCTCTGTCTGAAGATGCTAAGTGGCAGAGTGGCTCCAAATCCGCTGCCTGACTATGGTGGGCATCTCCAGCAATCTTTGGTCACTGCATCACAACTTCCTTCTTAAACGGATTTCAGGAATGAGTCTCTCTCCTTCTGGCTCTGAGACAGATACATTTGCTTTTCTCTGCCTAGGTGTGGATGAACACCAGGGCTCTCGGGCCAGAAATGCAGCCCCAACAGGAGCTGCTAATGCTGCAGAGGCTGTGCTAGCATGGAGGATGACAGGGAGAGTTGACAGCAGTGCTGCCAGCAATGCCTGCAGGGTGCTGTGGCTCACACATCAGCAGTGGCTGGCTTCATGTGTAATAAAGTCACATATGTGCTGTCGGAGACATAGGGTTTTACTTCAATCCCTAGGATGCAGGTATGTCTACAGGTGTTCTCATAGCATGATGCTTTGGTAAATGTGAGACAAGCTGCAGCTTTTTAAAGCTCTGCTGACAGAGAACAGGCTGACTGTACAGATGAATACAATAATTTTACATATGGTCAATATTCACAAAAAAGCACCTAGGAAGCAACTCATCAAGTTTCATTTGCAATACTCTGTAAAAGGCCTCTGCTAAAAAGCTGTGTACACAATATGAAACCTCATGTCAGTGAATTAAAATGGAAAAAAATCCAACAAACCAACGTCATACAAGGTAAGGAAACAGGCAGAGAAAGCCTTCTTCAGTAACTGCTAGCATAGTCAAGAGCTGAGCAGAACTTAGACAATTCCAGTGGAACAATTCTGAATGTGTTTCTCTGCAATTGTATTAATAAAAAAACTCTACAATTTAGAGCAATTTAGTAACTGGAATTCAGAGCTCTAAAAGCCCCAACAGGCACTAGTCTGTGTTGGGGGTTAGATTTGGTTTTTTGTTTTGTTTTTTTCTTTTTTTCCTATATAATTTTTTCCCACAAAATCGCTAGGAGACTAATTGCTGGGTACTTATGGGTGCTTGACCAAAACAATACAAACGGCTAGGAAAGCATAGCACCAGGCTACACCCATTGGTTTTTTTTGATCTCAGGGAGTTTTTTCTCTCCGAGGGAAAAAGGTGATACCTCGAGGTTTTGAGGAGGTAAAGGGCAGGGGTGGGGACAGCTTCGCTCTCTTGCTCTCAGCATAGGAGAGAGAAGGGTCAGGCAGCTCTTGCTGCAGGAAGAGTTTTTTCACTGCCATCACTGGGTCTGTTCCTGAGGAAATCTACCATCATCTCCTCGTGTGCCCAGGAACTCTGAACTTGCCTCCTCCTGCCCTGCTGGGCTGGGCCGACCCCATCCCACCGCCACTGCTTTTCTTCAGCACTGCTTCGGGGCTTTTTGCTATGCTGTATCCCCGCACTGCCCTGCCCTGCCCTGCCAGCACATCCCTGCCCTTCCAGCTACCACGGTGGAGCTTCTGGTACATCCCACCCACTAGGGTGGGGGATTTTCCACCATTCCAGCTTGGTGCTCTCGGAGCCCTGCACCGAGACCAGACTGGCCTTGGGCTTTGTGAAACAAAAGCCCCTCGAGGCTCCTGGTTTTGTTTATCATTAATGCTGTAGTTGTTGTTGTTTGTTAGCCTTGTTATCCATAGTAGTAAAGAGCTGTTATTCCTATCCCCATATCCTTGCCTGAGAGCCGACTTAATATCAAAGTTCCAGTAATTTGGAGGGAGGGGTTTGAATTCTCCATTCCAAAGGGAGGTCTTGCCCTCCCTAGCAGACACCTGTCTTTCAAACCAAGACAGTCTGAAAACTAATAATTACAAAAGACTACAAACAGTATTGCTTGAGGACCTGAGGAGGACAGTGGCTCTCTCAGTGGAATAATTTGCACCACATAACATCAGTCTATTATTGTTCAGGCAGGCTAATTTTCAGGCTCTTATTTTCTTCTGAATACATTTACTCCCTTCCCTCCTACAGAACATTTGTGTGTTTCACTCTGCTTATTAAGACAGTGCTTGTCCCACATACACAGTTGAAGTCATCCAGTCAAAGTGTAAGTATAGTGGAGCAAGTGATGGGCCTTGTTATCCCACCCAATGTCCCAGCCAACCCCAGTGCACATCAGCCCACTCCCACCCCAGTTTATCCTTGCAGGGGCACTGGGATGTGAGAGGGAACCGTGATTTTGCTGGGATGCTGCATAGCTCACCTTGCAAGCTCGGTAGAGGTACTTTCTGTCCTGAGTTAGGTTGTAGAGAGACAAGAAGGAGTAGCCGTTGCCAGCAGTACCATGGCAGATCCCGTACCCTTTTCTCAATAAACCTCTTTGCCAGATGACATCGCTGCAATCCATAGCATCTTTCAAGTATTTATCCTCTTTAAAAGTCTATGGAATAGAAACAGAGAATAAACACACATCAACTGAAGCACTAACGAAAACAAAAGGAAGCTGCCCCCAAGAGATGTTTGGCTGTTTGTCTGGGATTTTTCCATATGAAATTTATTTTGAATTTCAAGAATCCATTCTTCATAGACTTGTCTTTCTTTTCTTACTAAGTCGTTTCTCCTTTCCCTACATGATAAAAGACAAAACTTTTCAAGTTTTTGTTTCCAAAATTAGGACCCCAAAGAAAAACCTCAAGTTGAAGGCCTTTGGTTCTAACACCTGTAATCTATTTGAAGGGTATGTGGTCCTTTTTTCTTCATTTTCTATTTCCAAACCAGAATTTGAAAATACAGAAATGTGCTGTTGCCTCCAAGAAATGTAAAACAGAATACTGGATATAAAATCTGGTCCTAAATTGCTGGTCTGGTCTTCATGACTAATTCTTCCTGGTTACTCACTGTCTGCCTTCAATTCCATGTCAAAAATGCTCAAGAACATCTCTTTGCATAGCACAGTACTCTTTTCTATGTCACAAATACAAGCAGGAACCCTACACTGCCTTTATGAGTACATGTATTAGCGTATTTATATAGTATATACTCAGAAGCAGTAGTCAGTTTGAGCAAAGGAACGCTTCTGCAAAGTTTATTGCAACTGAAATGCACTTTATATGTAGAGGGCTCATCCAGAAAGAAGCAAACAAAAGCAAGTAGTTTAGCTGATTAACATCAGAATTCCACCTTTATAAAGCCACTCTGTTGCTCACCTTTACATAAGTCACTTTACAGATCAACAAACAAACAAAACCCCAAACCAATAACAAACCCTACCAAAATAACCCCAACAAAACAAACCTGATGCACCACTGTAGACTTAGTCCTTTGGAGAAGGTATCCCCTGTCCAACTATTTAATAAGATAACAGAAGCAACTAACATGCAAGATTCTTAAATT
The DNA here is from genome assembly GCA_013397315.1 of Donacobius atricapilla. Taxonomy (NCBI): domain Eukaryota; kingdom Metazoa; phylum Chordata; class Aves; order Passeriformes; family Mimidae; genus Donacobius; species Donacobius atricapilla. The sequence continues at coordinate 155,946 of WBMY01008819.1, forward strand.
CATATGCTTGATAAAGGAAGTGCCTCTCTCCAATTAGGGTTTGCCAACTACTCAGCCGTAACATTTTGAATTAAGGCCTGGCAACAGCACCTAGACAGGACAAACACTGCTGTCTGTTATCACAAATCCTGTGTCTGGCATGAAAGTATAGCCAGCAAAACACACGCCAATTTTTTTCTTTCAGAGCTTCGAAAAGCAGAATATAAAGAATAATAGAAAAACGTCATATGTTTCATCACCTTAAACATAGAAAGAGGCCAAAAAGGACACTGCTAATCAGGACTTGTTCCTATCCCTCTCACTTCTTGCAAAACATTTTGTTCTAGGGAAGGCATCAATCACATTGACAAAGATGGAGAGAGTGGAGAAGCGTTAAGTCAATCTCATACCATAGACCAAAGAAAAAGCAACTGCGACTGCTGTTACACGCAGCAATGTTGTAAGAAATTTAAAGTTCTCATTTCAGGTAGAAGCATGAGTAATTATTCCATAAACCAAGCCTGCTTTTCATCAGCCCACCCAGATGCCAACCAGGGAATCTATCAAAGAGGGCTGTCAAAAGCAAGAACTGATTTGCATAAATTTAATTAAATGGTATACTTTCAAATGTCATGCAAATCAGAAGCACACAAGAAGACAGGTAGCAAACCTAGTTAAGAATGGAGAAAGGCCAATAGCAGGCTTGTGGTAGCTCAGTGGTTTTCTTTATGCCCTGGAAGAAGCATGGGATCTTGGCTCTGACTAAGTTCTCAAGAGTTACATCTTAATAAAGGAGTAATTTATGGAAGACATTCTTTGGCAAGGCACATGAACCTATGCTTTTGAAAACCACCATAATTGTTAAAACTCTTGGGATGAAAATTCAAAGAATTTAGGCCAATGTTCTCACACCCAGGACTCTGATGCCACATTGTTCAAATATATGTCTCTTTTCCAAGAGAGCCTAGTAACTGCAAGTGCCCTGAGAAGCAATTTTAACCACTTATTTTCTCTTTAAAACATACTAATGTAAGTATTCTGAGATTTTTAGGTGTCTAGCTTGGGATTCTTGTTCAAAAGCCTAGATCCGGAAAGATACTAAATTAAAGCCTTGCAAACAAACATACAAGTCTCTTGGTAAAGACAGCAGTATATACACATATATATTTTAGAGCTTGGTGCTAATTACACCAAGGTTGTGGGTTTGATCCCCGCATGGGCCACTCACTTGATGACCCTTGTGCATCCACTCTGACCGAGAATATTCTGTGAATCAGTGAAATCTATGAAAACAGAAGCATTCACCTTATAAGCTTGCATGAGCATGTGGATGACTCCTGGGGCACCATGGCACCAGTGAACCAGTCTGTCAGTCTCATTGCTCAGCGATGATGGATAATTCCCAGATCGGAATTTTTTATGACGCACATAGTCAATGCTTGGCTTCACCAGCTCTGTCAGGGTCTCCTGGTCCACATTTGCGATTGGCTGAAGAAAACATTAAAACAAACATCACTAAACACATCAACAGAAGTAGTAACAAATTGTGTATCAACACTTAATTCTACAATCTGTTTTCAAGTATCCTACATACGTGCCCTTGATCCAAATACTGTGAATCACATCCTACAGATTTAATTAATGCCTGCTTATTACACCCTTGCGAAGAGCATTTTTACAGTCATTGCAGAGACAAAGAAATTGGGGCACCAAATTGTTACCTGTCGTAATGGAGATGACACAGTAAGACTATGGAAGAATTGAGAACAGAATATGAAGACTCCCAGATCTCTCTTTATAACTTAAAGTAGGAAGAACACTTACAGGAGAAAGACAGTTTTGTACATATGGTGCTCATAATACACACTTTTAACATACTGGGTTACACATTTTGTTTTAAAAAGAACTATTTCCCAACAAATGAAGAAAATATAGCAGCATACGTGGCAAGAGATTTATGAAGGTCAAAGTTCTCCATCATAAACAAAGCTCCGTGAAGCTATGGGCTATAAATCTGCTTTTCCAATTTCAGAAGCAATAGCAACCTCACCAAATATTTAACATCTCTGTACTACAAACTTATCCTTGAATTGTTCTTAGGGATTTTATTCCTAGGTTTTTTGTTTAATTTACATCCTTGTCAAATGGAGAATCATTCTGCATGTTCCTTGTAACTAAAGGTTTAGAAGCCAAATAACTGTTGTGTCCGCTGTTGCTCTTGGTTGGCATTTCCTCCGCTACCAGCCCATTTTCCACCATTTTAGCAGCGGAGAGCTCTATTTTTACACAATCCATATGTTTCTGGAATTTCTGTCAGCTGTGGGAACAACCACAGGCACTGAAGCCTATAGCAGCCTAATAACTGAGCTTATCTTTTTAAATAACTTGTCTTTATTACTGATTCAATGTCATAAAATTTCACTGTTTCCCACCAGCTCCAGCACATTTGTATTCAATAGGTGAGCACACTCCTACCATTCAAAGTCTGACAGCCAAATGAAGGAAAACTTTCAACAGCTATATTCTGAGTAACCTGAAGAAACAAGAAGCCTTTATTTCCCCTCAGCCAGAAAACCTCTGCCAGACTTCTTCTAATCTACCAGGTCCCTCAAGCAGACTCCAGCTCTGCACTTTTCTGAGTGGAGCAGAAATGTTCATGCTGCTCATCAGAAGTACATCTGAATAGAGAGTGGCTTGTCATGAAAACCCCTAAGTTAATTAGCCCTCACTAAGAAGAAGGCAAAGAGGATGGGCACCAGCAATAAATGCCTTCAGTCTTGAGCTGTGCAAGGTATGGCCAGCCCAGCTCAGAAATCCTTAGGAGGTAAATCCAAGAAGAGCAGAGCTCTTTACAAACCTTTTTACCTTGTGCTTCCAAGATGATTTGAGCACAATTGAGCTTTGTGCCCAAGCTGCTGAGGTTCCCAGCACGTACCTCAAACAGCTAAAGAGTAACCTACAGGTGTGCGCCCTGACTTTCTGGCCAAGAGCAATGGTATGTAAACAGATACTTTTGCTTCAGGGTTAGTGAAAGGATGTTGCAGCAGAGACTTCCTGGCTAGCAGTTCAGAATTCCCCCTCTGTCTCCTGGATGAGTTATTTAACATGGCTGGGGTCCTAATCGTCCAGTAGCTGGTAAATAACTCCAGCAATACATGTTTCCTTCAGCTTAAGAAGTGTTTGGACAATGGTCTGGGCACCTAGTGTGATTCCTGGGGTTCTGTGTAGGGCCAAGAGCTGGACTTGATGATCTTGATGGGTCCTTTCCAACTTAGCATATTCTGTGATTCTATGATATAAGTGTTGTACAGGAATTACCCTCAGTAACCTTCACATCTCAGGTACAATATTAAACACCTTTTCTTTTGTTATCGAATAATCACTCAACAAGCCATCTCTTGAATTCTTTGATGAAAATACAGCAAAATTCACCCCATTTAGCGTGGGAGGGATGAAGAAAGGATGGGACTCTGATATGCCATTTTCTTCTGCAGTGGATGACTCAACTTTACATGACTCACAATATTTAACATATAGTGAAAAGACAGTAATCTAATGCTGCATAAACAATGGCATTCTGGTAATTCTTAAAAGCAGCAATTACATGTAAAGGAAAAATAACTAGGATCTTAACATGTAGACAAAGTAGCTTCTGCTTAAACTAAAAAGCACTGTGCAATGATTTCTGCTATGAGCCTTAAATAGTAAATGAAGGATGGAGCCTTTAAAGAGCCATCTTCAGAAGACTAGATGTTTCTCTGAAAATCTAGCACTCCTAGGGAAAGAAAAATAGCCAGAAAGCTAAAGGAAGCAGAAGGGGGTGGACAACCTTGTTGAAGAAAGCAGTAGGTAGAGACAGGAGCATGGTAAATCAGAGCAGCCTGAGGCCCTAGTGGGATGGTCACTGCAGAAAATGGATGTAGTGAAGTTAAGACACACCTCCGATAGTAGAGCAGTAGCTACTTCTATAGCAAAGTCAACTGGTTTAACCAGAACTGCTGGTGGAAGTGTTGTAAGGTAATCTGAAATGCAGCATTTTTTCTAAGCAAGGAATGGCTGAGCAGTGGCAGCACCAGCTGCCACATACCAGCTCAATCCTGCAGTTAACATTCATACACAGCTGCAGACTGTGAGAATGTACGGTCCTATTTACCTGAAGAAAATTCATTCTGCATGAGCTGCCAGGGAAATTGATATTTACAAAAATGTACAGACTGGCAGAGGCACCTTCAAAAACCAGACCGAGGTGCAATAAAATTTGCAGCTCTATGATAATCTTCTATAATGAATCTTAAGGCTCTTTTCCCCAGACTGTAGAAGAGAAATAAGATATACAGGTCTGTTTGGAAAAACATCATAATCCTATTTCAAATCTCAGGGCAGAGGGGAATTGATTTAAGTATGGAAGAGGTTTACAGAAGAGAGGAATCTCACTAAGGAAAACAGAAAGAGGAAGGCAGAGGTCATAAATACACTAAAGAACATCAGTTTTGTGTGAGAAATAGGGGAGCTAACAAAGAAGAAAAACATCTAAATAATAACAGCATTCTGAAGACTAATATTTGATTAAGGATAGTCTTCAAAAAGCATTAAGATAGTGGGGAAAAAATCACTAGAGAAGAGAGGAAGGGCACAGAGGAGAAGAGGCATTAGTGGTGCAATCATTTAAAAATAGCAAAAAATTGAAAAGTGATGGATAGTAAGTGAATTTTTATCTGTTTTAACTGCAGAAGAAGTTTTAATTGTTTTAACCAAAAGAAGTAAGTATGAAGATGAGAGAAAGCACCTCACTGTCTTCGCTGAGAACAAGAAACCAGATCCTGAAAAGCTGGTGCTCTGAACCACAACTCAAGAGTTAATTCATTCTGATGTGATGATACCCTAGCCACAGTTTTCTTCTACTATCAAAGCCCTGGGTAGCACCTCTGCACAGCTCTGTGCTGCAGTCTAACTCCAAATTGTGAGACCCAGATCCAGCACAACAATGCACATGCATGAAAGCTGAAGATAAGATCTTTTGATGCAAAACAAAAAATCACTGCTACTTCACCCCAGCCAACAGAAAATGGTCTTTACCTGCATGAGCATGTAATAGATCCCAGCCACTCCATGCGCTGCTCCAACATACTGCTTCCTGTGCCACTGATACAACAGGGGACAACGGTCTGTTTTCCGCTCTTCCTTTGAGAAGTTTTTCCCCGATTCAATAATAGCATCTATGACCTAAGAAAAAGAACACACCCTGATCACCTGTGTTGCTTACTTTGATTCAGACGGTTTTGCTTCTGCATGACTAAACCCACAACAAACAATAAGCCACAATACAGCGGCAGAACAACAATATTCAATTTATTTGGATTTGAGTGTTGAGGGAGAAAAGGTATTTTCCTTAATGATGAAATCACTTATATTTTAAGAGTATAAACCTAATCTATCAATATTCTAATTACTTTTTTCCACCCCTGGCTTCTCTGGTTCTGGTATCTGCCAAACAGTTACGCATGTCCCCATACTGAATTCCCTTTCTTTTCACTTAAAATACTTCCACACTTCTGTCTTAAGGTTTTTTTGTAACAATGTCTCAAGTGGTCAAAACTAGTTTACATATTGACCTATTTCCTTGGCTTGACAGAGACCCACCCATACTGGCCTGTCCCAGCCCCACCCGGGCAGCGGGGAAAGGGGGAAAGAGACTGGATGGACAGCTGAGATTGAGCTCACAGCTCCATGTTCCTCTTCTCTCCAGCATTCTTGAAATATGCACAAGAGTGATCCCAGTTCAACCTCATTAATACTGCGATGCTGGAGAGAGAAAAGTGTCTTACCTCTTTGATAACAGACTGTGGGACAGTGTCTGGACCGATTTCAGTATTCAGGTACAGCAAGGCATACAGGTAACCTGCTCTGCCATAGAGCAGCTCATCTGGAAGTTCAGAATCTGTGCTGATGACTGTCCTTTGGAGTTGTAACAGCCTGCATCAGACAAGGAAGGTGGGGAGAGAGAGTATCTTCTGTAGAAGATGGCTTGTACAATGCACTCTGGATTGTGCACTGTACAAGCCATAAGTCCAACCAGAAAAGAACAAGTGGTGAAGCCCCAGACCCACCACCCCCCTTCAGTCGGCTCAGTCTAGTTGGCTGCCGGGTTTACACGCAGGAGCTCTGCATGGCTGCCATCTCGGAGATGGGAAACTGAGCCAGAGCCAGGCCAGTGTCAGCACAACTGTCAGGATTTTGTGCAGACAGAAACAGATGCAGGGTAGGAGATGGAGAAGCCCAAAGAGCTACTCCAGCAAAGACAGAAACCTCCTGGAGCCTCTGGGAATTTCACCAAAGTGAGGAAAACTTAATTGTACATGTTTAAGAGGGAAAAAACAAACAATACCCACAAAAACAAACAAACCCCCTCCCCCCCCCAATACCACCATTCATTCCCTCTCCTAAGAAAACACGTCTTAAACATTTAGCACCTCAGCTTTAAGAAGGACACTGCTATAATGCACAAGTGTGCAATGAAAAAACAAGAGACAAGAAGCGCTGCCTTCTCATTTTCTCCAGAATGACATTCTGCTCATATTCTACCAGTCTGTATTAGCACTGAGGTGGATCAGAGATCTGTTTTCTGGCCACTCCCTCCCTGTCTCTTCCTACCCTTTTTGATTAAATTGATTAGATGGTGATGATCACATTTTAAATTGGGGGAGGGGCAACAACAATCTGGATTAAGACCAAATTAATTCCCAGGTTCCCCCAGCTGTTATTTCTCAGGAGAAATGTTAGCATTAATATCATGCCATAGCAAAACCACTGACCTCAATCATGTGTTTATGCTGTTCCTGCTTAATACTAGGGGAAAACTACTCACAAAAACCAGTTTTGTATCTCCTTTCTCAGAACTACCCTTTGGGTTTAGAATTAAATGATTTTCTTCTAAACTGTTTACCATTAAGTTTTATTGTTGAACTCATACAACAGGACAAGGTAAAAAGTTAAAAGTGAAATTACAGATAACATTTTAACATCTATAATATACGACTCAGCTGATGTCATGTATATATTTGTAAACAAAAAAGTTATAAAATAAGCAAATAATCAAACTAAACTCCTTTTCATTACTCCTCACAGAAATTACTTTCCAAGGAGAGGCAACACTAAAAGATTTACAGCCAATCCCATTTTGTTATACTCATGCTTCTTGCCTTACAGCAGCACTGCTTTCTGGGCTGCATTCAAAATGACATGCCCAAGTTTACTGCCACTTGTAAAAGCAAAAAACCCCAAACCTAACATTCACTTCAAAACTGAAATATTCATTCAGGAACAGCAGCAGAGATTAATCACACTAGGATTCTAGACTAGAAAGAGACCAATTACATTTCCAAACATAAACCATAATGGAGATGAGGACATAAGCCTTGTTGCAAATTCTGCCAGTCTGAGGTACACTGCTGGACAGCTAGCAGGTGGACTGTGGTGCAGAATTGCAAACCCCACAGGGTTCCAGAGCTTCCAGCCCTTGCTAGGTTAGCAATCACTTCTGTACCAGCAAAGGCACAGTCAGCTCTCTAATGAAGCTACATCTAAATAGGATTTCTTGAGACATTTAGATTACTTTGAAAAGGGGCTCAAATTTTTTCAGGCCACCCTTCATGTGTGCTGACCTAATTAAGTCTCTTTCCTTTACAAATTTGCTCCTGCAAATACTTCCTCTTTGTTTTATTAAATTTTCGTTACATATCAATCCGATACAACGTGTTTCTGTCTGGCTGCTTCCAGATCCTGCAGTGCACATGTTTTGCAATGAATCTACAATTATGATCCACTCTTTACAGAAAAGAATCACATACTGCACAAGCACTACATATTGCTGATGACAAGTGTGTGGCTTTTGTTAAATGTCATTTCAATGTGACAAAATCAGAATGTGTATGCGCTACAGATATGCCCAGGACATCCTGTCCTAACACCAACAGAGGACTCAAGATAACCCACTAAATATGAATCAAGCACAAGCCAGTTTTAATAAAGATAATGCCTATTTTGTATTCTTGTACCAAAAACACATCAGGGGAGAAAGTATCCATTCTTTAATCCTATCCTCTAAAATTTCACTTGCAAAAGTTACTGAACCAATGCTCTCTACAAATGAAGGACATGCCATTTCCCACCATCAACCACTTACTTGGCAACACATTCTTTAGATTCACTGTCATTTTTCAGTTTGTGGTAAACCACTGCACCCACTGCCAATGGCCCAGCATCACCACAGAGGAAAGTAACTCTTCTGCCATTCAGATTCCGAAGGATTCTCTTCACGTAATCAAGAGATCGCTGCAAATGGCTCTGGTTTTTCGTGACGCGGTACAGTTGCAGATACAAGAGGGCAATACCTGAAACATGAAAAAGAGAGAGTTCAACTTACTTTTTTTCCTAAGTGTATCATATTCCCCTCTTTGATGCCTCTGAACAAGTAACTCAAATGTGAACAGGTGTTCTTGCAATAAAAACATGTCAGTCAAGGGTGTTAGTTTATGCAGTGTGAAGGCACTGGGCCACTATTTGGATGACATTTCAATTGGATTGTGGCAAAAATAAGAATTATTGGACTGATGCCTCATGGTAGAGTCTCGATTTCCAAGCAAAAGAAGAAAACTCATGACACAGGCCTCAACACTTGGCAAACTGTATTGGGTTTGCACAGCTTTGGCAGCAGGGGGCTAGAGGGGTGGCTTCTGTAAGAAACTGCTGGAAGCTTCCTCCATGTCTGGCAGAGCCAATCCCTGGTGACTCCAAAGGTTGATGTGCCACTGGTCAAGGCTGGGCCGATTAGAAATAGTGGTAATGCCTCGGCGATAACAGACTTAGGAAGAAGAGTTAAAAAAGTTATTGTGCAGTTGTAATTCCAGCCAGAGAAGAGCGGAGTGAGAACATGTGAGAGGAACAACTCTGCAGGCACCAAGGTCAATGAAGAAGGAGAGAGGAGAGGAGGCACTGGAGCTGAGATTCCTCTGCAGGCCATGGTGCGGATCATGATGAGGCAGCTGTGCCCCTGTAGCCCATGGAGGACCATGGGGATGGAGAGATCCATCAGCAGCCCATGGAGAAGTCTCATGGAGCATGCCAAAGCAGGTAGATGCCTAAGATGAGGTTGTGACCTGTTGGAAGGAGGCTGTAAACCCTGAGCAGAGAAGAGCCCACGTTGGAGCAGCTTGTGGTTAAAGGACTGCATCCCATGGAGGAGTGACCCATGCTGCAGCAGTCTGCAGAGAGCTGTTGCTCATGAGATGGATGCACACTGGAGAAGTTCATGGAGAACTGTCTTCTGTAGGAGAGACCCCATGGGAGAGCAGGGGAATGACACTTCCCGCTGAGCAGCGGGTGAAACCAAAAGGGATGAAGTGACCATAACCACCATTCCCTGTCTCTCTGTGCCACTGGGGGAGGATGTAGAGCTGGGAAGAAGAGACAGGTGTGGGAGGAAGGTGTTTTGAAGGTCTTATTTTACTTCTCCTTATCCTGCTCTGATTTTGTTAGCAATAAATTCAAGTAATGTCTTCAATTCTAGCCTGTTTTGCCCATGATGGTATTCAGTGAGTAATCTCTCCCGGTCCTTATCTCAACCCATGAAGCCTTTGTTATATTTTTCTCTTCCCTGTGAGTGAGAGGCTTTATGGGTGCCCTGCATTCAGCCAGCATCAACCTACAAAGAAATCACTGAAAATTCAAAAATTTGAGCTAACAAGCACATGTGTGACTGAGTACACTAACTGTACAATACTCATCTATTATATGCAAGAAGTGACTTCCCATTTGATTTGGTAAATGATCTTTTGATGAGTTTTTGGATTCAAGTTGTCAAGTTCTTCATAACCTCTAAAAGTATTTCACAACAAGATTACAAGCTTGTACAAGTCAAGCTGGTTTGTAAAAGTCAGAAGTCAAACCAGGGCTCAGGGAATGCCAGGAGGTACTATCAAGCTTCCTTTGATTAAACTCATTACATAGTTTTCCATTAAAACACACCAAAGCCTTAGAAATAGCAACAGTGTAAGCTGAAGGAAGTAAAACAAATCCATCTTAGTGGATGTCTATTGGCCAACTGCAAGCATACACATGCAGAAGTAAATCACTTATCTCCAGACCACACTGTAACTCAAACCCATTTCTGAATGGAGATAGCACTTTCCTGAGCCTCATCCAAAGCCGAGTACACACGAGAGCCACTTGGCTCACAGAGAGGCTACCTCAGTAGTACAAGACCAACACCATGACAAGAGTACTGCCACATCCTCCCATGTTCCCCCGGGCAGGCTCTGAGCAGGCCTTTCTAGGTGAATCTAAGAAGAAAGCAGCAGAGCTTGGGTAGCCCACTTCAACATCATGGGAACTTGTGGGCTATTTACAGGGATTTGTGAAACGCTTTTTTATGCTGCAACAAATGTGCAGTTATCTTGGCTTGATCAAAGGATGATCAGAAACGCAGCCAGGAAATCCGGTTCATCTAATCCTTCCTAGTGCAACACCCTTAAAATGGCTCCTCTAAGAGGTCTGGCACGTAAAAAAGTACACATACCAGTAAGATGGACTCATATATGTGTCCTATGATTGCTACATGCCAACGGTAAGTGTTCCAAGATTTTAAAGATGTTTCACAAAATGCAAGCCAATGCTCATGACTGCACTGCCAATAAGATTTGTCAAGACTTGGTACATAAAAAACAAGGCAGTTGTTTACAGTACTACTTTACCTTCTGATTTGCACACCAGCAAAACACAGCAAAGGGCAAGTCTGGAGAAAAAGTGTCCGCATTAAAGTTAAGTATTTTAAAAACTAGATCATTTAAATACTTCTATTCAGAACCATATCTACAGGAGCCTTGAAAGAAGTTAACAGCTTGTAATAGATGTAGATGGCAATCCTTCTACAGGATGGAAAAATCCCACACTCATTATGCAACGTCACTTGTTCATCTATATTCCTGTTTCAGCTAATGATGGCTGTGTTACTTTTACCTTATGACTCATTTTCAGCATGCTCTGGTTTATCAGCCATAATTTCAGTTGTCAGTCACTGTGTCAGAACACAGCTCCCCGGGAGCCATTCTGTACTGTCAGCACGAGAAAGCCCACCACTGGAGATCTGCACGCACTCAGCAGCCAGTCACTTTCAGAACCTGAAACGTGTCTATCTTTTAAGCCTGAGTTGTCTAAAAGTTCCCCACCCATCCACCCACAGCACCATCTGTACTGAAACATCAAGAAGAAAGCAAAGAAATTTTACCCTTTAATTGCCAGATTTAAGCCTAAGGATGGATGAAGGTTGGAGAGCTTCTCCAAGCTACTCCCCCCTCATGACACAGAGATAACAGATCTCCTCAAAGCACATTTCAAACGTGGTGCTAGAAGTTTAAGTATGCCTGAAGCTTGAGCTAGAAGAGCAGAAACAGAGTATGCCATTCTGTCCAGCAAAATCACACTTAACAGGCCTAGATGGACACGTCCTGGCAACTTGAAGAACAGTAGCCACATCAGACATGAAACTGCAGGATCTGCCTAAGGGATCAGTGTCCTGGTTTCAGCCGGGATATAATTAATTTTCTTCTCTGTAGCTACAGTGCTGTGGTTTGGATTTATTATGAGAATAAGACTGATTGTACACTGATGGTTTAGTTGTTGCTGAGCAGTGCTTACCCTAAGGCAAGGACTTTTCAGTTTCCCAAGCTCTGCCAGGGAGCAGGTCCACAAGATGCTGGGAGGGACCATGGACAGGACAACTGACAGGAACTGGCCAAAGAGATATCCCCTACCACAGGACATCATGCTGGGAACATAAACTGGGAGGAGCTGGCTGGAAGCCACCAATCACTGGTCTGGCACGGGCTGGACTTTCGTGAGCAGGTGGTGAGCAAAGGCATTCTGCATCACTCATTTTCCTTGCATTTTATCCCTCTCCCCTTTTCATTACAATTGTAATTATTATTATTGGTTCCATTACTATTGTTATTATTATTTTATTTTACATTATTTCAATTATTAAACTGTCCTTATCTCAGCCCATGGGTTTTATCTTTTTTTTTTTTTTTCAAATCTGCTCCCTATGCAACTATGGCAGAGGAGATAGGAGGGGCAGGGTGTAAGTGCTTGGCTGTGTGATATTTAGTTGCCAGGTGGGATTAAATCAGGACAATTAGAAGGGCTTATTTACATCTGGACAGCATCAGTGATGCAATGCTCAAGGAAAAATGGCCCCACCATTAACCACCAGCAATGGCCCCAGCAATAAACCACCACCTGCACATGCCTAGTTTTCTTCATGATCTTCATAGACTTGCAACCACACCTCCACACTCCCCCTTCTCATACAATCATTTTATCATTTTTTTCAGACAGAATGGGAACAGCCAAACTACCCAAATTCCTGATTTGAAGGCTCCAAGCTCCTGGCCACAGAAATTATTCCCCCCATCTGATTAGAAGGTGCTGTTACAATTATAAAACTGCTAACTAATAGCCTGTTGAACAGAAAAAGGTGAAAAGTAACTAATTTTTAGAAGCAAACTTAAAGAAACAACAGTTAAGGTGAAAGAGCAGCCTTAGAAAATTCACTCCTTTTGCAAAACAATGATCTCCATATACAAAAGTCAGTTATCATTCTGCATCTTTGTCTGCTGAAGTCAATGCAAGTTACAGACAGTAGTGACCAAGGCTCCAGAGTTAAAAGAAAAACCAACTCACAAAAATGCTCGTAACAATATTTCTGCCACTCCTATGAGAGTATCAGAATTGCCTGTGAATAAATCCAATGACATCATTTAACAAATACATTTCATTCAAATTCTAGCCTTCTCACCAGTCCAGCCAGTATAGGCAGAGCAGTCATGTGGATCTGCCGTCTTCAGCCCCTCCTCCATTTGTTGCAGAAGGTCCTTGATTTTTGCCTGGATCCGCTTTGAGAACCGAGCATTGACCTGAAAGCAGGAGACATGGAATGAGCCAGGAAAGAAATGAATTAAAGACTGCAAAGTGCCTGCTCCACTTTCTTGTTCGGGAAGAAAACCAAACCAAAACCAATCAAACAAATAATAACAAGAAAATAAATAGCACTTACAGCAATCAGCAGCATTAAGGTGGTTCATCTTAAGTGTGTCCCGTGTAAATGCATTCTGACTACATTTGTAAGTTACAAGTATCTACATTAGACAAAAACTAGCTGTGCATTCTTTAAAGTCACACAAAGAGCAGCTATGGACACTGTGACAGTATGTAATTCTCATCAGGGTCATGGTACCAAGACCACGTTATGGACAAACAGCACAAGCCCTGTGTTTTAGGTGCTTGCTCTCATCACAAGGTCCCTGCACACCCTTTGTAGCACTACAGAGCAGGAAATAGCTCAAGGGAAAGAAATGTTCATACTCAAGACAATCAAGCCAAAGAAGATGAGCAAAAGTAATGCAGCATCTTCAGCTCAAGCATGAAGGCAAAGAAACAAATCCTTTATTTTACACACCTCTTGCTTTCACTTTTGACCAAAAAATGTTTATATAGATGAAATACATGAAATGTAACAGAGGATACTTTACTCTTCCAACATTTCTCTCTCATTATGCACACTTTAAGGGAAGATGTGTTACTGATTACTCCTTGAAGTCTATGGAACATGGAAATTAGCACAATAGTAAGGTAAGTTCTTGCTTGACTACATCACATCCCAGAAATGTGGGGTTGGGATAAATTACAGGTCCTGGATGCCACCATACAACTGATTACTCAAGAGGTACCATATATTGTACTCTTGTTAGGAGTGAAACTTCAAATAAAAATCAGTGATTTCAAACATCCACCCCAACAGATTCACAAATCAGAAAGGTTGTAAGAACAAGAAAGGTTGTAGTGAACAAGGCTTCTGAAACACCAGAAATCTCCAGGGTCAATAGTTCAAATTCATTTAAGGATATCCATGGTAGGATAGGAAGAGAGAAGGAAACTGTGCCATTATATCTCACACTGAACACATATCATTTTAAAAACAAGCTAGAGACACCTTAACCTTCTCCAACATTGCTGGAGTCCAGGGCACGTGGAAAACCCCTCAAACTGCCCTGAGGGGTCCAAGACCCTGGCTAGGACCCCAGGAAAGCATTGCCTTTGACGTTAGTCCAAGGGAAAAACTTCCAACACTCATAGATGAATTGAAAACAACAAAGATTTGAAATAAATAGTAGTTTAGTTTGTCACAGGGTAAAAATTTATAGTTTTGGGGTTTTGGTATGGAAGTAGATCAGAGCAAGATGGAGAATTTCGGGTGGTGTCTCATGTTCTTCTTCTACTCCATCTTCTGCTGTGACGGTAGCACAGAGACATTGGTAGAATGGATTTGATGTAGAAATTGCGCTTTAAGAGTTAATTGGGTTAGAAACCTTTAAAAATGACCTTGGATGCTCTGTCTGTGTTCCTGTAGCTGCATTTCTTTCGCACACTGAGTCTGCTGTAAGGCCTTGAGATAAGAAATAGAATAAACATCTTTGAACATCGAAGCTACATGTTCTGCTCATCTTTTAAACCCTAGTACAGGACTTTGAAAGGCAAAACCCCCTAGTTAGGGGATTGACGGGGTGGAAATTCCATCAAATATCTCTAGAAACAGCAACCAAACACAGTAGGCATCTGAAGCCTGTTACTCTTCAGCCTGAATATGGTGTTAAGCACCTTGGTTTGATGGAACTGTACTATGCATCCACATCACCTCCACCCCACCATCTTCCCTTTTTTGACTAGTTCAGTGAGGTCTCAATACAAAGGAAAACCTTCCCCAAGGGCAGGGCTTCTCTCCTTCAAAAGACAGCTATGCCAACGCTAAGGCATATGGTGAAACAGCATGAGGATATTTATGTGGATGCATCCAGGCATAGAGCTCACTTTATCTGACAAGAGTGCACTAAGGTTTCAGACTCCCCATTTATTTACCTACTGCACATTACAAGCAGGCTGGTTATCTTTTTGTTCTGACAATACACCTGCTGTTATCAAATCAGGATATTTTATATCAAACACCAGATTAAATTACTTAGAGGTAGGAGGGGAATATTAGGACATCAGGATGCCTGGGTTCTGCATTGAACGCTCAGTCCCATACAAATAATTTAGCTCAGGTTGGTAATCCCTCTCTCTAGAATTTGAATTGCAACTTACTTGTCTTGGTTCAGCGCTTAGAAAAGCACAGATTAAAGGATATTTTTGTTACTATTTTTATAATTACCTGTAAGCCCAAACAAAGCCACTCCCAAGCTTATGTCAGTATGAACAGGTTATAAGGGGCAACAAAGTTTTTCCTACCTATCTATGCCTCTACCACTGCTTCTCTTTTTTTCTGGTTGCTCTGAAGCTTTCACAACCAAGCACTGCCACTGATCATTTTATAAGATTCCCCTAAAAGCTTGTAACAGATGCTTACATGCACTAGAGTAAATTAATTACATGAATAAATGAACGTTGAAAGGTGGCTTTAGAAGACTTTAAAACTTCCTTCAAGGAATCTTAGGGCAGCACTATGACTGAGCATAACAGGCACACTTGTGTGGAACACAGATTGATTTTCATCAGAAGCACATTCATCTCATGAGGATGTTTCCAGCTGGCATTCAGTCTTTTCTGCAGGTGACTTGTTATTCCTGTAGGGACAAACAAAAACCAAGGAAGCCTGATTTCTGATACCCAGTGGCACATTTAATTCAGGTTCACAACACACTGGGTGATAGCAGGAGTTGAAGAGTATTTTTAATTATAAAAGGTTCTCTACAGGAATTTAACTGCTGCTGCTGCAGAAAGAACAACCAGTATCATCTCAAACAGTGCTCAAGTTTTATATTGTCAAAACACAAAAAAAGAGAGCTCATCCCTCATCATACCAAATAGAGCCTTGTGCCATATTGGTCATGTTAACTAAAAAGGCTCAATATCAGCACAAAAGTAATGGAGAAAAAATGAAATATGTTGGTTTGGAAATCAATAGTTTTGTTATTTATTTGAACCATATCACCTTTTCCATTGCAGTGAGACAGCAGGCAAAGCTACATCCCAATACAAAGTCTTCCAAAGCCAACAAAAATGTAAAGAACATAAGTACTTATGTAACATCACTCACCTTTGGCACTAATCACAAGATGTCTAAATTATGCTGTCCTTGTTAGCAAAGCATCTTTCCCCTGCTTTCTTTCATTTGTAGGGTTTCTAAAGAGAATTTAACTCATCTTCTTCTGTAAATTCAGCACTAGAGCTATACAGCTACATTAGAGCAGTGCTAATAACACCAAGGTCATGGGTTTGATCCCCATATGGGGCGTTCACTTAAGAGTCAGACTCAGTGGTTGTTATAGGTCCATTCAAAGACAGAATATTCTGTAATTCTGTCATTAGAAAAAATACATCATGATGCAAATAAAAATCTCCTAAAACCTACAAACATTTCACTTGCAGTCAACGTTACAATAACATATTGATTCTTACTGACCATTGCAGCCATGTCCAGCTTTACAGCCACGGCGTTAAAACAAACCAGAACCAACAGCAGAGGAGGCAATAAGCAGTTGCTATGTATGTACTGTATATCATGATTTCTGCTAGGTAGGAGAAGTGTAACTTTAAAGTCTTGCATGCACATTTGGTCCAAATATCACAGTGCTGATGTAAGTCTGACAATGCAACCCTGAGGCCTCATGGCACTCCTTTTGTCACTGAAAGTAACACTCTGGTTTGACAGACACAGGATGAGTAATCTCATTTGCATTTGTCAAAGACATTTAGATACCCATGTGTTGTTCAAAAACACCTCTTGGCACGTACTTGTTCCTGACATCTATGTTAAGAACTTGTGCAAGAGTCACAGCAGGGCAATGGAAACCTGAGCTCACAGCTTCCCCACAAGCTGCCAATGTACCAACCTTTCTTGACAGCACCAGCTCCCTAAACAACCATCTTGCTCTTAACCCTACTTTAATTCATCAGGGGGACTGATGCTATGTGCAAAAGCAGAATGCAGAAGTAAGCAATTGATTCTGCAGAAGTAGAAAGGAGACGACCTAAACACACAGTGCTACCCTCCAAACAAGCAAAATACGCTTTATTTCACCTCACTTTGTTGTTGGTGATGTGTAGAACAGGACACATAACATGATGTGTTGTCTTTCAGCCAAAAGGGCATTTCAAAGAGCAGAAAATACAGCACAAGTTGGTACTGCAGCAAGAACTCATTCAAAAACCAGACTTGCATAGAAGATCGCAGAAGGGACATGACGGACACCAGCAAGGAAGAACGTAGTAGGGAAAAACTCACAGTTCTGCTGAAATAAGGAATCCTGGCAGTATTAAAGTCATTGGGAACTTTGCCACTGACTGTAAGGGAGCCAGGTTTCACACCCATGCGTTGGAGCATGGGTCTATTGAAGCAGATGAGCTTTCATGCTCACCTCCACAGGTTCCTGCAAAAGCAGACCAGAAGGTGTGGCAGTAGGATCCCACATACAGCATCTAGCAAGGTCTGCTAGGAGGTGACCAGTCTTTTTGTACAGAAGAACAAGTTCTACTTTATTTTTACCTATGTCAAAAGACTCTTACAGCTCAAGAGCAATGCTTTCTTCTCTGAAAATACCAGATACTGTTGAAGCTCATCACCCAGCCTCTGGAACACTCAAACACAGTTCTCTGATTCTTCTCAGACATGTCCTCGGGGGGGAAAAAAAAGCCAGTTCTGCAAAACCACATGTTTAATAAATGCTTTGAAACACTGCTGTGATCTGCCACTTAGTGCCATACATGTGATAATGGGAAAAAAAAGTAAAAAAAGGAGGAGGGAAGGAAGAGATAGAGAAATCAACAGCTGTAGGCAAATTCCAACACTGCTACAAACGCCAGCTTACGAATAGGCTTTAAACAGTCATCACCGTGTCTCAGAGGATATAAGCGCAAGAAAAACATCATTAAAAGGTAAACATTCAAGTTATAGAAAGAACTACTTAAAGCATATGAGTAATAAGAAGACTGTGTCTCTAATGCATTTGTGTGGGAAAGAAATGTCCCATTGGTTATAAGACAGCACAAACCCAAAGCTTAAAGATCTAGGTCATCACAAAGAATCATCAAAATGCTCCAGATTATTGGTATCAAAAATAAACACAATTAGCAGATATCCTATGTCTTGGGAAATGCAGACTGATAAAGCAAAAGAGCAATCCTGAAAATCACTGATCTTCCAGGTGGCCTAACACTAGCATGCTATTTCTTGAAAGCTGAGAAAATAAAAGTCTGTTGTGAGTATGACTGAAAGTCATTCATTACACAGAAGTCTCTGGCCCAGCTGTGACATTTTTAGGTGGTCCTCAAGTTGCAGAAAAAAACTAAAACCTCTACCAATTCTGTCTATAGATTACCTCAATGCACAGAGAGCAGATATATTCCACATATGGAGCTTGACAGCAGATCAGTGCAGTTAGACCCAAATAAAATTTACTTTCACCAGGAAGCAAGTACATGTTAACTGCACTTGCCCACACAACGAGCTGGAGTAACAACTCATTAACATGCAGGTTTGCAAGATAAAATTAGAAACTGATGAAGAGTGGACGGATGTGGGACAATTTAATCAGAATCTGGGGATTTGATTTTATGAAGTATTTTCATTCAGAACTGGTTGACTAAAACCAAACAGGCTTAACTCTGGTCACCTCGTGAATAGCAGGAGAGGCTTTCACTCTAAAAGCATCAGAAAAGCCCTAAGCAGCATTCAGTGCTGATCTGTGCTGTAGGAAAGAAGCAGAAGTTCTTCCTTTCAGGCTGTGTACAACTGCCAGGAATTGGTGAGGGACAATGAAGTACAGCAAACTTATTTTCAAGCTGTTTTGACCAAGACTCTCAAAAAGCAGAACAGACTTTCCTTCTGAAGAATCAGAGAGAATACTGCAAACCTTGTTTGTTTCAGAGTCCCCTGTGAAAATACCATGTATCTGAGTTGGGGAGCCAGGAAATAGTCAAAAAAGTAACAAGCTCAAGAAATGCAGCTACCTCATCCCACATCTCTGGAAAAACGTGGGAAGATTTATTTACTGGCTTTGGAGGTTGCATTTTGCCTCCAGTGCAGTAAGTGGCATGATTCCCACTAGTATAAGCTGTTGCTGAGTCAGTCCCAGAACACAGAGAACTTGCTGCTCCCAGTGAGAAAACTAAAATGCCCAGTGAGACAACCCCAAAAAATTAAAAAAAAAAAACAAAACAGAAAGCAAAAAAATCAAACAGGAACAAAACAAAACCCAAACCAACCAACCAAACAAAAAAAACCCAAATAACCGAAGGGAATAGAGAAGTGAATCTATGAGAAAACCCCATATATATATATATACATACACATACATATTTAAAATCGATTTTACAAGGAAAGGAAGACTGAAAGCCACATAAAGGAATTATCAGAAGTAACAGAAGAAAGCATTGGGAAACCAAACACTACTAAATCACCCAAATGATAAATCTAAGTAAATATAGTATATCACCACTAATACATATTTGCCAATTAGCACCATTATCTTTGAAACAGGTTCCCTGTAAGGAGTCCTCTGCAAAGTCTAATATGGCAACGTATACATTTCTCAGAACATACCACTTTTTTCTAATATTCTTAGAACACCATGGCAAATCAGGAAAAAACTTATAAAGAAAGAATTTGCCTAAAAAAAGAAGTTCAAATTTGGGCATTCTAGTGACCAATCCATGAAGTTTGAATCTAATTTTGCTTCTGTCTTGTGATTCCACAACAAATTCAGACAACCTTAAAGTGGGGGCTGGGATTGTGTTAATTTCTTGATGACAAGGATGCTTCCTTTTTTTTACACAACCACAAAATCCATTTCCTTGTCTAAGCTTCCCTGGCCGAGCAGATAATATCAGGCTGCCTTTTTTTCCCGCATCACTGGCCTGCAGTCAGTGTGAAGGAGAATCCCAAATCACACCTAACTATACTATAAATGTAGCCACAGGGCTGTGGTGGCTCTGAGGGCAGTGGGCAACAGGTCCTCGAACAAGCCATCACCACCCCTCAGCAGCAAGCTCACCTCACCCTTTTCCTTCCCAGGAAATCCTTTCGATTTCTAACTTTCTACCACACTAGGGAACTAAGAACTAGGGAGTGTTCTTTGTTATGAGTCTATTCATTTCTCTGCTTCCCCTGACCATCTACACTTCCATTAGGACAACTTTTGGACCAACCACTTTGACATACTATCTGTAGGTACCTTTTTAGGCTAAGGTATCTCTATGGGGTCCACATGAAAAGGAAAAAGGCTACAGGATATATATTTAATTGAAAGATTCATCACTTATTAAACAAAGGTTTACATTTTAAATTATATTTCTTATAAATCTAGAATTAATGTTGTCTGATGAATTATTGCTGTGGCTTTTTCAGACAAGTTACAGAAGCAATTTAAGTTCATGATACTTTAATGGTGAAGAAATCTGGTTATGAAAACAGTGAATTTCAACTACATAAGCAGAGCCCACACAGATAGCTGTAATGTATACCGTGACTATTTATAAGAAAGGAAATCAGCAACCTCAAATTCTGCTTCTCATTTTCCCATACCTTCAAGATTTCTGAACAATATTTTACCCACACACATTTCCATATGCAGAATTTTGTCCTGATTGTCTCATATTTCAGACACTGCCTTGAAGAGCTTCTTGTCCTTTTATCAACCAAGGTGAATTTTAGATGGCAATCGTGACAGACTAAGAAATCAAATGGATTAATAATGCATTGCCTTCCATGACAGCAGAGCCCTGCACACCTAAGGCTGTCACTACGTGAGTCACTCAGCTGAGCTCCTCGCTCCACTCAGCAGCAGATGAGAGGAAGGAATTATGCAGTGCGCTGAGGCCTTCTGAAAGATGCTCTCATTTTCAGGAAACCTGTGTGCTTGTGTACAGAAGTTTACAAAACAGACTTCCCACTCAGTGTAAAGTCTTTTTGTCTTCACTGGGGCTTTAGGCAAGCAAAGACATTTCTCTGACGGAATGAGAGCCATTAAATGTAAAAATAAAACAGAAAACATAAAATGAAAATCACAAACAACAACAAAAGCACCCTAAAAGTACCCATCATTAAATCTCATAAAGGATAATACTTAGGAGTGACAAATACTTCAAAGACTATAAATACATGTATTTATACACAAATACACTCACGGCAATATTCTAGCCCAGAAATATGTAAGATGACTCCTGAGATTTTGCAGATGCAAAAACAAAAGAAAATGTACACTTCCTTCTGCCTTCTATGAAATGCACAGAATTGCTGTAGTTACATGTTCTTAAGGCAGAAGATTTTTTTTTTCCCCCGGAGGTGCTTCATCCTCCTGAACAAAGCCCAGACACCACCTTTTATCAAATACACAACCACTCAGATACTTTAACGTATTTTCTGAACACACCTGCACAAATACCCGTTGACTGCCACTCCCTAACAAGGAATGTCATCCACCATTGAAGCTGGGAAAAAAACATTTGCACCCACTGTAAAACACCATCCTCATGCATAGGAGAGCATAACAGGCATTCCTAATGTGAACACAGTGATGGAAATTCTTGACTAATTCATTTCAGCTCTGCCACAGAAAAATGTCCCTGAATTTAGATTCATTCAATAATCAAATCCAAAGTAAATTAGAGTTGAACTATTCTGCAATAGAGCTAGTATACATTAAAAAGTAATTTTTAAGGATGTTCATCTTCTTTTGGTATCTCACTGTTCTTCTGGTTATCTCACTTGAGAAACCTTTAGTCCATCTAGATCAGCAGTAAATGAAGGACTATTTTCTCTTTTAAAAAAATGGACACAAAGTGTGGGATTTAAAGCAGATACACAAGAAAGATGACTGGCCTACAGAGGACTTGGTATGTTTTTTACCGATTTAACAACAATATACAGGTATAGCAGTTCTCTGCCTTCATACTTGAACTCATCATACTTGGATGATTTTTATAGACTAAGCCAGATACAAAAGAACAAAGAAATAACAGTTCTCTTCCACAAGGAAAAAAAAATAGTTTTACTAACACCCAGCATACTACCGCGCAGCTGTGTACAAAACAAAGCAGATTTCACTTTTGAACCTACCCTTCTAAAATGCTCTGCTTTTGACAGCTGCAATTAACTGCAGCAGTTTAGACACTGAAGCCCCGAAGTATTCTCTTTTGTGCACTCTGCTTAGCCACGTACAACTTCATAAACCTCAGTCATAAACAACTCAGTGAAACCCTTCATTGCCTTGGACTGATGGTAAGCTGATGGTGTCCTGCAGGTACTAACAATAGTCAGGGAAAATGTCCCTCCCACGGCTGGGCATCACCATCCTTGTTTCACTCTATCAGTAAGTTAAGGCAATTCCATATTGCCACAAGCAGAAAAATAAAGAACTGATATGAACAGCTTTCTTTTATTCATCCCAGTACACAATCAAGAGAATCAGGAAGCTAACTTCCCACCCTCAATGCATTTGCGCTTGTAGCAGTGTCACCGTGCAGTGTTTTCCACGCAAAAGATGACAAAGCTGCATAGTATTAAAGGATGAGGCCGCAGAAGGGCTAAATGACACAAAATCCATATTCTGGCATTCCTTTTGCACCTTAGTCCAGCCTGCATAGTACCAGGCCAGGCCAGAGCAGCTTCTCTGTTTAAAACCTAAGACACTCATGGTATACCAAACAGCAGCACGTGGCATCCAGTAAAAAAGCAGGGCAGGAAGACTGCAAACCTTATGTGACCAGTCCTACCAGGCAGACCTGCGAGCACGAACCGACTGCCAGGTCCTATCATGGTGCACCTGAACCCATAGATGTGCGTATGTCAGTAAATAAACACGTGAGGACAGCCTAGCTTCACCTAATGACTGAGCGTTGCTGTTACCTGAGAATAAACTCTCCTTTTCTAGATGGGCGCTCATCTTTTCCATTCCCTTAAGCACTTTCTCTGGTTAAACTCGGGCAACTTGTGCTGACAACTTCTTCTGAGACACAGAGCCACCGTGGTAAGAGCAGCTATAGCTGTTCTGCTATACAGCGTTCTATCACCTCAGGCTGGGGCACCGCGTTCACTCCCGGACGGAATTAAAACAAAACGTCCGAATTAAGAGCCGCTGCTGCCGACTCCGCGCCGTGCGGCCGTGCTGAGCTCCCGCTCCTTCGCCTCAGTTCAC